>BGPT01000111.1:320413-391052 GCA_003297045.1 Symbiodinium sp. clade C Y103
CATTCACATCTTTTTTCTCTGAGATATCTTCATATATTTCTCTCTCTATGTTTCATGCTATACCATCTTCTGACTTACATATTTCACTATACCTCTCTTCGCTCTCGGGCCATNGCCTGGAGGTTCCAATAAAAGCTTCAGCTGGGTGCTGTTTCCCCGTTTCGAAGCGTTTCCGAAAGGGCCCGGTAAGACTTTCAGCTGGATGCCTTTTTTCGGCTATAGCCTTTCCAACGACCGCGGTGAGGAGCCACTTCCTTGCTTTTTTTCTAGGGCTCAGAAGGTCACGTTAAACACCGCGGCCTGTGGCCTGGAGGTGCCAATAAAAGCTTCAGCTGGGTGCTGTTTCCCCGTTTCGCAGCGTTGCCGAAAGGGCCCGGTAAGACTTTCAGCTGGATGCCTTTTTTTGGCTATAGCCTTTCCAACGACCGCAGTGAGGAGCCACTTCCTTGCTTTTTTTCTAGGGCTCAGAAGGTAACGTTAGACACCGCGGCCTGTGGCCTGGAGGTTCCAATAAAGGCTTCAGCTGGGTGCTGTTTCCCCGTTTCGAAGCGTTTCCGAAAGGGCCCGGTAAGACTTTCAGCGGGATGCCTTTTTTTGGCTATAGCCTTTCCAACGACCGCAGTGAGGAGCCACTTCCTTGCCTTTTTTCTAGGGCTCAGAAGGTAACGTTAAGACCGCGGCNGGATGCCTTTTTTTGGCTATAGCCTTTCCAACGACCGCAGTGAGGAGCCACTTCCTTGCCTTTTTTCTAGGGCTCAGAAGGTAACGTTAAGACCGCGGCCTGTCGCCTCAGCTGGGTGCAGAGGTGCACACGGCATTCAAGCTCCGAGCCATGTTGCTGTTTTAGAGACATGTTGTGGTTGCTGTTGTTGTTGATGATGATGATGANTCAGCTGGGTGCAGAGGTGCACACGGCATTCAAGCTCCGAGCCATGTTGCTGTTTTAGAGACATGTTGTGGTTGCTGTTGTTGTTGATGATGATGATGAGGATGCGGATGATGCTGCTGCTGATGATGATGATGATGATGATGCTGATGATGATGAGGATGATGATGATGATGATGATGATGATGATGATGATGATGATGGCCCCTACTCGCCGCCCCAGGGCCAACACCCCTGGGGTCGGCGGCAGGGGGCGGCANTGATGATGATGATGATGATGATGATGATGATGGCCCCTACTCGCCGCCCCAGGGCCAACACCCCTGGGGTCGGCGGCAGGGGGCGGCAGCCCTTAATATATATATATATATGTATATATATATGTATATATATATACTATATACATATAAATAGATATACTGATATAATCTGATATACATGTTCAAATGATATCTCCACTTGCAATCTCCATGGTGCAGCATCTCACAGCCACGTGGGCACCTGATTCTTCTGCTGTGATGCCTCAGTGCAGTAACGGCAGTAACGGCGGTCTCAAGTCATTCACTGTCAGCTGATTCAGATTCTACTTGTTCTACTTGTTCCTCACTGCTATTTCTATCTGGCAGGGTCCAAATTCACTGACTTGAAACCAACGCTTCAACACTGGCTGCCTTCTGGCCCAAGCTCAATCTGGAATGCTGCGCTGGCTCCATTTGTTCACGACTGAGATGCTGGCCATCGCGATACGTGGTATTGCTGCCCTTCAACTCCTCCGGAGAGACATGGCAGCAAGGAGCGCTCCTGAGCGACACAACTGGCGTCAAGTCCTCTGAAAACTGAGCATAGCATCAGCAGCATTCAGCAGCATTCGCCAGCAGCATTCGCCAGCAGCATTCGCCAGCAGCGTTGCCAGTTTTTCCGGATTTCGGATTTCATCGTTGTTTCATCTGTTTTCATCTGTCGTTGTGTCGACTGTCCCGCCTTCCAGAGCCCATTGAGTTGCTGCTACCGAGGGCTTGCAGCCTGGCCCGTAGAACATCTGATGCCGCAGATGTCCACAAGACAGCCATTCAAAGTGCCGGAAAAAAAGTAAAAGAACTGCTGTGCTTGATGGAAACTATGCAAAAACCAATCCCAGCCATGTCAAAATCATGTCAACCTGAATAACGGGACGATCTGTTTTCAGTGCCGCGCACCGCGCGCGGTGTGGCACCGCGTGGCACCTCAATCGACCCTTGTCACTGAGGGATGCGTTGCTCGAGCGATGACCCTGGCAGAGTTGCTGGTGCAGTATTTCGACTCTCCTCTCTGCCCTCACTAAGATGACTTCGAGCATCAACTAAGTCACTTTCAAGTCATATTAAGTCAGAGTCAGGACTTTGAGCATCTGAAAAGATCGTCGTAGTGTTCAAGCCTCTAGAGTCACTAGAGTATCCTAGAGTATTCCTTGAATTTAGTGCCCACAGCCTAAATAAGGATTCAGCACCAGACAAGTTTTGAAAGTGGCGCTTTAAGTGTGAGGAGTATGGCGATAGACATTTCACATATAGCAACCATGTCCCGCAAAACGGTACCAGTACTGAGTCTCCCAGGCGTTTTGAGTTGGGCTTGCAGATCCCGTTCCACTTTGAGACAAAGCCTGAAGCGCATGTTCTTTTTCAAAGTCTTAGCTCACCCCAAGAGCAAAGTTTTAAGTCAAAAATGTAGTCGTACATTGATATTTCTATGTGGTATTTTGTAGAGAACCAGCGCGTGGTGCACATCTTCGCTAGGAACATTGGCTTTGAGCCTTCCTGCAAAGTGAGGGTTCCTCTCACAGGTCCCCATCTTGGACACTATGTGGTATATGACGAGACCGGATATCAGCCGTAGAGATGAAACCAGACATATATAAGTCGAAGCTAGGAGCATGCTAAGCATGCTTGAAAGCTCACAAAGCTTACAAGCACAGAAACCAGCAGAGGACCAAACCGTTGTCTTAGGAGCCTTTTGGAGGAAACGGAAACACAAGGAAAAGATTGAAAAAGTTGGGAAAAGAATGCTGGTCCAAAGTTGGGAAACGAAGTCGTAAATGTAGAACACGCTCTGGCAAGCTCTCAGAGCCCGACTGCACTGTGTGACGGGTCCTTTTGTCCAACCTGGGCTCTTCCCGTTCCCGTGAAACAGGCGCCTTTGGAGCTCTGGTAGATGAGGACTCCTTTTGATACCGTCAATTCGGGAAAGACAGTCTCTTAGTATGACACAATTGAATCTCATAAGATCTAATACTATAATGATAATATCTAATGTCTTGTAATGATCTTACTGGAACCACAGCTCACATCACATCGCATTGCGCAAGACCTGTGAACAGTTTGTGTGTTCAGTATCTTCAACCACAACTTAACCGCCGCGGACAAGTCAACAAAGTTGTGCATCCAAAAGGCAGACATTGAGACAATATCCGGGTCGGCTATAGATGTTGAGCCCAATGGCAAAGGCATATCCAAACACATGGTGCCATTTTTCTGCTTGGCTACATGACACCTTCAGCCGCTCTGAAAATGCTAGTCACTTGCATAGACCTGTCGAGACCATTTAGAACCATCATCTGTTCATCAAAAATCACACAAAATCACATCATCTGTCAATGTAAAAATCGACGCTGTGCTTCTCCCCTCAGCACTGGTCACCGTGATGAATGTTGGATCTTTACGCGGCCATCATAGCCCAGCATCCAACTGTGAGGCATAGATTCCCAGGCAAGGCCCTGACAATCAAAAGCTGACTTCATCCAGGTTCCAAATTTGATAAATAATAATACATAGTATATATATATACATGTATATAACATATATACAGTAGTATACATTGCATATGTACATATTGCAAAATATGAAAAATGTTCAAGTCTGTATGAGGTGAATGCATGGTGCATCTGTGTATGGGACTATGAAATACTATGAAACTACTTGGCCAACTACTTCCATAGCTTCCGCATTGGCACCGGCACCTGGCCTCGTAGAAGCCTCCCAGGTCTGGTTCCAAACTGCAGCTGAGCGATGGATGGACGCCAACACCTCGCAATCTCTTCTGTCTTTCTATGTCTTGCTATGTCTTGTTGTGCGTTGTATGCTCCATCGTGTAGTATCTTGTTGCTTCATTTCGGATGTGTTGCTTCATATTGATCGGGATTTCTTCCTTGTGTGATGTTGCATGGTTTTGTTCTTGTGTGCGGCTCCTGCCTATGCCGAAGCCATCTGACCACGTGGAATCTACTTGATCAATGCGAACCTGTCCCGAGAGAACCGAGAGAACCGAGAGAATTGAGAGAACTGAGAGAACCGAGACTTCACCAAAATTCAAGCTGCGCAGAAGCTGCGAATTCGTCATAGGCAGGACCTCGAAGAAGCGCCCATAGACAGTCTTCCTGCACGAGGGGATGACTGAGCTGCTCTGAGCTGCTGATGCTGCTTGCATCATCATGTCATCATGTCGTCATGTCGTCATGTCATGCATCGCGTCATGGGAACATTCCAAACATTCCCAGGACACGAGGCACACGTGTCCTGAGCATCTGAGCCGAGGTCAAGAAACCTCCGCTGTGCTTCATGTGCTTCAAAATCAGGGGGTACAGACTGGTACAGATTCAACCAGACATCAACCAGACTAGACATGACTAGACTGCATTAGTTTGTATAGATTTTATGCTTTCCTCTGTGTCGGGAAAAGCATGGAAAAAACTAAACTCCTATTGTAAAGTCACATCACGCATCACACCTATAACTTGCAACCTCGATCACGTCGGATGTTCTTCGCTGAAGCACCTCCATAGTTACTGTTGTTCCAGGAGGCACCCCGCTGGTCAGGTGAAAGCGCCACTGTGCGCGCCTGATGGGATGTTGAAGAGACTTGACGAAGACTTGACGAAGACACAAAAAAAAAAGATTCATGATGACTCATGATGACTCATATAGTCACTTGACATTATGACATCGAATCAAAAGAACAATCGGAAATTATGAAAATCGCATGAGTCGGAAGCTGACTGTCGTGCTTCTTAGACTCATGACTTTGACATTTAGGTCTGACTCTGACACCAACCTTCCAAGTGACGTCGAACCAAATATTGCCATGCCTCGGAGTCCCAAAGACTGCAGAATTGGTTGGAATGCGCTGGTCCGTGCTGTTTGGGATAAGGCCAGAGGAGCTCTGAGGTCCCAAACGGCTCCTTAGGTCTATCCCCATCTGCTTCCCATGGTTCTGGATCCTGCCCAACGTATTGAAAAGCGACACTTCGTTTCACATTTGCTCTTTTCGTTTATGTTCTTGGTTCCTCTTGGTGACCCTGGACATTGTCGGCCTCTTGTTTAATTGTCCTCCTTTCATGTTGCTGGTTTCCTCTGATCGTTAACATCTGTTTCTTCTAATTGATCTTCTCTCGCCTTCCTTGATGTGGGTGTTAAACAGGGTATAGGACCCAAATATCTCCATCCTGAGTCCTATGTTTCTGCTGGCTCTTCTTTAGGATCATTCAAGTTGAGCGCTAAGGCACTGAGGGGCAAACGTGGCGTGGCCGCAGCTTTCTTCCTGCAAGATATTCTGCAAAGTTGCAGCCAGTCAATTCCATCTTATTGATAGCCAAGATTGCGTATGTGGTGTGTACCTACCGGAAAAGCAGTCAAACAAAGAAATAACTTGCAGCTATATATTGTATATCGTCGCGAAATGGTATAGAAGCACCAACTCGTATCAACATCTCCAACGTCTGCATTGCTACGAAATTATACAAACGTGAGATGTAGTGAGAATCCACTCCCAGTCCTTTGAAACAGCTGGTCAAACCAAGCAAGTCTGGGAATTCCGGAGGAGGACGCCTTCAGCTCTTTGCTGTTCATAAAGATTCATGTTTGTCAAATTTTGTCAATGCGTTTCGGAAGATGTTTCGGAATGTTTCCTGTTTCTTTTGGCGCATCGGCCAGGGCCTTGGAGAGGACAGAGGCCCACCTGCAAGGCTCGAAGACGTTCTTCGTGCTTTTGCTTAAGGATTGATACCTCTAGATCAAAACCACCTGCCTAAAAGTTGTGAAAGGCAGTGCGCTTGTGACAGGAATATACGCCTTTGAAATGTGTCCTATTCCAATGTGTGGGCACCAAACTCATCAAAACTCTGAGCTCATCTGAGCTCATCTGAGCTCCCAGCTGGTCTTCGAACCCTTGACCTGTCAGATCTGTCAGTGGCAATCGGCACCCGTCGGAGACCCGTCGATCTCTCCTGCGGCCCTTTCCCAGTCTGAGGCCGCGGCAGTACTCCAAGAGCTGGACTGTCAGAGCTGCAAAAATTCAATGAAAAATGAAAAATGAAAAGAAAAGACAGAGACAAAGAGACAGTCGGATTTCAAGACAGTCGACCATGGTCGATCTACGACGATCTATGTCAATTCGGGCTTGAGGTGCTCCCATGATTTTAGTCCGTTACATCCTGTCACATAGAACTGACTGAAATCCTCTGATAACAAACACAGCTTCGGACTCGGAACAGGAGCTTCACAATGTCGCAAAGCCTGGCCTGGCTTGAGTCCTTCGACGCCGTTGTAGGCATGACCCTCGGTGGGAGAGCCAGAGCGCTTAAAGGCTTTAAAGTTTGCGAAGCTTGACATTGAGGTGATTCAGTTCGTATGCGTGTCATTCCTTGAAAAAGGACCCTGACATCAAGGAGCACAGGGCTGGCTGCAAGGCTCCGCCAAGTTAACAAGACGAGCAATGTCGATGTGCAGAGTTTTGTTGCAACTTCGGAGATCGAGGACCGATTTGCTTTATGCGAGCTGCGGCCAAATCAAGGCTCTTTGGATAGGTGCTAATGCTGAAGTTCTGAAAGACGTCGTAATCACCAAGAACTACAATAGGTTGAGATAGTGACATGATCATGTTTGCTAGACTTGGAGCCAAAAGCAAAGAATGTGAGAGGAGTCACTCAAAGCTTGGTATCATGATGATTACATGATGATTACTGTGTTTGAGTCATAGCTTGGAACGAATTCAGCTGATGTGTCGCTGTCTGGACAAAAAATCGGTCCCTTTTTCTGCAAGCATTCTGCTTCGGATCTCAAGCACAAGGGGTCGAGATACCGAGATAGCAAGCCGCTGCAAGCCTTCAAGGCCTTACACGGAAACCACACAGAGTCTTCTACGGTCCTGTCACCGAAAAAGCCATACAGAAGCATCCTAGTCATCTTCGATTCCGCCTTCATACGATTTTATACGGTCATGTATCTCGGAATCCATCCGCTCAGCTCGAACCATCTGGGCAAAAGGGCTGGATAAAACCCGGAGAAGTTAGTGTATATTCTCTAATGTGTATGTGTCTATATCTTTGTTTATATAAATTTGAAAGTATGTCTGATATTACAATTGGTTCTTTAAAGTGACAAATCGAGCAGCATGGCAACTCTTTGCCAATGGCTGATGGTTTGAGCTGAGGGCCTTAAACTATGCACAGCCCCGCCTAAACAACGCTTGAGACCATTCTCACAATAGCCACGGCAGAGTGAGTGGATATGTTCCGAGAACACTAGAGACGTTTGTCTGTTTACCAAACGTTTGAACAAACTGCGTTGTTCCCAAAACTAGATGTCTAAACCTAAACGTCTACAGACAAGCGCCTTCGAAAGAGCTATTTTCACGGATTCAGAGCAGTCTTCAAACAGGAAAGCCTCAGAACGCGAATGAATGCGATCTCAAAGTGCCGATCAATGCGAAGTCATTGGAATCCTTATGGAGTTTTACAATGTTTTACAGCTTTTTCCACTGGAATCCTTCGGCTCTGAGGCTGTGACTCTGAGACCGATGACCAGGGTACATCTTTGGCCCCTCATTGATCAGCACCTGGCGGCGCACAAGGGGGCAAACGGCACAAAGGCTCAGTGCTGACTGCCACAAATTGTGCCACAAGTTGTGCTGCTTTGTGGCTCAGTCAGTAATATGATATTATTAATATGCAATACAGTATATGATGATTGTTCTGATGTTATGTAAGTTCTGTATGGATGTAATATATGGATGTCACATGCACAGTGCCATGCTTGGTTTGAGCTTCGAGACTGGCATGGCTCACCTAGGCAGGCGCCCAGCAGCTGCGCAGCAATGCGACACCGCTGTTCATCATCTTCCAGGCAAAGTTTGCCCGTGGCGCGCTGTATGCAAATTGCCTAAGAAAAGCTCAGGACAGGCTTAAAGGAATATGAAACTGCATTTTTTAATGCATCTTGTATCATAGACGCTGAAAACAAGTTTGAACGGAGAGCAGCATTCCAAAACCACCAGGTTTGAGGTGGAAAAGCAAGTACATCGCAGCGACTTCAGCATCTTCAGCTATTTCAACGCCAAGAAGTGTATTCTGGGAATTTGGATTGCAAGATATTGCAAGGAACATCGTTCCTATACAAACAACAAATGTGCAGGTTCTACACGATGGTTGCAAAAGCTGAACAAGAAAGTTGGGCATACATCTCTTATTCTTCCCGCGCCCTGTAAGGAAATCCAAACCCAGTGTGCCAATCCTACATTAAATATGCAGGCAAGAAATGGGACACTGGTGTGGGCAGGAGGGTGTCTGTCAAGCCAAATCCCCCCTTGCTGCCTTTTCAGACACTTCGACTTCGACGATATCTTCCCATCGCACCTTTGTAAGCTTTCCTGAGCACAACATATTCCAAGACCCAACGACACTGAGACTGCTCCTGGACATATCTGATAACTGTTGGTCTTGTGTCGTCCTTCAGTCAAAGTCGCTGTCCAATCCTAAACATTTTTGTCCAAACCATGTCCTCTCTCACAGAATTTGCGCACTACTTTCACAGACTTCACGGTGCGAGTCTGGTCCGGGATCTGTCCACTTGCGTGCTTGCCCCAAACATGTCCAGCTTCCATTGCAAAGGTAGAGAAAGTGTACATCAGTTGCCGCTGCAATAAGGTCACCAGCATCGTCCCTGGCGCAGAGCAGACACAGGAGCACAGGATGTTGAAGAGTCTTCTTCAGAATTGTTTCAATATGTTTCACATGTGGCACACCATGTGGCACACGGCGCCTTTTGCACTCCAATAACGACATGGAAGCCAAGCTGGGGTCGAGCAAGACCAACTGTGCCTACCGTGCTTTGCTGGAGCACTCTACACCAGGCATGTCGCATCTCCATTGGCGCCGTGAAAACACATCAAACATGAAGTTTTGAAAAATCGTTGTGTCGTTCCTCGGTTTTTCTTCGTTTTTCATGGCTTCATGGCTTCGTGGCCTTGAGCTCAGCATCCCTTTGGTCAAAGGGTTGCATGGTTCTCGCTACGCCGTACAAAGGCCGAGGAGGACGAAGGCGGGCATCGCTGTCTGTGCGGCTTGCGGCATCGCCTTAGACATGGAATGCCCTCGGGAGTTCCACGTACTTCTACCCTGACAGCAGCGACCAAGTCATTCACCTGGATACCCAGTCTGGGAGACAGGCGCAAGCTTGCGGAAGTCTCGCGCGTCACGTCCAAACAACCAAGCGTAATGCCACCCAGGCAGCCCACGACACCTGGTTGCACGTCGTAGAGTTGAAATGTGTTGAAATCATTTTGAAATCCAGTATGAGTCTATTACCAACCCAAGTTTTGATTAAGAGATATTACTGTTAGAATTCGTAGCAATACCAGGGCATCAGGCGTGGTTGTGAACCTTTGACCGAGATCACAAAGCTTAGCGAATCTTGGCACCGGGCACATGCCAAAAGCTGGATCTGCTTTGCTCAAATGTCGACAGAAGGTCATCAGCGTCATGTCTACTTAGTGGTTTTGCTCTGACATCAAGTCTATGATGCATGTTTCTGGCGTGGCCGGGATATTTCTTCCAGCTCAGTCGCAATATCGACTCTGAAAATGTTTTCAAGCAAGTATTCCTTCAACTGCAGCTATTGCCCAGTGCCAATGCTTTGAGAATATGAAGAAATTAAGGGGCAAAATGTGCAAAAAGATGTGCAATCCGAGGAGGAGCACCTTGTGTTGTGCCTTTTGCACAGCCGCGTAACCCTGCAGAACGGTAGCCTTTCACAGGCTGTGACCATAGGCCTTTAATCCCAAGCTGCACCGAGCCTCGGAAATCCATGGAAATCCCAATACCAATGATGAGGCTACTCTGAAACGCATTCACTTTGTCATCTTATCCACATATTTATATATATAATATATAGTATAATTGATGATAATTGTATGTTCATTGTCTTAGATTCTTCTATAGTCCATCACAGTAATCCCCATCCCGTTGTCACAGAGAGTCTCAGAATTGAACCAAAAGGACCAAAGGTATTCTCTATTGAATTCTATTGAATTCTATTGATGTGGACCATGAGTTGCCAATTTATCATGCTACGCCCTGCTAAGCCTCCGAGCCGAAGCAACTGCATGTCGTCTTGGGACCACCAGGTTGACGAAAATCCTGACACTTTGTCATCACCATGGGACGGTTGTCTTGCCCGCCCCTCGTTGTCATTACCGTCTTGGTAAATCTGTTGTTTTCGAGGCCATGTTCCCAGGCGAATCCAACCTCTCCATCTCCAATCTCTCAGGTCTTTAGACTCTTGAGCTAGAAATCCAAACCCGTGTGACATGTGAATAAATGTGATCCATCTTCTTCATATTTCTTCATGACTTTGCCTTCATGTCCCTGCCTGTGGGAGGCATAGTCGACAACCCTGGGACGCTGCACCAGTGGCCTTCGCTGCACAAAATTCACATGGAAACGTCAATAGATGTCAATAGCAGTTCCCACATGTTCCCATGACGGAAACAGAAAGGCGTTCCTACTTGGTGGGTGGCACTGTCAGAGTGCTTTGGAAAACTCTCAATCGTAATGCCCAACTTGAAATTTGAATCCATTGATGCCCAAGATTGGCAAGGTTGTTTTTGAATCTTCCACAACCAAGTCCGAAGTCATCTGCTTGTTTATGGCTGTGCGTTTTTACCACCGAGTCCAAAATGTCTCAAGTCATTCGCTCAATCTTCCACTCGTTTCAGATTTGGAATCACTCGCTGTCACTCGGTGTCACTCGCTTCATCCCCCTTTGCACGAGCCTTGGACGTGGAGTTGCAACACTCGAAGAAGCTGTTGCGTCCACAGTCAAAAATTCCTACAAGGCATTTCTCAAGGAAGTCCTCCAAGCAGCGCGCATAAACAATCAGAAACTGTTTTGCGAAGGGAGTCGAAAGGATCAAGAAAAGGTCTCAAGCAGTGGCAGAAAAATCTTTGGATGGTGCAGGCTGACTTACAGATGTTTTGAACTATAGCTGTAGCTATATAAGACCCTTGGTTCGCAATTCGACGCACATGGTGAAGATTGCTAGTGGGTTCTTGCACTGCGCAATTTGACACCCAGACTTTGAGACTTAGCATGGCCAAATAAGATTAAATAAAGATGCGAAGCCATCATCAGGGTTAGAGGATCGGCTGCCTTTAAAACTTGCAAAAAGACCTATTCATTCAATTCATTCAATTCGTGGCATGCTGCCGTTGGAAACACAGAGCCACTTGTCGTTCAATCCATGTTTAGAAAACTGCAGTCGTAGAAGCCTTCCCTTTCAAATCTTGCAAGTTGTACAAAACAGTGTCCAAAGATCGACTCGTCGGTAACTTCATCAAAGGACTTGTATTGGTCAGCAACCCTACGGAGAATGGCCCTCCGTTACTTTTTCATGTAAGGACAGCCCAACTTGTCAGCAGAACTTCTCAACATTGCAATGTTTACAGAGACTCTCTCAGCTGCACTGCAGATGTGAACACTGCATAGAATGCATAGAATCCACAACTTGGTAAGTTCCATCCGTTCTGTCCTCCGGGGATGTTGCCTTGTAGGGTGCACACAGAACTCCCTCCTCAGCATCTTGATTTCATGGAAATGCGCCACGTCCAGGAAAAATGACTCAGAGCTCGTCTCAAATAGCCTGTGTTTTTGGAAAAACATTGGTTTCAGGGAAGGCAAGTGTGGTAGAATAGGGTAGGAACGCATGCTGGTCATTACTTGCCTCCATGGAAAGCCAATGATGAATGAAGATGAATCATTGGATCTTTAGATGAATGAAGATCAAAGAGGCCGGGATTCCGTCCTTGCAATTCCAACAAATGGAGCCACACAGGCTCGACGGCATTCCAAGGAGTTCCAGCCGTCCCACAAACCACATGAGCTCCTGAGAACGAAAGCTGTGTTCAGAATGACTTTCAGAATCCGTCAGCTACAACAGCTACAGTAGCTACAGTAGCTACTGCAGGTCTACGAACTGGATCGGATCGGACTGCATCGCTTTTTCGTCGAGTAGATTTCATGGCCTGCGCCCGCTATGATTGAAAAATACAGCATTCCTGTGCTCCGAGATTTGGACGGTCCTTCATGAACTGCTTGGAGTAGTGGCCTACCAGGTTTGCATTGAATGCTGAAAGCAGAGTCTCGTCGAGTCTCGTCCCACATGTGAATTCATAATAAATTCAATTTTTTTTCATATCGAACTTGTTTTTCATTCAGTTTTTGATATGTTTTGAATGTAGACGACTCTGAAAGGAAAAAAAAACCGAGGCCTTGCAGTGTGGTCATGAAATTCGCTGCATCCGCAGTGGTTTCTTGCAGGGTATACTCTTGGAAGCCTGGCCAGCGACCAGCGGGTCGGGTTGGCAACAGATCTGAACCTGGCACCCTCCAGAAACAAGGGCAACAGATTTGCTTCATTTTTGCAAATCGTGAGAAGCAAAGGTGAAAGTTGCAAATAGCGGAGAGTGCCAAAACCATGAGATCTGTTCTTTTCAGCTTTTTCGTGCTTTCAGATTCCAATATCGCCAGTTGCAGTGCTCGGATTCCATTCAGTGCTGGGCATCTGACGGATAACTGCACGATCCACCGAAGAGATGCTTGAGAGCAGGCGTTTCCAGAAAGCTTCCTCAGAGCACCAATTTTTTGGTAGCTTAGTATACAAATGTATACAGGTATATAGAGCATCAGTGATCTGAGTACTTTCCTAACCAAGGGCCACAAGCCAAAGACATCGAGACCTTGAAAAATCTGAAAATCTCATCCCTCGATCTTCGTCTTCGAAGGACTTGGGCGCCGGCGTCCCGTGGCGCGCTGCCAGAGATGCGGCTGCTAAAGGAGACGCCGACCTTGGCCTCGGACAGGGCACCACACGGCATAGCGACATATGGATTCATATGGTGTCTCACCCACGTTGAATGTCGTTGAATCGTGTTGAATCATGTTGAATCATGAATGATATATGAATGATATATGAATGATATCAATGTCTCTATATCGCAGTCGAAACAAAAAAGTTGGCTGAAGGCTCATCAAACAGCATGCAGTACGTCTCTGGAACCAAATCTTCTCAGGGCCAAATCATACAAGTTCACTTCATATCGCTTCAATTTGTTCCAAAGAGATTCGGTTAACATTGAGATTTCTACATGCCCTCAGCTGCCCTCGGCTGCCAACTCCATCAAGCTTCAAATGTTTGAAGTGAATCTTCAGGCCCTCCTGGTCGCTTCTCCGCAGGAGGGATTTGGATTCTGATGAGTTTCACGCACGGCACAGGAGAAGCTCGAGACTTCAGACTGGTCATTCAGCAAAAACGCCACTGGAGACACCCACTGAATCCATAAGTAGAATCCACAAGCAATCAATATTCGGACTGGCGGAAACCATCTGCATCATTCTGCATCTATGTGCCTTTCTACGGCCTTCCTAATACCCGTGTAGTCCCGCGTGATCTAGGTCTTCATCCTGTGTGTCGAAACGAGTTGCCTTCTCGAGGCCCAAATCGCTCTCGGGCGCAGCGGCAAGGCCTAGACCTGGTTGAAAAGCCGAGTGGCATCGAGTGACACATTGTCTGACACATTTGGCCAAAAACGTTCTGCCAAATGAACTCAAATGACTTGACTCAAGTGCGGAGCTGGTCCGAATATCTCGGACAAGTGCCATCATGTCGAAGATGAAACCTGCCGGCCATGCAGAGCACTTCAGTTCGAAAGCATTCATGCTATGCACCGCGTCTAAGCAGCACTGCAGCATTGCTGCATTCACGTGTGATGAACAGGAGCAAGTCAAACGACATCAAACGACTCCAAATTGAGCCACGCGTCTCGAAGCCATCAAACATAACCAAACCAACTGCTCTTGTCATACATTTTCCTTCACTTGGTCCGTCTGGCAATACGAAGACTTCAACGGCCTATTCAAGTTCAGTTGAACAGTGCCCACCTTGATCCAATCTGAGATCAATGCTCCTTGCACGCTTGCAATGCAGTGTAACCAGGAAAAGAAGCAAACAACACTGGGCAACTCACACGGTGTTAGCCCCTTTGGGGAAAACGTGATTCAAAGATATTCAAAGGCACAGGACCTAGAGAACTCACAGAAGTGCAGAAACTGCAACTCTAAACTCGTCTTCCAAATCTCCTCAGCCCCAGTTCCAAGCGATCAAAATTCAGCAGCTGCGGTCTCTGCGGGTCACAAAAACGGCTAAACTCCAAGCGCAAAAGCCTCAGCGCTCCGCTGCTTCTGTGCATGGTCCTCTACAGTATGACTTGTATGACTTGTAGTATGACTTGTAGTATGGACTACTTGTATATACTATGTGTATCTGAATGTATCTGATAAGTTCTGATAAGTTCTGATAAGTTCTCATAGTATCGCTGTGGCGTGGTTTCATCTCAGCTGTTTGCAGTCCAGAGGAACATACATCAGGTGTCTTTAAGCAATTTTAAGCATGCAAACACGTGAAACACCTATTCTTACACCTTGAACATCTAGAAAAAGTGTTAGGTGCAGCAAGATTGTCAGGAACTGCAGGAGTAGACATGAAGTGATCTGCCATTGCCTCAATCTTTTGCAGCTTGAAGGGAGTTTTGTTCCCTTGTTGTCCTCTTACCGTTTCAAAACCATGTGTTCTTGTTTTCTTCTCCAAGCAACGGAGCTGCATCGTCCTGCCGTGCTGGAAACATGATCAAGCTGGGTCAACCTTTGTTCAAATTCCATTATATTTGATGACTTTCAGAAACCTCAAGACGGAATGGTCCAAGCCTTCCCTTTGCGCAGGCGCTTCAATAGAACAGGGTGCATGGCATCTTCGCGCTGATTGTCCACTTGCACCTGAGGCTGCATTGGAGTCACCTAGAATCCCGATATAGAATTATTGGACATTGGACTTCATTGGGCTAATCATTTTGAATCACTGGACCATCTAGACCATTTGGCCAATACTCAAGTGGCACACCATGCTCTGCACACCTGACTCTTGACCGTTGGATCAATTGGAACTGGATCCGGAGAAAAAAACTGGATCCATTGGGAGACGGTGGCCATGGCTGTTTTTTGGGCGGCCTCCTGCAAGGTGAGCTCTGCTGTCTCGATGTCATCGTAGCGGCGAAAGCTTCCCAGCACTTTGTCCACGGAGCAGTACAGCATCTCCCTCCGAAGGACCTGTGCCAAATGTGATGTGCCAGGATGTCATTGATCATTAACTCATTTAACATCTCAATGCAGCGCATCAGGACTTCTCTCCGGCTCACGGAAAGATCTCCACATCTTGTCTGTATAAATACATTGAATATTTGATTTAATGAATGCATGCATGAATAGTCTAATCTATGCGTATTATCTTGTGTATATGTAAATACATGTCCATAATCTCTAGCCAAATGAATGTGTCTCATTTTCTGTTCCAGGATCTGTTTTCTCTGGGTCCCTGAAGGATTCTGTTTTACTGATTGGTTTCCCTGCAACCAGCAGCTGCGATTCTTCACCAAGTCACGTCGCCGTCATCCTGTGTACCAAACGCAACAAGATGCAAAAAGCAGCTGTGAAATCTCAGTAAAAGCTTCAAAGACACTTGCACCATTCGTTCCGTGGGATTCCTAAACGACTATACACTGATGTCTACTGTATGTATTTGGGATAATTGACACTGCACATTCTCTGTGCCTGAGCTTCCGGAAAAGCACCTCGGCAAGTCGCAAGCATTGTCGACAGCAGACACGGTGACACGTCTTTGACACGGTTGGCATGTCGCCCGCCAAGGCACATGATGTTGGAGCGACCAAGGAGAAGCCCAGTCCGGCGAGATTCACTTTCACCTCGGGCCGTCAAAAATGCATAGACGGTCTCCAAAATTGATTTTTCTACAAATTTAGAGATATTAACAGATTATCAATGATTGTCAATTTGTAGATTACATCTATATTACATAATTTATCTGTAGATTCTATCGACGTTCTCTGTAAAGATTCTATAAAGATTTCTACGTGTGCAATGCCTTTGACCTGTATCAATCCGGGCAAACATGTCACGATCATGTCATGTTCTGTGTGTGTGTGTGTGTGGGCCTGGCACTGAGCTGGAAACCTGTAACTCGCCACCTGAAGTTCGCACAGCTACTTCTGGCCTGGCATGGTCTCCCGCATGATTCTGTGAGCAAAAACTAGATGCTGGCTTTTTGATGCTGTACGTAGCGACACAGAGTACTGTAAATTTCAAACATCAGGTAATATCACAGAAGGTTGTATGGTAATTCTATGGCATTGTTGAGAGACTATGAGTATACGTGCCAAATTCAACATGGGTGACCTGCGTGTGTGTGAAGTGTAGACACTAAACTGAAAAGAGTCTCCTGTTTGTTCAGTCTGCGCAAATCTATTTTTTTTCTAAATGTCCCAAAACAAAAAGCAGCACACATGGCAAACAGCAGGCAGGATGCATTCATCATTTCATCTGACAAGCCTTGGTTCATTTCTCACGGTCATCACCAAGCTGGGGCCAGAGGCTACCACATCGTAGAACAGCCTTGCAAGAGCTGGAAACGGTCCAAAGGAATCCATTGGACTGTGTTTTTGTCAATGGACTGAATGGACTGAATGGACTGCAGGAATCACAATTAAGAGAAGGAGTCCGAAGGAGTATGAGATCCTTTTTTTGTGTTGGATGATTTGTCGACTCAGTTGAACCAGTTGACCTGGGCGGAAAAAGTTGGTAAACCCTGCGGTCGCAATGGATTTGTCCATGACATCTTGGCACATTGTCAAGTCCATTTCAAGCAAAGTGACTTCCGTTGAGAAGCAATTGGCAAAGGGAGAGACCTCTCGGTCTTCCTCAGTGCACAGTGCAGAGGTGACAGATATTTTGGGGCAAACAGTCTCCATCCGTTGTGCAATATGTGCAATGCTGCACATGGGACTATAATGGACTACAATATATATATATATATTGATATATATATATATATGTTGATATATAATGATATATATATATATACATATATATATTGATATATAGTGATATATATATATATATATTGATAGATATATATATATATATTGATGCATAGTGATATATATATATATATCATATATATATATATATCATATATATATTTATACTATATACCAGTAGTACCGCACAAGGCGGTGGCGGGAGTTTCAGAATAGGAAACCTATAGGAGAGGTTCGTTGTTGTGAGTCATGGATGGCAGAGCAGATCCACTGATGGATCAAAAGGTGGTTGGAGCGTCGGCNTAGGAGAGGTTCGTTGTTGTGAGTCATGGATGGCAGAGCAGATCCACTGATGGATCAAAAGGTGGTTGGAGCGTCGGCCTATCTATCTGTCTATGTATCTGCCTGCCTAACTAACTGACTAACTGCCAGACTGACTAACTGACTAACTGACTAACGGACTAACCGATTAACTGACTAACTGCCTAACTGACTAACTGACTAACTGACTAACGGACTAACCGATTAACTGACGAACTGACGAACTGACGAACTGACGAACTGACGAACTGACTAACTGACTAACTAACTAACTAACTAACTAACTTACTAACTAACTAACATTGGAAAAACACAGTGTTTCGCGACTTTCCTACCTTTTCGCGCATCTGCATCTTCTCTCTTCTGACTTTCTCATCTCTTATCTTCTCTCTTCTGACTTTCTTCATCTTCTGACTTTCTTCATGGCTGAACTCTTCACATCTTGGCTCTTCTCGCCTCTGCTTTTCAACTGTCCATATTGTCGGAAGTTTCACTTCTAAACTTCCTTCGATCCAGAGACTTTGCTCTGACCCAGGATCCAAAGCTTTCCCAAAATTTTGAAGTCCCAAGCGTCTCCAAAGCCAGCCGTGCAACGAGTGGTGCCCTGCAACTGCGTACCTGGTGTGCAACGGGTGTGCAACGAAGCAAAGCTCTTCGGGCTCTTCCCAACCGAACGTCACCGAACTGTGTAGACAGTGCACCTCCAGCTTCCGCTGCGGTGGCTCCGCTGGTTCTGCCCATGCCTCGAAGCGCAACGCTCAACTGCCAAGTTTTTTCCATTGAAGACATACTTTGCTGTCCATTTGTGCATCCAATCTTCGCTCAGTCATTTGCAAGACTCCTAAGTGACCAAACGAACGGCATAGATTGCCCCGGTTCAAGCTTCAGCCCTCGATCTCGATGGTGTACCTGAGTTTCAAACTCTTTACTAATAGCACAAGCATGCACAAACACCTTCGAAACACTTTGAACACACCTTGGAAACACCTTGATGCCTTTTCCAATCCACCGGCTATCTGCGGTCCAGACCTGAACTTCCGGTGTGCTGTGGCCTCGGTCACAGATTCGAGTCAGCAGAACGCCGTTCACTCACAACTTCCAGGCAAGTTACTGCTGCTTGTGAAGCTCTTGGAAAACCACCTCCTTGGAAATGTGAAATCGGAAAAAAAACACGAAGGAGGATGAACAATGACCTTCAAGTCTTCTCTGTCCAGGATTTGAATTTGCTAGTGCGACTAGTATCGAGTCTTATTGAGTTGAGCAGAAGGCTTGTTTTAGACAAAATGGCACAGGGGCTGCAGAAATGTGTGTTCATCAGTGAATTGGTATGGTCAGGGCAACCAATACAGTATGGCAAAGAAATGCAAAGAATGACAAACGTGACTGACGTGATCTCCATTGAAGGCCCGAATAGTCTCGCAAGTTACAGCGAAATCTTCCCAACTGGGAGCAGTCACCGAGGCTCAAAGAAATCCAGAAATCCATCTTGCCCAACACGCCCAACACTACGCTTTGCATTTGCTCAGTGTCCACAAATGCAGCAGAGCGGCTGTCTATCCGAGTTGTCTTCAGAAGCCTTCCAAAAATATCTCACAGAAAAGTCTCTTGTCATGGCAAACCGAGGAAACATAGTTGTCTCCTCCTTTCTCATTTTCTCCGTCACTGCAATCTGCAAATTCCAGCAGCTGACGAGTCTGTTTCGAAAAAACAATCAGATTAACCTTCCAACACATCTGTCCTCCATGGACCAGCTTGGGGGCAGGTCCTGTTGGAAAAGCAGAGGTTCCTGAGTCGCTGCATCCCAATTTGCAGAAACGCCCATCCTAGTTTCATAAAAGCTTGCGATTTGTGGCAGCACAACATCATGTTCCGGCATGTTCTCGAGATATACATAGACTTACCTTTTCTAACATGGATACTGTAAACATCTGTAAACTATACTTGTAAACATTCATAGATGTCATGTATTGAAGTCGCACTGCTCTGAGTGCGCTTCTCAAGCTAAGATAAGGATAGCCAAGGCAGCCTGTTGCCTAGACCGGCGCCAAGGCTCTGAGCTCAGATTCTTCAAAAGGATCGGTGTGCTGTTCCCAGCCTGGCCAAAATCAAAAATCTTCAGAGTCAGCCGAGTCAGCCAATGCACCACAAGTGTTCAATCTATGTTCAATCATAGCCGATTTGTGATGACTCTGATGACTTGTGGCCCAGAAGTCCCTGTGCCTCACGGAAAACAAAATACTTCGTGGCGTCAACGCTTCGCACCTGTCAACATAAGTTCGACTTGGACCCCAAAACTGAAGATGACTGAACTGTGTGGAAGCTTCTCTCCGGACCATCTACAGAGCCGCTGTAGAAGTTGCAAAAAGCATCTTACTTCAACTTACTTCTTCACTTTTGAAATCAGTGTCTCCCGGCTGTTTCAGAGCCAGTCAGACGCTCCTTGACTCTGACCCCTGCTTGCTTGACATTTCTTAGCTTGGTCAATCATTTTTCTGTTTTGTCCATTCTGCAGTTGCTTCCCAGTCGCAAATCTTATCCGCTGTCCCTCTCCGGAATTTGAGCCCGCCTCCACGCGGAAATTCTCCAAGCTTGTTGAAGTTGAGTACTGAAAGGAGTACTCCCCGACACTGCCTGAAACCAAGCACCGAGTTGAGACTTTCAAGTTTCACAGGAAGCCTTCACTTAACTCAGAATACTCGGAGGCAAGGGAGCAAAAGTCGGCATAGCATGAAACAGCTACCCAGTTGTCCCAGTCACCCTGTCGCCTACGGGTAAACGGCCAGACCAGTGCGACCGGGGATAGTTGTGACCATTGAGATGTTTTTCACCTCCGTTTGCTTCCGTACCACTGATGGACGCTTGCAGGAAGAGCTCCTGTGGAGCTTCAAGTTCATTCTGAAATATTCTGAAGGACCACTGAAGGACCATTGAAGACATTGTATACTCGACAACAATGCAGCACTTTGGGACAGCTATGTGAAAACAAAGGTTGGAGGGCCTTCAAAATAAACATGACATGTGTATGAGCTCGCAAGCCAACAGTACTTCAGGCCTTGCCATGCGTTTATAGCCCTCGATTATTGCAAAGCTCCTGTCCATTTCCCCAGTGCACTGGAATTCGATCTCCGGGTGCCAGTTCTAGAATCTGAGCAGCAGGCAGCATTGTGCTTCTCGTAACTTGACACTGCCAAGATGGTTTCCATTAATGCCACAAAAATGTTTCCCAAATCTTCACAAATCCCAACACCAATACATTCCCACTCTTCAGAGCGTTCTGGGCACCCTGCGCTCTCAGTTGAAGTGTCAGCCCTGCAGCGTGAAAGTTTCTGGCTGAAAGAGCTTCGAGAACTTAGTGCACTACAGCAGTGTGCAAAGGAAGTGTATACGTCATGTAAAAGCAGGATATGGATTAAAGCTCTGGCACCCTGGTGAAGAATCTAAGAATGAGTAGAGCGGCCTATTCGGGGATGTTCACCATACCCAGATTTACATCCATCAAGTATCGCCAGTATCGCTACATGGTCGCCAAAGTTTCTCTGTCAGCAACTTCTCCCACCCGCCCAACCTGGAACGCGAAGCAGGCGAAGCAGGACGTAGGGAAATTTTCCGTCCCGTGGCGTTCACGGCGACCTGACAACATCGCCGGGCCACCTCTGAGCAAACGCAGATACAGAGTTTCAATGATCTTTACAAAATGATCTCAACCAATGATCGCTGCTGTAAACTCAAGTAGAGCAAGTAGAGCTACAAGTAGACCTGCAAGACCTACAAGTCCTGTGGATCCCACCTGCCCAGGCACCACATGTAGAACCCGAATGCCCAAGCCGGCTTCCATACGCTCTGTAAAGTGCAGGCCTCAAAATCCACATGTCTCAAGAAACGAAAATACATGAAAATGTCAAAAAAGAATCCAGTTTTAAGTTTTGTTAAGTTTTTTGCAAAGAGAATTCTTGAATGTCAAGACGTGCTCTGCAGGTGCACATTTCGAAATGCAACGTCACAGCCTCTGCCCGATCTCCCCGCCTAGAAGCATTTCCTCGTAAACGGCATGAGCCTTGCAACTGAGTGTCTCGCAGGCTGTGTGGCTTTGTGAAAGGCCAGCAAGACTCGTAGGGAATCTCACTCAAGTTCATCCAAGGGCAACTCTGCAAGCTTTGGGTTTGTTCACATGTATAATAATGATATTGTATCCTTCATATATCCTATTTAATGTCTTACATGAAATCATATCAGCATGATCTCATCTAAACATGCCATGTTTCTCTAGGATTTTCGCGACCGATCCCACCTCTTTTCGCTTGGCCTTCAATGGCATCTGCGTAACACTCAGCGCTGCCAGGGACACCGCCTGACACAGAGATGTTTGACCGACTCGAAAAGGGAAAACACAGTGCTCTTCCCTGATTTTCGAGGCTACACAGAAACGCCAAACAAAAACAACGGCAACGGCACTGTTGGAAAGCGTCTGTTCATGCTTTGCTCCATCTCTTGGAAACTGGTCTGTGAATGTGTTGAATAATGTTGAATATGTTTTCAATGATCAATAAGGGTCTTCTCTCTGCTTTCGTACGTTTTAAATCTGCACATTTGCTGCAGGTTTCACACTGTGTAGATCCATTTCGACTCTTTCACGAAAAGAACTTGTGGCAACCTTTCCGGAAAAGATGTCACACTCTCTTCAAGTGTTTTGAGGTGCAAGGGTGTTGCAGGATGCAGGTCCACAGTCTGCTATCGAAGAAGCAATGCCTCTGACATGCAGTACTGCCCAGAGAGCCTTGTTGACAAACAAGCTCATGAGCTGATGAGCAGTTCTAGTGCAGAGTCTCTTCCAGTGATCGATTGCGGCCTGCTTCTGATGGTTTCTGGTATTATCGTAGTGCTTCGATGTGCTTCGTATTTCTCGTACTTCAGTGACTTCGGTGTTGAGGAGCCGACTTGAAGCCAACATGAGTTGCCCGACAGTCCAAGGGTAGCATGCGAGGTTTGCCTCGCTGCGAGGCCCAGAGAAAACAAAACACACAGTTTCGGCAAAGTTGGCAAAAAAACACACAGTTTCAAACAGTTTTCAAAGAAAATCAAACACATGTCTCAAATAAAATCAAATAAACCGTGTTTCTCGACACTGTGGAAGAAACTATTTGAAGATTGAAATCTATTGAAATGCATTGAGTCGTGCATTGGCCTCTGAATACTGAGAAGTAGTTTCATCTACTCCAGGTACAGGTCTTACAGTAGGTCTTACATATTCTTCCATACTGAATACATTTGGGTGGAGGAGAACGTATTTCAATCCTAGTTAGCATATCATGTATCATGTATATCACATTTCATATACAATATCCATCAATATCCTAAGAATTCGTTAAGATATCCCGAAGATATTCCTAGCATTCGATGATTCGTCGATGTCATGCCAAGCTCGGGCGCTCGGTGCCCTGCCTTCGGTGCCTTCGGTGCCTTCGACCGGAAACACGTCCTTCGCAGGTCCCTGGGCAAAGATGGCACTATCGGTTGCTCGATCTGTTGCTCGAACAACGTCCGCCGAACGGTTTCAGTCTCTGACTTCGTTGATCTCTCTTTGAAAAGAGCCACAGATGGCACCAATCGGTTTCAGTCGGTTCTAAGCAGCTATATACAGCTGATGGATATGAAATCTGAAAATCTGAAAGAGTCTGACACTCAATGACGATGTGAATCCATACGAATCGATGCGAATCTACCCACAGTGCATTTCAACTCATTTACAACGCACCCTGCGAGCAAAACATGGCAAAACATCGCAAAACATGGCAAAACATGGCAGAACATGGCAAAACTTTATTTGTTTCGCATTGCGGCGCCTGCTTTCCCTGGAACGCGAAGCCAAGGTGCTCCGCACAAACATGGTCCTCAGGAGACTTTGCAGCAGAGTCGCCAGACTTTGCCAGACGGGAAAAAATGACAACACACTTTTGCCACTCTTTGAACACGGTTGACACATCGTTCGATGAGAAACACGCCTCAAGTTGTTTGGTCGTTGCGCTAAGCACATTTGATCCCCAAATCACTGATCAAGCTGTTTATCAGTTTATAGTGCCGTCGAGTTTCAGCAATCCAGGTAGGACTATGCACCACAACGGTCAAGGGCTTTCCAAGGGCGGACCTCTGAGGCAAGTTCTCACAGGTCTAACAGATCCTGGAGAACTTTGCACGAGAAGACTGCAACATTTCGGCTCAGCAAACATCGCTACGGACAATGTGTCTTGGTCTCCTGGTTCCCTCGAAAGAATAGTAACTTTAGGACAATAACGCTTACTGAATTCACATGAGCCCATGGATCTATTGAACTCTGTAAAACTCCTGATGAGATTCTGATGCCTGGCTTACTGCAAAGGGTGCACCAAATAGGATAGCTAAAAGCTGTCATGATTCGACAAGGTCACGTCGCGAGGCCGGGCTGCCACAAACATCAAGAGCACATAAGAGCACTGAAAATGTAAAAGGTCGGGGATCTCCAATGGTCTCGGAAACACATCCACTTTTTGCAAATCGCAACTCTCTGAAGCGGTATAATGCGTATAGTGTACAGAGTGCTGTGCCTCCAAAATCTAGTTGTGCTCCTAACCCCCAAGGTGCCACTAGCTCTGTTGGCTACAGCTCCATGGCCCAACCATGGCCTCAGATCTGGCTCTTCAGAGCCGCAACGGGAGATGCCTTCACGACAGTCTTTGCAGGCTGGGCCTTCACCATGACTTCCTTGCCGAACANTCAGATCTGGCTCTTCAGAGCCGCAACGGGAGATGCCTTCACGACAGTCTTTGCAGGCTGGGCCTTCACCATGACTTCCTTGCCGAACATCAACTTCTTCCCTGCTTTCGTGGCTGGCTTCTGCCTGGTCTTGATCATGCAGAGCCCTGGAAGAATGAACTTGCCAGACTTCTTCACCTCCTCAGTTCCAATCTCGGTCAAAGAGTTCAGGATTTTGCCCACGTCGCCCTTCTTGAGTTCGGTGGCATCGGCCAAAGCAGTCAAAAGGCTTCCCTTCGTCATGGCCTTCTGACCCTTGGTCNGTCTTCATCGCAGTGTTCACCTTCTTGGCCTTGGTCGCCTTCATGACCTTCATTGCGGCAGGCATCGTGAACGAAGTGAACGAAGCGAGAACTGTCGGAGTCGAATGCAACTTGAGCCAGACCAGCTGAAAAAGGCACAGCTGAAATTGCTGAGGTTGGCAACAAAGGATGCCATTCAAAAAACCTCATGTGAATTGGCAGCTGTCACCCTCGTTTCTCCAATCACATCAATCACGTAACCAATGCTGCTTGTTCTTCGAGGCTCGCACCAAGAGACAATCGCCCTTGGTATCCAAATGTGTCCAAGATAGACAATCCAAGGCGCTTAGGATAATATCATTGCATATCATTGCAATATCCACATTCCATCAGCTTTTACACCTTCTATCACCTTCTCACACCTTTGGCTGCAAGGCAATGGCAAACTCCATGGAATGCCCAGGCGCTGAAAGTGGGTGTTGTGCTCGGCAATTCCGTCAACAGGCACTGGTATGCTGACCTCTCCAAGAACTGAGTTGAACTGAGTTGAACTGAGCTCATGAACCAACAAATGATGCGACCCGGATGGACCCGGACAATGTCAAGAGTTCAATCAGTTCAATCAGGTCGGACCTTGTCCATCTTTTGCTTCAACTCCAAGGGGTCCGACCAGAGATCACCAAAGATGGCTAGGCGCCTTGCATTTGTTGCTGCAAGTCTACCACTGCTGAAGAGACATGACACCGTGGACACCGTGGACACCGTGGACACCGTGGACACCGTGGACACCGTGGACACCGTGGACACCGTGGACACCGTGGACACCGTGGACACCGTGCCGAGGGGCAGCTCCAGTTTCAGAGAGACGGGAACGAAGTGGATTTCGCCTCAAGGGGACCACACGTGCCACACGATTCGCAGGTGGCAGTTGCGGTGCCAGTTCCCTTTCCCCACCCTGACCCTGGGCCCCAGCATTTCTCCAGAGCAGCAAGGTCCTGAGAGGAGTACAGCATTTTAGTCAAAGCATGTCATGCGATCGGCGCATCGTCACATCGTCACAGCACTGATATGGAATTTTGATGGATTTTGATGAATTTTGATGAATTCTGCAGCATTTTCATCATGGGCTCAGATGACAAGATGAGTCGAAAGACGAGACACCCTGATTTGTCTCCACGCGATTTCACCCGTCTCGGACTTCACCTGGCGAACCTGGCACTCTGTGTCTATCCAGGAGTGTCTCGGGCACAGTAGGCACTTGATGTGCGGCTACACAAAGATGTGCAATTCTCATTTGGGATGTTCCACATTGTTCCACACTTGAAGACTCGAGTTTCAGAGGAGAGTGTCTGCACCTCGCATTTGCATGCCACGGGCAGAGCAGACACCAATGTCACCTCAGCGAACTTCCTTCGGTTACTCCATTTGAACATCAAATTGGGCAAAGGAAGCAAAGGTACAGGAACATCATCGCCTGATCACTACAAGTAGCCGCCAGTCGAGGAACCGGTGGATTTGAGAGCTGAGTTCCCTGCTGGTGCACAAAGGCGAATTGTGTACTGAGGGGCACACAAGTCCTCGGAACATCTTCGATCAGTGGAAAAATACTCGTGACACGACTGACTGCGGTCAAGAGACAGGAGCCAACAAGAAAATAAAAGATCAGTTGATACAGTACCGTATGATACCGTCAGATACCGTCCCTACCGTCCCCTCTTGATCCAATGGATTCCCGACAATTCCAATGGTATCATGGTCATATCGCCGGCGAGTCTCATGATGCGGAATCAACTCGGTCTGCCACTCGATGCCTTGGCCACTCTGTTTGAGCATCCAAAGAGCACATGCTAAGCATCCATGCTTACCATCACATGCCATATCTGTTTGAGCAGTCTCTGCACATCTCTGCACATCTCTGCACATCTCTGCACATCTCACATGCCATGGCCGCCAGAGGCATGACTCTTGGCCGCCGAGCAGAATGTAAAGGAGCCTTCAGCATCCTGGGTGCAGGATGAGGTCACAGTACGGTCACAGTGGTCACATCAAGTGATCAAGTGACCTTTTGCTGCACTCAAAATTTCGCACTTGCCTTGTCCCCTTCAGAAGCACATCTGAAGTCCCCTGCCTCAAAAGAGATCCAAAATCTGGAAGACTAGCGGAATGTACGCTGAAATGAAGTTCCTAATCAAGTCTTCCCTATGTCCCTATGTTGGTAATGAGGAGTTGAGACAAAATGTAAAAGTTCAGCCGTATTCCATCAAATGTTAAAGTAAAAAAGCATGCTAAAGCTCTGTAATCTATATCTACAACATTCCATTCATGCTTTCTGATTCTCTCAGGTACGAAGCTCCCCTTCGCGGAACCTGCTGCGTGGAACCAAGCCATTCGAATAGGAATTCCCGGCTCCATTGGAGACCTACAAAGGTCAAAAATTGTCATTCTTCTTGGTTGCATCATGCAAAATTCGTATTGCATCCTTTCCAATCTAGAATATTCAACTGATTCAAAATGAGTTGCATTCTTCAGTGTGATTGTAGTTGACAAATGTTGATTATGTAATCCCTTGTAACAAATTGCAGTAGATTATATGTATATATATATATATATACATGTCAGTAATTAGCATATTCAAACTGCTTGCATTTGCGTAAAATCTGATTGAACCGGCCGAAGCACCGTCAATGTGCATCGAGCCTCGCCACATCGTTGGCCGCGCCACAAAGGCACCGCGCAGATCCAGCGGCACAGCCGTAGTGCCCTCTGGAGGCACCTGGCCACGTGTCGATTCTGAACAGAATTGATCAGGTGAAAATTTCATGAAACATCTTGGATATCAATAGGATTCCAGAAGTATCCAAGAACCAAATAGATTCTCTGATTCTCCTACCCTAAGGTTTGAGAAATGTGCACGGACGATTTGAACGGACTGCACAGAGAAAAGAGATGCAAAAAAGCAGAGCCTCCGTGCGGAGAATCTCCTGATCAAGTGCAAATGTCAAGTTTGCCACGAACTTCTGTGTAGACTCTGTGAACAGCTACGAACTTGGGATTCACAGAGTGGCTGCGAAACTGCTGGAATCGCTTGGACGTCCATTTTGGCTTAGCACTTCCCAGAAATCTTCAGTCCTTTCCATTCACTGAGAGTTTGAGTTCGACCTCAGCGTATTAACTTCTTTGGATGCGCAACTCCCATGGGCCAATCATGCCCGACCCTCTAAAAGGCCTGGCAGTAACGAGCGGTTACGAGCGGTAGGGAGCAGGCAGACACGTTAAGCTGGTTGATGATGCGCGCAGGTGGCTCCAGAACTATCTTCTTATAAGCCTCGCAAAGAGTTTGGAACCGGTGAGTCCTTGTGACATGTTGTGACATCTCCATCTCCACGATCAAATCCGTTGCTGTATACGTCTCCGCGTGTTGTGGCTCCCAAGGACGTGTTGAACGAATTTGAACGACATGTTGCACACGTGGACAACACTTGTTCTGTCAGTTTGTGCGGCCTCTTTGGCCTGCACACGGCAAACCAGGTAGGGCGCCGGCAAAAAGCCTCGGGGCTTTCAGAGGCTGAAGTCGGGATGTCGAGATGTTGAAGAAATGATAAGATGATTTTTTAAAAATGCGATCCAAAGAATTCCAAAGATCTGTTGCCTGTTTCCCATTACTTCAAACTTGGAATCTGAATGCTGAGTTCCCATTGCGGCCATGTAGCGAGTGCCTTTGGCATCTTCGACACGCCTCCAACAATACATTGACCAAAGAAACAAAACCGACAAGCATCACAGAGCAGAAAACAACAGCAAGACTACAGAGAAAGTAATATTTTGCAGCCTGAACAAGCAAGGGAGTTAAGGAAGCAAATGTGCCAAACAGCCGAGGAGAAGCGTGGAATACAAAAAATGCAACAATATCTGGAGCAGAAAAAGTTCCGAGGCAGCCAATTTTTTCTGACGCTATTGGACTATCTAAGGCTTGAGGTTTTGCCCCGCCTCAATTCTGGATGGCTTGTTGCTCTGGTTAGGCCCTGACATTTTGGACTCTGGGCATAGTCACTGTAACAATGGTGAGCTTTGGCGATGAGCCAAAGCACTGGCTCGCAATTCATGTGAATCCAACACTTGAAGAATTTAAAAAGATGGCACCGCTCCAACTTGCGTGTTTCAGCCAAAAATCTGCACCCGTCTTAAAATCACATATTTCGAAATGGTACTTTTGGGGTTGCGAGTCTTGAACAGTTTGGCCTCCTCCCTTCCGTTTTCATCTGCTTTGGTTTTATTATCATTTTGAGAGGAAAGGCAGATCCCTGCCTTGACCGCATAATGATTGCTTCTGGATCCCTGAATCCCACATCCAAAATTGTGACTTCGTCACTCCAACATCTTTTCGCCTTGCGACTGGCAGCCATTACTGCTTGGTGGGCCTCACAGGTCGACGAACAAATGTGGGATGGTGGACCAACACTTGAAAGGCTACGGCGGCTACGGGTCCCTGCCTGTCCGGGCAGCACCTGGCAGTCTGCAAGCTGAATTTCTAGAGTTCCAGATCAACACAATTCCAGACACTAAGTGACACTAAGACATATTGTCAAAACACCACACCTGCTCGCTTGAACTTCTGCTTGAGCGTGTCATTCCTGTCAACGAATTACACAAAGACGTTGACATGTGCACGGCAAAGTGATAGGATATGTGATATGTCTTTCATGACTCATTTCCATCTGCACCCGTTTTGAAATTTTGTTCTGTATAAGATTGCGTATTTATGACCAATTTGCTTATTTGTATGTACATATACAATCATATATATATGTGTAGTAAGAGCGGGCAATAGCAACTGAACTATTGAGCTGACGGCTCCAAATTTTTCAAACAGTGTTTTTTGGTGACATCACGTTGAC
Source organism: Symbiodinium sp. clade C Y103 (assembly GCA_003297045.1). Taxonomy (NCBI): domain Eukaryota; class Dinophyceae; order Suessiales; family Symbiodiniaceae; genus Cladocopium; species Cladocopium sp. clade C. Next base: position 349,790 of record BGPT01000111.1, read on the forward strand.
ATCTTTTCCTTCCACCCTGATCATCTCCGCCAAGCCTGCTGGAAGAGCATAGACTCGTCGTCCCACACAATCCAAAGAAATGCCTTCCACCTGACTCAAACAAAGGTCAGCAGACCAATTCCACATGAAGACCCAAAAGATAACAAAAGCAGAAAAATTAGATGAATTACTCAAAATTATAGGTTGACTAGGTTGAGTATCTTGAGTCTTATCACAAGAGCTTCACATCAACTATCGACTTTTCCTCGCTGGGACAGGCCTCGACCGCCCGCGGACCTTCCAACCTGGGACGGAATGAATCCGGCTCAACGGCGTCAGCGGCGTCGCGAGACACTGAGGCGCCGGGCTCGACCGTCACCAGATTTCTCCGGAGGCCGTTCTTCGACTCCTTCGACTCCTTCGACTCCTTCGACTCCTGCCGTAGCCGTTCGAATGGCTCTCTGCCAAGCTTGCGGAGAGGTGAATTCAGTGAAGCTTGGTGGATTGAGCCATGTTCAGGTGATGTTCAAAAATCAAAATATAGATTATGATAGATTATGTAGATTCAATAAATTCGACAGCACTAGCGAAAATGGTATTCAGTGTAGCGCAAATCAAATCTGGTACCTTGCGACAAGCACATCCACTACGAACTACAAACTGTCCATCACAAATTGGCCAGTGCAGCCGTGAGGTTGCTTCTTTTGTATCACATATGACTCTTGGAAAATGTGTTCAGTCGTCCGTTTCGGAAACGTCATCCTCCGTCAAATGCGGGGCTTCCAGGCGCTGCTCTGACGAGGGTTCTAAACGGACCCTGCACAATGCGAAGCCATTGATAATCAAACGTGTTTGGATATTCAATCATGTCAAAACAAATATCTCTATAGTATTGTGTATATATTATGAAATACATCATATGTGATATGTATATATATATATATATCCATATACACATATTATCACATATTCTCATATTTGTTCATGAGTTTCATATCATAGGCAATATTTCTTGCGTTCGGACAAGACTCCAATAAATTTCTGTGCCACCTTGCACTCTGCTCTTTCAGCTTTTGGATATTCATAACTTCGTTTGTGATGTGTGACACCTTGCCATCGTCCAACCTTCTGGTTCTGCCACTCTTGGTGTGGGCGGGCAAATGCAGAGAGACGGGCATGCCAAGGTCGTTGCCTGGCAAAGCTGCTGCAACGAGACTTTTGCTCTGCACGTCTTACAGAAACAACAAGCAAGCAACAAGTATACAGAACGAAAGTAGTACCGAAGTAGCATAGTTGGACCCTGGTCTTTGACTCCAGACCAGAGAACGACTCTTCTGCCGCCCCTCTGATAGTCACTCTTCCACCGCTGTTGGCAAAGTGACGTGTTTAATTTGCTGCCAAGTTTCGCACAGCATACGGAGACAAAAGCGGGGGCGGCATCTTGGCAATGCCAGAAGTGAAGCGTTTTTCAGTGGCAGAGAGCTGGCTGACATCTGAAAAATACGCAAAGTTGATTTAAAGAAATTAAACGCGTGTCGTTGTGTGTCTTTTTTGGCTTGAAATCCATCTAGATTCTAGATTTTGCTTGAATATTTGCAATTTGGCACACTGCAACCTGCGACAAACTATGACAAACGTTAGTTCCGAGGTGCCACTCGATCTGGCGCCAACCAGGGCGCACTCAACGCGGGAAGCACATGCCAACAAAGCTCTGAGACATTCCTAGCAGCTCAAGTGACTTCAGTGAAGAGATGGAGAAATCGGAGAAATGGCAAAACACGATCTCACAGATGATCTGTGACATGTTCAAACTGCACACAGCCAAGTACTGTGAAAACTGATCTGCGCCAAGAAACACCAGCAGCCGATCTGCGCTCTCGATGCTGATCGAGTGGGTTGGTGGGCCCTGTGCAACAGAAAAGAACTTGCATCTTGCACGTGAGGTTTGCAGCTTCTCTGGCACTTCTCGCAAAGCAAAACTTCCCATTTATCGAAACTTTCATCAAAGATCTGGGCTTTCACATGAGGCATCGTCCAGTCTTAATCTCACACCCAATCAAGCCTTGAAGATCCACACCTGCTCCCCATTTCCAAGAAACATTTATTCCAATTTGCTTCAAGCGTTTAATTTCCATTACTCAAATTTTCTCTCGTGTTGTATCCATTCTTCATTTAGTCTCTGTCCTTGTGTCTTGGTTTCTTCCGACACCCACGGATCAGTGCTTTAGCCTCTTCAGTGGCATCTGACAGACTATTACCTCAGTAACAATCAGAATCGCACAGAACCCAGCTCGATTTTTCATGTTTTTTTCATGACAAAAGAAAAACGCAATAACAAAACATATATTTTCTATATTGATCCATATTGTATATATCTTGTGTACGTTTCCACTATCTTCCAATCCCAGCTTGACCGGGAACTGCTGCTTGTTGGCTTTGGAGGTGACATTTGTGTGTCCTCCGATCTTGTGAGAAGCTGATACAGCTGCTCGAACTTAGCACTCCGAAAGCTTCAACCAGCTGTTTCGAATTACCGTTCAGTTCATATGTCATTCGGCGATGGATAACAATTCGGTGAATCGCTTCTTTGGCTCATGGTGTTCTGACATTTCACTTTTGACAAATTTGAAACAACGAAGATCAACGAAGATCAACGAAGAATGTGGGTTTCTTTGGGTTTCTTTTGGTTTCTTTATCTCCTTTAGCTTCCCATCTGGCGGAGCCATCGAAGGCGATGTCGTCCATTTAAGGGTGAAATCTTCTGTGAAGGCATCCAGTGGCAGATATTGTAGCACAGGATGCACAGGACATAGCACTGTCATACTAGGACAATGAAAAGCCAAGACACATACCGCCCTGATGGCATATTGCCTGATGCTTGTGTCCACGAGGACAGAGTGAAACTCAGTCAATTCTGTTCGAGCCTCTCTGTTTTTCTTACCTGTTGTTACCAGCTCTGAATTTTAGAGGAACTCGAGCATCTCTGATTTTACAGTACTACCTTTTGCCTCTTGGCATCTCAAGGCATTTCAAGGCTGGTCAAGGCATTTCAAGGCATTTCAGCAAGAAAGGGAAATCAAACAAATCAAACTCAAAATGCTCTGAGACGTGGCCTAGGCTCCGAGGCATCAAGCGGCTGCCCTTCCAACAAGGGCTCCCAGTCCGACGCTAAATGGTTGAATAACCTGACGGACAACGACGGACAACTTGGACGCTCTGCCGCTCTCCCACAATGGCAGAGTCTTACGGGTTACCCTTTTCAAAGTCTTCTGACGATGAAAAACTTCGGCCTGATCTGAGCCCAAAGATGTCAACATCTTTTTGCTGAAAGGTTCAAGGTTGATGTCAGGCGGTCAAACGATTTGGAAGTTTACAGCAAAGATCCGCATCCAAATCTGACAGAAACTGGCAGAAGAAACACAAGCATAGTTCTTGGTTTCAATCAAGGGCTCTTTCATCTTCCCTTCATCTTCAAATCCCATCTTTATGAGTTCTGTATGTCTTTATGCCTTTATTGGATGTTATTCGAGTTTCTATCATTGGAAAATGTTCAAAAATCACAAGTTCATCACAAGTTCATACCCTGTTTCCATCTCCGCAGTATCCTATTTTGCTCCGAGGTGCCAAAGGCTCAGCTTCGCACGGATGCGGCGCTCAACGCCCTCGGCGCGCTCGGACTGGCTGAAGAACAGCTCCGAGCTGCGCAGTTTCAAAAACCGCGGACCTGCGACAAATCTGGCGTCGATGTGTTTGGACAAATTTGGACAAATGTGTTTGAAAATCTCAAAATGTGTGTAAACCTCCTCACAGGTTCTCCCTACCAGTTCTCCTTCCATTGGAATGCCTCGATTTCTGACAAGAATCCAATGTCCAATACTGTTTTTGCTGACAAGCTGCAGGACCCCGGGTTTGCGTAATCATGCTCGCTCAAGAGGGTGACATTCACGTCTCTGAAGTCGAGCCTCATTTTCTGAAACTTGCTGCAATCGCTTGCAGAATCTCTTTAGCAACCCCGCGAGAGCGAATAAGGATGAATAAGGCCCAAAACCCATGTCAAATCTGGATTATCAGTCTGAAATCAAAGGATGAATCCTGAGGAGTTCTATACATGTCGAAAAAGTTTGGTGGATTGACAAAGACCCCTGTTTACCTGCGTGTCGCACTGCGTATATGGCATATGGGAAACACATTGAGCTTCCGCAGACGAAGCCGAAACAATTTTGCTGGGCCACTCCAGGGCTGTCTTGGCATTCTCTGGGCCGTTGGAGTCGTTGGACTGACCATTGGGCTCATCCTCCAACTCCTGGCAGCTGCAACGCAACCGGAAAGACCAGGAAAGACTAGGAAAGACCAGGAAAAATGTGAAAAGATCTGCCTCAAAATTCAAAATGACTCAAAGTTGGGCAAATCTTCTGCTTTCGCTCAGTTTCCATTCCGGTTTGGGACGCTGCCGACATTCCCCTCCAAGACCCACACAAGGCCTTCGTTATGCCCCACGCACGCTTCACGCAGGCGATCCAGAGGTGCAGGTCACAATTGGAAAGGCTGCCACGAAGCTCCTTCAAGACATGGAAAACGGTTCACCATCTGCAGTGTTTTGCAGCGTTTCTATCCGAATACACCCATTGCACACACAGCTCTTCACATCACCTGACCACGTTTGACAATTGACAACTGATTTGTGTCGTGTTCAACGTATGTAACCGTTACGCAACCTGAAGATTTCATCGCTTGCCTGACTTGCCCGGATCTGCCAAGCTGAAGACAGTCCTGACAGCTCAAGCGCCTTCCAAGCGTGTTGCCTGAGAAGCTGAATGAAACGATTGGTTCGCTCAAGATCCGGCTATCGAGAGCAAGGACACTGAAACCGAGATTTGGCCCTGCAAAAACCGCACTGGACACTGCAAAAACCAGTGAAGTGGTGAAAGCTACTGCAATCACATGCCAAACAGCCACAGATTCACTTGCTTCACGATTGATTGCAAACAGTTTTCAAAGATAGGGTCAAAGAAGCCAGCAAATCCGGAGCCACAAACCACAAGAAACCACAAGAAACCACAAAACAACACAAAACAACACAAAACAACACAAAACAACACAAAACAGGTCTAAAACAGGTCTAAAACAGGTCTAAAACAGGTCTCTGAATGTCTCTGATTTCCCATCTCTGCACTCGCCGCACTCGCCTTCTGACTGGGTCTTTGTCACCACGTCAAAGGCCTCAGACACAAGCGACAACACAAGCGACAATGCAGCGACAACAGCGCCACCACTTGACAGCACCTCACAATACCTCACAGAGGAAGCGGCCATGTCTTTGGCTTTTGCCAATGGACGATGCTTCAATGAATCTTTTACCTCCATGTCCTTAGGAGCAAATTTCGGAAGAGACACTTGAACAGAGAGAGAATCCAGCTGGCTTCTTGTCGTCTTATGCCACAGGGACTAGAAGAAAGATTGTGTGTTCGCGTTGCAAAAGTTGACTGTCCACAAGCGAGTCACAACCACACCAGGCCATCCATGGGTGTAAAACACCTCCGGATCGTCAAAGCTTATACACCATTTCCTTGGTCACTGATTGGTCACTGATTGGTCACTGGCACTTAGAAAAAGTCACTCTGAAAAGACTCTTCTCGCCCAGCAAGTAGACTCAACAACTCAAGGAAACTTTATTTGTATTTACCTGTGCTGTGCTTTCTATGTTCCGGTGCTTTCTCGTCCGAGATTCTGCATTTCTGGACTGGACTCCAGTTGGTACCTGGCTGGGCAGAAAACACAAGGCAACCGGTTAAACCGGTTAAACCCTCCGATTTGGTCGAAGGAATCCTCATGAAAAGGCAACTTGGTCGAAGCATTGTGAATTCACAGGAAAGACCACGGCTCAAGTCACTGGAGTCGAGTCACTGAACCATCTGAACCGCCAAGTGGCTGCATGTGGGTCAGTACAGAGATCAAAGGGCCCTCCTTCTCCTGCTGCAACGAATGCATCAGATATGGAGGTAGTCAGATGACATCGGAGTTCTGATGAAGTCAGTCTTACCTCCAATGCACTTACCTCTCTTGCAAAGATTAAATGCATTGTCAACTGTCCTCAAACTTGTCGACCAGCAGCACATGAGCATCTTGCCTCAGACTTGGCACCGCTGGAGAAACACAGCATCCAGCATCCAGCGACATCCGACAAGACGTGAAGATTCAAGGCGAAGCGAGAAATAGCGGAGCCGAAAGGAAAAACCGATTCCAACCCGCGGCAGCTTCACAGTTGGTGCAACGCACCGAGCCAGGATTCCAACAGTGCGGCTCTCACCTCTGTCTGGCTTGACGGCCTGCACTCAGCATTATGCGAAACACACGTTGTGTCTGATTCTGTGCTTCATACTCCTTGCATACACAGCCGTTCACGTTTAAGTGGCACTCGCTCAGGTTGAATCCCTACTGAGCAGAATCCCACTCTTCTTCCAACAGTCGAACAAATCTACGTGCATTTGCATGCAAATGATCTAGGGCAAATCATTTGATTTCTCCGCAGGCTTCTAGTTCTTACTAGCTATTACTAGCTAGCAAAAAAAGTCTGCCATTGCAATCTGTGCTCTTTCGCGGGCCTTTCTCCAAGAAGGATCGGAGGCGAAAACCAGGGCTTTGGAGGAAACCTGAATCGATCCGTCGGCGCTTCAGCTAGGCCAAGGCTGGAAGAATCTTCTCCTAACTTATCTCTAAACCTTTATCTATCTTCATCTATCTTTATCTATCTTTATCTATACTTATCTATATTTACCTATCATTGTCTATCTTTGTAAATTTATCGATCTTTATCTATCTTCATAAATTTATCTAGCTTGATCTATCTTCATGAATTTATCTAGCTTTCTCTATCTGCATAAATTTATCTAGCTTTCTCTTTCTTCATAAATTTAGCTAGCTTGATCTATCTTCATGAATTTATCTAGCTTTCTCTATCTGCATAAATTTATCTAGCTTTCTCTTTCTTCATAAATTTATCTAGCTTGATCTATCTTCATGAATTTATCTAGCTTTCTCTATCTGCATAAATTTATCTAGCGTTCTCTATCTTCATAAATCTATCTATCTTTATCTATATTGATCAATCTTTATCTCCATATCTCTATGCATTTTCCATCATTTTCTTCTTGGATCTTTTCGGTGTGTGCTTCCGTGTTTCTGTGGCAGACTTTCGATAGGCTCCGGAAAGCTGCACCATGAAGATGTGTCCAAAAAGGTTGACGACAACTTCCCAAGGAGACGCATGACATGCCTAGGAACATCCATGCCCAACAGCGCCGCAGCAGCGGCAGTAGAAGCAGCACCCGTGGACGGCTGCAATGTATCTGCAAACTTGGAAACTTCAAAACTTTGCTGTTTTCCGGAGCTCCAAACCCTCATTTCTTGAGACCTTTCAGAGGTCACTTTGATTAAAGTGCTTTCATCTCCCGCACAAAATAGACTGGCTCTTCGCAGCATGAACTTGACAGAACAGAGAACATTCAACGAAGAGGCAGCGGCAAGCACATTCTGCCTGGAATTCCTGACCGGTCGAATGGTCTGAAGTGTATGCTCCATACACCGATGGCCCCTGGCAGAGGTGAAGCACAGGATTCATCAAGGAACTGCGGAAGGATCAGCAAAAACATGTGCATCGGTAGGAAGAAACATTGGTGCAAAGTTTCAGAGCAGGGAATAACGGAATAAGATATTTATGGAAACTGCGACAAAACATAAAGGATGTTGAAGGCATACCAAACGGCAAGTCATGGACAGATCTGCCTTTCGACCAAGAGCAGAAGCCTGCATATTGCTGGACTTGCATCAACTGCAAAAAGAACAAAGATTGCATTCTCCAAAGACTATCAAGCATAAGCTCAAACAGTACTAAGCAATACTAAACATTAGTGGGTTATAGATGGTTACTGTGGGTTTGGCAGGTTTGGCAGGTTTTTCAAGGCACAGTAGGGTCACAGGGTCACAATGACTCTTGCAGCCTTGGGGGAAGGCCGCTTGCAAAGCAGGTGGTTGAAAGGTGCTGGCAGCAAGCCGCTGCTCAAGCGCGCCTGGTGCCAAAATCACCGAAAGTTAAAGAAAAAAAACAAAAAAAGCGCGCTGCAACTTAAAGAAAACCATTTTGAAAGTGCCTTTCGATCCTTTCACTTAAATCCGAGGTACCTAAGATATCTGAATGATCATGGATGTACAGTATTTACAAATGATTACAAATGTATACAAAAATAAATAAATCGATCTAATCGATCTAAGTCAATTTGGTTTGGCACCTCCCATACCTGGAAGCTGATGACTGCACGCGGCGCTGCATGCTTCTTGACCTCGCACACCCGGGAGATGTCCGGACGGAAGAAAGAGGAGAAAGACGAGAAATCAATCCCACCTCCACGATGAGCTGCTTTGCACCAAGTTCTGCGAAAGTCTTCTCACTCTCCTTTGACGACTTTGACGATCGTCACAGTGAAGTCATGTTTAGCTCGTTGAAAAAGTACAGCCAAAACAGGAATGTAAACTTGCCAGTGTCCTGCATTCGCAGCTTGAAGTTGTGAAAGAGGAGCCTTCGCTGGGCCAAAACTCATCTCAAGTTGGCCAGTGCTTTGGAATGCAGATATGAACAGGTCGCGCCAGAGATTCAGACGGCATGTGTCCTTTTATCTCTAATGAGCTGTATACACATCCATCGGCTGCAAGATGCCCCATGAGCATGTCCATACGGGCCATGCAGCTACGCGCCTGAAAACCAGCCAAACTGGAAAATCCTTGGGTTTGCTCAGCTGCTCAGGGGTTGGAGTCGTCTGCGGCAGATCCAAATCGATGCCAGCAACCTGACAAGTACATACAAGTCCCACCACTCAGGACTTCACTATGACATCAATATGGCTATATCGTGTTACTTTCATAGCTACAAGCAACAGTTTTTTCCGTGCAACTTGTCAACACCAGGTTGCTGCTACCGTAGCTCATGCTGTTCCGAAAAAGGTCTGGAATCTTTCTCCGAAAAGTGGACTCTGCAGCTTCACAGGCCCTGACATTCTTGGAGAAGGCTGCACGCAGCAACGCTAAGCCTGAGAAAAATTCGATGCCAGAGTCACCGGAAGACAGGAAAGTCCAGGAAAGTGGAATCGTTGTTTCGAATTCACTTCTTGTATATATTATATGCTATTATAGCTTGTAACATTTTCAACTTATATCCATTTACATCATATCTTCCCATCACTTGCGACACTTGGAACCACCGTTTGGTCACGGTTAGTGTTGTTGTGCCACAGGCTGTGCAGCTGAGTGGCTCCGAGATGAAAGTTCCCAATGCGCTGGCGCTCGCCACAGGACATGCATTGGCAGCGGTGGATCCCGCACCTGAAAGACATCATATGGCCCCATATGACAAATGGCAAAGCAGAATGCAAAAAAAAATACAAAGAATCAGCATGCTGGCAAATATACCCAGGATGTACCGAAAAAAACTTCATGACAATGTCAAATCGACTGATGTGGTAGATGAGATGTGGCACCTCACTTTGCACCACATATATCGCCACATATCACCACTTCATACCCATGCCTGAAGGTTCAAGTCGATCTGTACGCTCATATCCTCGCCATGCAGCCATAGCATGTGCAGATTGAAAGGTGTGCAACGGGTGTGCAACGATGTGTGCAACGTTTCAACGCGACGCTGCTCGGCTCCTGAGGCGCCACCATTCTCACACCTCCGGCTTCCGAAATGCTCACCTCACAGAATATGAAAGGCGTGAAAATTCTCAAGCGAAAATTGTCTAAATTATGCTGCATTCCCCAATTTAGAGAAAAGGGACGACTTTGTCATTTGCATAGATTCAATGCATTTCAATGTTAAGTGGAAGTCCCTCCTATGTGCTTCACTGTACCAGTGCCTGCTCGAAGTTGAGAGCCAGCGCATCCACAAGACCAATGCGGCCCTGCCGCCGGCAAGGGCCATTGCTGGCCTTGATGCACCTGTGTCAAGAAGTTTCACTCTGGGTATCATCAGGAGACATCAGATTTCAACATCAAAACCATCCAAAACTATGATGTATCCTTGCAAGTCTGCGATGAATCCGATATTAATCCGGTACGAATCCGGTCGAAAAAATCACAGAATCGAAGTCTGTAGATTTCATGCTGTGCACGTGCCTGGCTCGGATCTCTACCACAGGCTCTTTGTCCTGTCCACCGGTCTCCAGCGGAATCGAGATCATGACGTTGTCGATGGACACATGTAGCCTGGCATCTCTGGAATCTCAAGTAGAAGTCCCATGCCGTACAGTGCTCAGTCATTAATGATCATCTATGGTCATCTGTTGACATGAAACAAAATGAATGTCAAACAGTGACAGAATTATCGCAAATTATAGCAAATGACGGCATTGATGTCTTAATTTGTCGTCATGTCGATGTGTCATCGTGTTTTGCGCACAAAGCTGCTGGTCGGACCTCGTCAGCGTCGGCACCTGTGAGGACTCTGCTTGTCGCACCGCCTAGATCCACTCCGATCTCGTTTTTCAAAGTTGGAAAAGGTTGGGGAAACTCTGTGGGAACCCTCCCGAGATGTTTGCCAAGTCCTTTCTATTGCACCCACTAGATATTTCTGATCCCTGCGTTGTACATGATATTGATTGATATTGTACTACTAATGTTGTAAGTCTTTGGCTGCCTTCCAAACCCCGGAGCAGAATGTCATTGCTTGCCGTGCATTGCGATTTCCATTCTGCTCTGACACAGAATCCACATTCTCCACATAAATCGAACGGAATGATATAGAGACATCTTGCCGCACATGTAGATACAGTTGCTTTGATTTGAGAACGGAAATTCGGAGTCAGTGCTTTGCAGCTGCTGGCCTTTTCAGCTGCCTCGCATGGTGACAGGCCCCAGAGTTGTAACAAAGGTAAGTTTGATTGATGCAGCGAATGAAACAAAGATCGTGCTGGTTTGACCAGGCCTCCCAAGCAGGTCCAGCTGCGAAGTCTCCTAGCAAAACACAGATCCATCATGCAGGGATCAAATGGCGTCATCGCATTCCCCAACAATTCTTGAGGCTCTCTCTTGATTGACAGTCAATTCTGCAATAGAACTGACTTAGTAGATCTCAATAGACTCTAATAGTCACTAGTCCAGGATGTCAACGGAACAGATTCCGAACTTTCCCTGTTTTCTCCTTCAGCCAACTCCACGAAAAGCTCTGTCGTGGAAGCCGCCTTTGCTGCCGCCAGGAATTTCTCCCCCGACTCCTGATGCCGGGTTTCGGGGGGACTTGGAGGGTCTTGGTGGGTCTCTGTAGAACACTGCTCACAGCGATGGGCAAATCGTCAAAGTTTTGTTTCACTCTGAAACCCAGCCTGTGGCACTTCACGAGTTTCACCGTCCTAGCAAGCTTTAGATCAATCCATGATGGCAACTCATGGCATCTTGGCAACTTCTCACCTTTGCAAATTCCCTGTGTTTCTGTTGCGCAAGAATGCCCAAGATTTGTTTTTCGGTTTCAACTTGTCAATTTGAATTTCTAGTTTGATCCGTTTGACTAGTTTGACCAGAGCTCGGCGCATGCGTTGCTTTCGGATAAACAAAACACTCAGCGCATGACACATTTCTACGGATTCAAACCGGATTCCAACCGGGTAACAAATCGTAGATTCGATGTCGGATTTGTCTACGGTTTGTTACCCGGTTCTGTGCCTCGGCGCTTACGAACGAAGCTGAGCTGGTGGTCTCCTGACAGCTCCACAACGCTCACCTCGTGATACACAAGACCGTTGTAACCGGTCGTAACACGAACGACGCAATGCAGCAAACTGCAGCAAATACTGCATTTATAATACTGCATTTGTGCACGAAATGAGGTGAAAATGACCGTTTTGCGAACATTGATTAAACGTATTACACAAATGCTGTAGCATCTTGAATTCACAAAGTACGTCGCTGTCACCATTTTGATCTCTCTCCTCCTCGCTGCTCTCGGCAGCAACGGTTCCTTTACGTCGCCCCGCAGTCAGAGCTGGAAGGAAGGATCCGAAGACCTCAGGATCCAAAAAAGAGCGTCTAGATGATCACAGCAAATGCATAGTATGCATACTATGCATATAGAAATATTATGAAGTATTTCCACAGCATTTAAAACGAGTTCCACTGGAATACCTGCATCGCTTATCATCTCGCCATCTTGAAATTTTGGATGTCCAATTTGAGACTGATACAACCAGTTTGATTTCATCCACCTCACATACACAGGAGTCACACATCCAACAGGAAACAACAATGGTTCAATCAAACAGTATGGGTAAAAAACAACGACATCATTATTTCATGATAGGGGCATCCCAGTGTGTAGCGCATTGAGCTGACTACAGCTAGATCATCTTAGAGCTATTTGATATTATTTGGATATGAAAAAAAGAGTTTGAGGCTTGAGGCGGCTCACATCGAAGCCGTCTGAGCAGCACACCCACTGCCAACATTTCATGAACTTCTGACCCATGTATTGCAAGTGCACGGACCTGCACGATCAGCGACAGCGACTCCGGTACATCTCAGTGGAGGTCTTCCAACACACGAATCCAATGGTCATGACAGATGGTTCTGGATGACTTGCAAATGTCGTCTGACTTGGAGACGATCAACAGCCTGAAAGAGATGGAGACCTGCGTGTGGTAACCTGCAAGACAGTGCTCTGTGGCTTTTTGTTCGAGCTAAACAGTGCTAGACTGTAAACAGTAAACTCTTTGCACACTGTGCTCATTGTGCACACTTCACACGAGGTGAGAGGGCGAGCCACGGCCCTAACAGCATCTTCAACACCAAAGATTGCAACCACGCCATGGAATTGCGACGTGTTCTGGGTGATCCAGAACTACTACGTATTGTCCCCGCAAAATCTGCAAAGCTTCGGCAGTGCTCCTAGAAACCAGCCCTGCAACTGCCCTTCTCCGCCTCTAAATTCGGGAGAAAGCGTAAACGTACCTTGAACGAGAATTGGGATCGGTGGATCTTGCTGAGCAAATGGCACTGCTGTGGCTCTGGCGAGCAGCAATCTCCATGTGATAGGTCTCCTTAGGATCCAGCTCCAGACTTGGCAAAGGAGCGCTGTGGCATGACATATGACATAGTCCAAGAGTGTCCAAGCACCCAGATGTATCTGCAACATAGATTTACATAGCCTATTTGAAATCTATTTGAAATCTATTTGAAATAGCCTATTTTATATTTGTCACTTTGCATGATGAAAGTCTCCTTGAGTTGGAGCTGCCGATGTTTCATGACTTTCTGGTCTGAGGCCCGAACTCCAGATGCTGCAAGGATCATTGGCCGACGTGCCGAAGAGCAGTCCTAAGAATCAACGAATCAATCCGAATCAATCTACATCGTATTGATCTACATATTCCAATGTATTCCATAACAAAGAAACCATCGTATCGTGATACATCATAGCAATCATATGCAATCATAGTATCCAAGGCTATTTCAACATTTCGACCAGGATATCTCCGGTTGGGAAACCAAGGAGGCATTTTGGCGCCTACACATATGCATCCAGGAAATGAATGGAAATGATTGAATCGAAGACGCAACACACAAGCAGCTGCCTGAATACTGAAGTCTTCGAAGAAGCTGCTGAAAGATACTGTTTCCTGCTCCGCAAAAGACACAAGTTTGTCTGATCAAATCGAATGGCAGTTTCACGCTTTGTCTCAAGAGAAATTCAACAAACTGTGCATGAAGTCCTGATGCAGGTCCAGCAAGATCTTGGACCTTTGTCACATGTCGAGTGTATCAAACTCAAGCCTGAGCTCTCCAGATATTTCTAAGACTTGGCGATGAGGATTGAAGATATTGTGGTTCCTGAGATTCCAGCTGTTTCATCTTGGACTCGGCAAAGAGCTTGTTAGTTGCCTCACTGACAAGGCTGCAAACCAGTTGCCGAGATGTTTCTCCCAGACTGTCTGCAGCACTTTTGCCTCTAGACTCACACCAACACCGTAGTTACCCGCTTACTCACGACATCTCACGACATCTCACAACATCTCACGACATCTCACGTTCTTGATCGACCTTGATCGATCTAGATCGCCCTTGAGGAAAGTTTCTGAACTGTTTCGTCTCCACTCAGTGCACCTCATCCACCCAGTGGAGCAGGCCCTTGTCAAGGGAGACTCGAATCCTGCTTCGCGACTTCGGACTACGCAGAAGAAACAGGAAAATACCGGGAATCTCGATTCTTTATGATTCTTTCGATTCAATATTCATTGCAACCCACGAAATGTAAACACCATTGAGCACCTCATTGCCCATTCTTCATGTCATCATTTTTCATCATTTTTCCATATGTTTCAATACTAAGTTGGATCAGAACAGCTTCGCACAGCAACTCCACTTGCACATCGCCTCCACAGCAACGGATCGCCAGGCAGCTTCGGGGCATCACCAGGCGGGGTGGTTTTGGCAAAGCCTTAGATCTCGGCTGTACCGCTGTGTACCGCTGTGCAGCTGTGTCTAATATTTCTACCGTTCCGTTGATTTTGAAGCTCGTGCATTGATCCTTTTAAGTCGAAGGCATCAATGGAGATTCTTTGCAGATCTGAGGACAAAGCTGATGAATTCCCTGAAATACATCGGCGAGAAGAAGAAGCTCCCATTTCGCAAATCCACTGAAATCCTGATTGGATGCAGATGATACAGCAATCTGAAGAAATGCGCACCCTTTCCATGTGCAGTTGGAAAATGTTGGGAAATGTCGGAAATGTCACCTCTGCTTCTGCGCCTGAGATCTGCAGCCTCGGCCTCTCGCAGCTTTGCCTCTGCAGTCCACGCCGCCACCAAAGAGAGGGAGACCTTCGCCTCGCTCGCAAGACATCGGAGGTCCAGTAGTCCAGTGGCACAGAACTGCAACGGAGGGATGAGCCATGGCAGCCATGCATGACAGCCATGATGCTTCATGCTGGTCCATGCTGGTCCATGCTGGTCCATGCTGGTCTGCCTTGGACCCGGAGTCGGCACGAACAAGGCACCTGCATCTGTTGCGTCAGTTGCGTCAGTTGCGTCAGTTCAGTTGGGAAAGAAATGGATCTCTCCGCGTCGAGCTGCTCAGCATCGTAGCGCCTAGTTCCTGAACACATCTCCAGCTCGGCCATGTCAAGACCAATGCCTCAAACAACTTGATGACGACAAGTCGCCATGCTGAAGCGGGGCACTCAAAGGATCTTTGCAGTTTCTGAGCCACCCACGAGCATAACCTTGGAAAAGGTCAAAAGCCACAACCTGATTTCGGCGATTTTCTCAGGGAAATGATCTTGACATGATCTAAGTTGTTGCACTTGTTGCTCCCAGAAACGTGTCTATATCTGTGCAGGGACTTTCAAGGAAAATGTCCACTGGAAAGAAGAAACCATAAATGTAAATTGTCTTAAATCCCAATACTTTGCAATAATTTGTGCGCTTGGCGCAGTGAAGATGGAGTAGGTCAGAGTGAAAATCTATAAAGCAGGATTCAATGCATTTTCGGGCAAAGCCATAAAATGCTTGAATTGGCCAAACTCCCAAACTGCACAAACTGCAGGAAAATATATATAATTGGATAAATGCGGGTTTGAACCACTGCTACATGCCAGGTCTCCCTGATGTCAATTGTCCTCGAACAGAAAAACGTATGGTCTCATGACGGTCTCATAAGTAGCTGTGTTGACACAATGTAAAAACCTGCTACGAAATCTACAAATTCGATTCGTAGCAGGTGGTCGCTGCATATGTCGTCTTTCGACTCGAAACTTTCGACTCTCTGTCGATTCTCTGATTCTCTTGGCTCCGCGCTGCTTTGGAAGCCTTGAGCTCCACGGTTGCGTCGCTCAAGCAGTGAAAACGAAGCGAGATGACGCCTTCGAAACGTCCCAAACCAAACGTCTGAAATGCCCTTCATAAAAAGCTAAGTGCCAAATTGACGCCAACCATTCACACAGGAAGAAATGACCAGAACCATTCTATAGCCACAGTAAACAGGGTCTGGGCAAGATATTCTTTGACATAACAGAAGCTTGAAACAAATTGAAACATAGACAGTGTATTTCTCCTAGTGCCTGGGCACAGCATGGCACAGCATGGCACAGCATGGCACAGCATGGCACAGCATGGCACAGCCTGCTAAGTTGATCTAAGTTGCAAGTTACCAACCAAAGAAGAACCGCACACACACCACCAATGAGTACCTGACCTATCTTGGTCGCAATGCTCATGGTCTTGTGCCCCTCGGGTTCCTTATTCCCCTGGCAAAGGCTTTAAAGGAAAGCGTGAGATCATCAAATTAGCACAAGGTGAAGCAATGTCATGAATAGATGTAAAATGATGTAATCCATCGACACTAAATTTCGCAAAAAATGCTATGCAGTACGTGTTCAAAGACAAGTGGTTTGAGACTCTCCTCGTCCGGTAGAGCGCAAAAAGGAGTAGGCGGTTCCTTCACTGCACGTCTGGAGTCGAGTTGGTGAACTTGTCATATGAAACTACAGTATATTGAAAACACATGAAAAAATCTCAGAGGGGAATGTAGAATAGCGAGGAAAACAGTCAACTTCTAATCTCCGCAAAACTATCCAAACCAAACTGAAGCACTACCTCTCTCTCTCTCTCTTGACAGAACACATTTCAAAAGAAAACAACACGTTCTTTTTCATTACCTGGCTATACACTACTTTACTGCTCGACTACTATTCATCTACTACTTCAACCTACTAATTTATAGCTGGGCTCTTCCTCTATTACTTGATAGTCGAGCGAAATATTCTCCGGTATCTCAATGTTAAGACTATGAGCTTCCGGCCACTTCGTGCACTTTTTTGTGCACTTGTATACCACTGGATCAATTTGCTGTGCAGTAGCCTACTCAAGCAGCTTCGTGTTTCGCTGCGATATTATGCAGTAGTACTTACATAGTACCTGAGCATAGCTTTGCAGAACTTGTTTGATCTATTACACTGCTAGACACACAAGGCATAAGCTTCTCTTTCGCACTAGGAAAGCCTCTTCCAGCAAAGTCCATGAAAACGTTCTATTTCCTACAGAGAGTATGCTACCCGGCATTTCAAGACCAGTAAGTGTTCTATATGTTTTCGTGTTTTGATTTCTTAGTGTTTGGTTTTTTTTCCGGAAAAACACACAATATTTCTTTGTTCTTGTGAAATAGTATCTTGTTGTTCAGTCACAACACACTTACCGGATATGTTACAAGTATAGGGAAGGAATATCATGAGAAGCCCTCCAAGTGCATCACAAAGGGAAGCAAGGATGCAAGACATGTCCTGTTTGATTTTGAGGGTAACATGTTGCATGAAACGTCTTAGATTGAACTCATGTTTTCTTCACTGAGTGTGCTGATTACAGTGATTTTTCATGGGACTGGCCGGAAGCCTCGGCCGTGGGGCTCTGCAAATGCATGAAAAGGCCTGCGAACACGGCTGCCAAAGTGTTTCAAGGCGTATGGCGTATTTATATGTATTTATGCTATTTATGTCCGTTTATGTCTTATATTGATTTATATTGAATAAAGTCCTAAAACGAAAACCGCGCAAAGGAAAACTTCCAGGAGTCTGGACATCAACTTGAAGCCTGCGATATCCTTCGATCACAATTAAAAAGACCGCTATGAATCGGTGGAAGCACCACTGCGCAGGTGGACTGTCCTCGCCTGATTCTGCACTTAGAAAGCGCGTTCTCTTCATGTTTGGGACCGTACTGCCTGGAAATCATGTGAAATATGAAGAAATCAAGAGCACATGAGTTCACATGAGTTCACATGAGTTCACATGAGGCACATGCCGCCTTGTTATGCTTTGTTCATACCCTATCACATTCTCATTCTCATATATCCTCACATCAACTATTTGCAAGTTCCAGAATTGAAGGAATTTTCCAACCTCCAGATGCGTTGCTGATTGACGGGGCCAATTCCTGAGTCTACGAAGTGGAACATCATTGGCATTTGAGACACAAAAATTGAAGACCATATTGAGAGTGGTTTGGACTGGCATCAAAAATGGCAATGTTCAAGTCTCGACGCCAAATTGGTGAAGCACTTCAACGTAGTTCAAACGTAGTTCAAACGAAGTTCCATCCCTTCCATTGAAGGGCTCCGGGCTCCCTCCTCGTCGCTGGAGAATGAGTACACAGACTGCGGCCGTGTTTCCTCCGCAGCTGTGACAGATAAACACTGGTAAGCACGTAAACACTTTCACGTCGTCTGTATGTCGTTGATGTGTCGTCTCTTCTGTGTGTTGTTTCGCCACAACAGGAGGACATCGCCTGAGCTGGCAGAGGCACGAAAAAAGCCTCCTGATGTCAGACATGGCAAGGTAGACAATCGAAACATGACCCAGATCGGAACATGAGTAACATGCGACTTAGCAGCTTTCCCTATCTGCAAATTTAAGTTTGAAATGCTGCACTTCTCCTCCCGGAAAGGATCACGCACCTCGACAACACTTTCAGAATCCTGGATCAATGGGTATCTACTTAAACACTGGTCAGCGGCAACGGTCTGAGACATTTGAACACAAAAAGTTGAAAATCTGGGCGCTTCACTTGATTGACCTCAGCGAATGGTACCACTATTTTGCATTATCTTAGTTCGACATGGTTGAAAACATCTGGAATCTAGAGACCTGCTCTGCTTGTTGAACTTCACAAGCACTGTGTTACAGAGAACAAGAATTGTACAAGCTCTGCTTGTTTCAGCACTGTGATGCACTGTGAACATCTGTGTATCGAATGTACCGTCGGGGCTGTGGCCCCTGCAGGTGGCACCACTGGGACGGGGGGAGATGAACCAGCAGGGCCTCACCAAGTTTCGAAGCTCGACGAAGCTCGATTTTTCAAGTGAAACCCAGCAAAACGGTGCAAGAAACACAGAGATCCTAACTTCACATGAACCAACATCGAACAGGTACAATATGACTATTCAAGATACAATACATGTGGATTATTCATGACTATTCTTTGATGGAAGCTGTTATGACGCAGGCCGCGCTCACCAACCCTTGAAGCCTCGCAGTAACAAACGAAATGCTCGGATGAAGGAGTCATAAGCCACGCTGTTGAAATTCCTTGGGGACAGCTTCATACAGCTTCCACATGTCACATTGCAGCCTTTGAAAGTATCTTGGATTTTGAAAGGGGCTCTATGGCGCTCTTGTTTCAACAGGAAACTGGGGACAAACACTTCCACAGAAAACATAGGATAGCCCTAGAAACTCCGGATAGCCCTCTCTTTGGCAAAGTGGCAAGGCCAACGACTGCATTTCACCCTCCACCGCGGTGGATGTCAAGGCCTCGCACCAGCATTGGAACCGCACAGTACTGCACTCTGAAAACAACTAGAATTCCCAGCAAGATTGCTTCAAGATTACTTCGAGAGTGTTTCGGGACTGGCAGTCGGTTTTAACATTCTGCCACTTGGTTCCAGTGACAAGGTGGCACCGAAACACATCGCTGCCTGCGGAGTCTGCCGAACACCAAACGCCAAGAGCGCGGGAGGCAGCAGCTCCTGGCACAAAAAAATCAAAGAAATCAAAAAATGGAATCAAAAAAAAGAGAAAAGAGATTCAAAAAGCATGAAAACCTTGCCAAGAAGCACATATTCACGCCTCGTATCTCTTCGCCAAACAGGTAAGCTTGATGTTTGTGTCCTGCCGTTGGCGAACCGCTTTGCCAGACTTTGAGAGCCAAAATAAATGCGTTAGCTTTACGATCATTCAGAGATCATGGTGAATGCTGCTTAGGAAATGTTCAGGTCCTCTGTGGTTCCTGACCTTTCCTGACCTAGACTACTGACACTGCTGAGTTACTAGTTCCTACTGACTGCTAGACTAAATATACTCATGTTTCCAAAATGTTCCAAATGTCTCCTGAAACAGCATCCAGTCCGACGGCCTCCAGAATCTGCTGTTTCAACCCCGCTTTTACGCACTGGAGACACAGCACTCCCCACTGTCTCTGCGTTCCAAATTCCAATCAGAAAAAAAGAATCAGTTGCTCGGTTGGCGCCACGTGTGCATCTTCACCACTGAAGAATGCCATGCTAGATCTACCCTGAATCCAAATTGCAAAGCAGAAAAACAATCACTTTTCTTCAGGGATAAACTACAAAGTTGCAAAAAGTTGCAAGATCTTTCATGTTTAGACTTTCGGACTGCGCTGCCTCGATGTCATGAAGGCCCGATAGGAAGGAAAGTGCAAGAGCTGCAAGCCTGGAAACTGCAGAAGTCATGGTAAATTCGAGTCAGATACATGATTACATAACTTCATGTAATCATGTATATCAACCAAGATCAACCAACAACGACAATATCTAGACACTCTGCAGACCATGACGTCACGGACTCACGTTTTAACGGAGTGACCAATCGCAAGTTCACGCTTTGAATGAACACGAAGCCAATCTCAGGGACTCCAGGCCGTTGCAATCCACATTCCATCGATCAACGCGGACCTTTTCCAGAACAGTGAACAGAGCAACGAGGAACTCTCACAAAATCTATAGCAAAATATATAGGAAAGACTCGGAAAGACCAGGAAGGAGGAAACATCAAAATGTCAAGTCAGAGCTTTTCAGGATGGGACAAGCTGGAAGTCTTTCACCTCATCTTCCACATCCTCAAAGGCTCCAATTTGGGACTCGTGTTTTCTCAGTGATTCTAGAGGTAACCGCAACAACCAGCAACTGACACTCTGGCACATGCAATACAGGGCACTTCCCTTCGGTCAAGCGTCCGAAACCTCCCTGGAGACTGCATCCACGAACCTAAGGAAAAAGTCCGCATTCACATGGCCCGTAAACCCAATTTCCAAAATAAGTAAATACAAATAATACAATTAAAGTTACAACAAAATAGATTGAATAAGAACAAAAAGCAAAACAGATTTGACTCTCGACACAGTCGACAGAGTCTCTCTGAAAGTCGTGGCATGTTACATGTTTCAATTCTAGGCTTCCGGCCGAGCACTTAGCGCCAGGACAGGCCCACCACCCGCACGTGGAGCACGTGCTGGCCACGGACGCGTAGGTACCAATAGTGTGGGGTCCTTGGCAAGTTCTTCAAGCATGACAAACATCAAGATAAACATTGAGAAACTGTCAGAGGTACGAGATCACCCTTCATCTCACCATTCATCTCAAGATTCTCAAGGTCAAAAATGTGTAAGCGTGATAAATGTGTCCACCAACAACTCAAAACCTGTCTCAACGAAGTCTTGTTTCATCACACTGCTGTGCTTTCATGAAAGAGCTCTCGGGCCACACCTAACCTTTATTGACCTCTCTTAAATTTCCATATCAAATTAAGAATAATGATACCATTATCACTATATCTATATACATATACACATTATTGTATAGATGCATATATTATATATATAGACAGAGATAGATATCAATAGCCTACTGCGAATTCTTTCCATTTCCGCTTCGTTTCCGTGTCTTCGAATCTCCAAGGCGCTCCGAGCTGCAGCTGGCACCGAGGTCGGCCCCGGGTGTAGAGCAGCGCCTCCGGAGAAAACTCGTCAAAATTCGTGAAAACGTTCGATAAAACTTATGAAATATGTAGTATGCCTATGTATGTATCTATACATATGTACATAATATATGAAATATCTTTAAAATTCGTGAAACATGATGAAACATGATGAAACCTGATCTTGCAGTGACTCTCGCAGTGACTCTCGCAGTCTTGCTTCAGATTTCGTTCTTTTCAATCCTCAGATCTGAACCTTAGCACGTCGGCGCCAGCGGTCGAACCCACGGCGTGGCCTCGGATGGAGTGATGACAACGCAGTCATAACGGTGGTCACTGCAATGTTCGAACATCCAGCAACATCCAACGACATCCAACTGTCGGAAGTTCCCGGCTTTCCAACGGTGAAGTCGGCTGCAAGGAAGTTGGTAACCTGACAATTTCAAACTAATTGGAAGGGATCAGACCGTCAGACCATGTCACCAGTCAAAATCTTGCAGTTGTTTTCCATTGCTGTCGCCAGAGCCTGCTGAAACAGTTCTTGCTGGTAGAAGAGGAGCAAATTCTGAGCCTTCCAAAGTCCGAAGCACCAACGGAGTTATACATATTTATATACATATAACTATATCATATTATAATTATATACATGTATCGATATATCGAGTTTGCTGGACCATCCAGTGGCTGAGCAAAATCTCTGCCAAAACAGAGTGCCTTTATGGAGATCAAGGGCTGGCCTTCCCTCAGATCAGTGAGTCGTGCGTCTAAGTTGCTTGAAATACTTGAAATCTGAAGAATTGTAAAATCATGGACACTCAATTTTTGAGAAATAGCTCTACAAAACAATCATGATACAATTCATAGAAGAAGAATCTAGTACTCGAAAATTCGCCGGGTCTGTGTCCAACAGATTCAGCATATTCAGCTAAGAGGCGAGTCCCGGGAGATGTACTCCACGGACATCACCTGGAATTTCCAAGGCGTTTCCAAAGGGTGCTGAGTGGCACTCCGGATTGATTCAATTTGGCAAAACAACGCTGATGTCTCTAAGATTCTCGAAGCATCTGTGCCTCTCTATCTAAGAACGATTCCAAAGCGAATGCCCATTTTGGACTTCAACAATCTTCAACATCCAAAATAATGTGATGTCCTACCACTCACAAATCTCTAAATATCCCTAAATAGCTTGGCTTGACAAGGCGGCACTAAATTCTGTTCATGTCTAAGATTTAGCCACGGCACCTTCTCCAAGTGACCCGAATGCAGGAGATAAGTGTCTACCTCAGCGAAGATTTGCGGCGTCTCAGTTTTGCCGTGCTGAATCGGAGCATATAAACATCGTAGATGTATAATATATATATAATACAGTAGATATACAAATATATACACATATGGATACATATACAAATATATCTAGAGCTGCAACTTGAAACTATGAGAACAACGTCGAAACTGCAGATTTGGTGGAAGTCTTCCTGCAAACCCAGTGTTTCCTCATTGTTCCGACCTTGTTCTCATGGAGTTCTCATGTTTTGTGGCATCCTGCCATCCCATCGGTGTACCACGGTGTGCCACCACGCGGCTGGCGTCTTGTGCCTTGAACAGCGCACCAAGAGCTGCAGATCTGCCACCTGATCTGCGCTGCAGGAGTTTCTTGCTGGGTCTTGCCAAATATCGCACCGGTTCTTGTCCAATGATTCTGCTATGATTCTGCTATGATTTTGCTATGATTCTGCGATATTGTGGATCTCAGGGATTTTATGGGATTTCATGGGATTTTCCCTGTATTTCTTCAGGACTTAGCTCTCATCTTTGTGAGTGTCCTGAAGAAACTGCATTTCGACTCCCCCATGTGCGCCAATAGCCTCGCCTCGGCTTTGGTGTTCAACTCGTCACCAGCCAGCAATTTCAGTCGCAACGACTTTGCAAAGCCTCAGGGATTTTGCAAGAGTCAAAAGTAGTCAAAGGTCAAAGCAAAACAGAGCCAGTGATTGCTTGTTCAACGTCGTGCAGCTTCAAAATCAAAACTAAATCAAGCAAGTCACCGATGGTCTTGACGTGTTTTTGCGTCTGGATCTCCACGTTTACCTTTGCCGAGGATCAGATTCAACCAGCAAACCGCAACAAAAAGCCTTGGAGGCGCCTTTCTTTTTTCAAAAAGTGGTGGCATTGCGACTCCGAATACTGGAAAAGCGAATGCAGCATGCAAAAAAGCACTAGACATGCAGCAACATGACAAGTTATGACAAGTTATGACATGCATTCGCTCCTTCCAACATTCGCAGCATCTGCATGTGTCTGTATGACATGTCTGCGACATGCTTCGCATGTCTGTGTAACATGTCTGTATGACATGCTTCGGAACACGCTTCGAAAGATGAAGTCTGCGCTGCTCGCCTCGGGCAGCTCCAGCGCCAGACGCAGCAGCGGAACTTCGTCGATGGGTGCAACCACCTTTCCGAAACTGCGATGTCGACACAAACAAGAGCAAATGGTGATATCCAGTGATATCTTTCATCGTACTCTCCTTTCATATCTTTGAAAGAGCAAAATCTAAAAGAATTCAAATCTCAAACTGACTCAAACTCATCAAACAGGAGAAAGGAGACACATGTTCTGAAACAAAGACCACACAGAAGTTCAACATCGTCAGAATGGCCAAACGATTTCCAAACAATCATCAGCTTTCATCAGTTCAACCTGACTTTGGCACTCCGTCTGTCACTTGCTGAGCCTTGGTGAAGGCGACCGGTCTTGGCTGCTGTTCCTACCACGAGTCATGAGTGTCTGTTGAGATGCATGCTACACTGCTACACAACACCAGAGTGGTAGAGCGAGGTTTTCTTGTACAAAAGGCTATAAAAGCCGTCGTCTTTGGGTCGTATCTCAGTAGCATAACTTCGGATTCAAAATAACACCGCTCGTCTCTGGATCAATTTTGCTGCACTTCATAGTATCGATGGTCAAAGAGCGGACCCAACTTCTGCTTCAGCAACTCGCAAATGGATGCATGTGGTAGTCAGTGCAGCAGTGAGGCTTTTCGCTCTAGAATCGCAACTCTCTGAAGCGGTATAATGCGTATAGTGTACAGAGTGCTGTGCCTCCAAAATCTAGTTGTGCTCCCAACCCCAAGGTGCCACTAGCTCTCTTGGCTACAGCTCCATGGCCTAACCATGGCCTCAGATCTGGCTCTTCAGAGCCGCAACGGGAGATGCCTTCACGACAGTCTTTGCAGGCTGGGCCTTCACCATGACTTCCTTGCCGAACANTCAGATCTGGCTCTTCAGAGCCGCAACGGGAGATGCCTTCACGACAGTCTTTGCAGGCTGGGCCTTCACCATGACTTCCTTGCCGAACATCAACTTCTTGCCTGCTTTCGTGGCTGGCTTCTGCCTGATCTTGATCATGCAGAGCCCTGGAAGAATGAACTTGCCAGACTTCTTCACCTCCTCAGTTCCAATCGCGAGTTCAGGATTTTGCCCACGTCGCCCTTCTTGAGTTCGGTGGCATCGGCCAAAGCAGTCAAAAGGCTTCCCTTCGTCATGGCCTTCTGACCCTTGGTCTTCATCGCAGTGTTCACCTTCTTGGCCTTGGTCGCCTTCATGACCTTCATTGGGGCAGGCATCGTGAACGAAGTGAACGAAGCGAGAACTGTCGGAATCGAATGCAGCTTGAGCCAGACCAGCTTCCATCTCTCCGCGTCAAGTCGAGCAACTGGAAGTGTCAATGGGAAGGGAAAAAAAGGGTTCAGAATCTGGATCAATGTCAAATTGAATTGACTTCTTGGATTACATGTCCTAACCTTTCATAACCTTCCCAATACCTTCCCTCAGTTCGGTTTTAGGCTCTGCAATTCACAGTTCTCCAAGTTCTGTCCTCCACTGGAGGTGACGGTTGCGCTGCAGCTGGAGGGTCAGTGCCTACAGGGTCCAACGCAAGGCGCCTAAATCGAGGCACTGAACACGAAGCAGACGAAGCACGAAGCATCACGAAGCATCACGAAGCTATCCATAGTTCTGGTCTTAAACTTGTCAATGCTATCTGGTACCCACGCTATTTTACTATTTCTGTCTGTGTACTGTGTAACCATCTTCTTGTTGTCATGTGCTGGCAGCCTTGTGAAAATGTCCATTACAAATCATTCAGGGATGATTTAAACCGCAAAACACCCAAAATGGATCAAAATGGGACATTTACCAACACCTAGTTTGTAACTGTTCCTGCGGGGACTTCAATAGGTTGAGTACTTCAAAAAGCTGCACGCACAGAAAAAGAGCAGGGCCTGAGGGTCACATTCAAAAATGCAGGGATGGGTCAAAAGCACGCCGTTTGGGGTGGTAAGCCACTATACCAAAAGACTCACCGAATTTGTGGGCCGTGATGGGCCGTGCAATTTCATGCAATTTCAACAACTGTTTCTGCTTCAATGGATCGCAAACTGATTCAATCGGCATCACTGTTTCCACAATCACACCTGAGGCAGGCGAGAACCAGACTCTCCACCTTCAAAGTCAATGGAGTCACGGAATGCAGCGGAATGAAGCGAAATGAAGCAGAATAAGATGTGCTGACATGAACTCGCTAATGAATTCACATGATATGTCTCAATTGTCTTGTTGTTCAACGATTGGATGCTCGGCTGTCGATCTGCCAATTCTAAACGACGAGAATGATATTGGAGGCAATTGTTGGAAAGTGTCATCCGCTCTGCAATTTTAGGCACGTCTGGGGTGCCAACGCTGGTGGGTTGTTTGACGGAGACCTGATCCACAGAAGGACTTCACGATCCTATTTCGGCACTTTCCGGACACAAGGCAAGACTGAAACATGGCTCTGCTTGCAAGAAAAGGAAATGAAAACTGCGCTGGCGGGGACACTACCATGATTGGCATTTCAACCATCCAGAGTCTATCTCGTTTTCTTGAAGTCAAGCCCCAAACATTTTTTTGCCATGCATTGCTTTCACATTGCCTTCACATTGCCATGTAGCTATGTTTGGTAACTCAGATCCCAACGTCGAAGGTACTGCCTGCACTGGAGACCTCAGGATACTCCAACAATTCGTAGCTTCGGAATTTTGCATATTTCGCCAAATTCTCTTCTTTTGTTGTGAGAAATTGTCTGTTAAAAATGTCGAATCTGCGAGGGCCGGCCACACCCGGCAATGCTGCCGAGACACGTTGGCTTCGGAGTCTCACCAGAGGAGCTCTCCTGCGGCAGTCTCCACTGAGAATTGAGAATACTACTCTAGTAACACAAGTGATTGTTACCGATTACTAATGACTGTTACTCACACGTGTTACTAATGAGTGTTTTCGTACAGAATCAAAGGTCCAAAACCCAATGTTCGGTCCTCTTGCACGGATGCTTCCTGGCCACAATGAGCTCATCAAAACATCAAAGTCGATCCAAACATGACGACACTATGAGCTTTCAACTGTGGACCATACATTCCTCATGCCCACTTTATGCCCTCAAACGTACCAACCTCCAGCCTCAAACCTATCCTCCAACATTGAAATTCTTGAGGCTGCTATTCACGCCTTCTCTTCTACAGGTTGCTGCTCTGAAGAGAACCACCTAACATCAAAGCGAGCAAAGATTCGACTGAATACCTCGAATCATTTGTTCCAACTCAACGGAACTCAACGGAGGTCAAGGATCCGAAGATTCAGGTACATGCACTCGGCTGCAGTGCGCCTCAACGATGGGAACCAAGAGCTTTGAGCCTGGCACGCTGACGGGGCAAATTATGTCCAATGCTATGCTTTTCTCATCGTTTTCTCTTGTGCATTTATGCCATCTGCTTGGACTTCAGATATTGATGGGAAATGTGACTTTTCTAATATGCTCGTGTCATCCAGATTTTCAAACGTCGCATTCCTTCAATTTCATACATTCGATTGTCTAAGATATTCTCAAATGATGATAAATCATGCATAGTCATATTACATATATGTTACATGTACATATTGTACATATTGTACTTACATACATATATATATATATATTACATTTATGTATAGTTACACATATGTCACACATATGTCACACATGAAGGATATGGCTTCGACCATCGAAGCATCGAGTTTCGCTCCGCAGCCTTCTCCGGCACCGCAGCAGGCGGCGCAGGCGGCGCAGGCGGCGCAGACGCCGGGGGCGGCTCCGGCCTGACGCAGACGAGTCCCCGGCGTCCACGGAGACTCCACGAAAGAGTCCACGGAGCTTCAGAATTGAGTCGAAACGTTGAAAGAAACGTTGAAAGAATGCAAAAGAATGCAAAAGAAATGATTGAAATGATGGATGTCACGTACATTGCTAGGATATCGTCATGGTGATCTTTACCCTCCGAATGACCCAGATGACACAACACCGACACAGCTCCGACACAGTGCTGCAGGCAATTTTCACACCATGATGGAAGCATCGGAGGTTTCCCTCACAGTGTTGCTCACTGTGTCCAGCAAGCAGTTTACGAAGTCCATGGATGCATCTCCAACCAAGACAGCATCGAAGAATTTCAAATATTCTTCAAATTTCTCCTCTGATGGTTCACCCAAGAATCCGATCTTCAATGCCGGAGTTTCTGGCAAACCTGCTAAAGGGTTGCAATCTGAAGGCTTATCGCCCAAGAGCAGAACCTGTGTTCTTCCTTTTGCTCGACTCATGAACTCTGGAACTAGCTTCAATGCGTGGACCTTCTCAGGTGATGTCACACTTACTGCAGCTTCCTCTAGGCTATTTGATAACAAGACGGTATTGGATGGTAGGGGAGCTCCGGATTTCTCCAGGATTGGTACTAAAAGCTCCCGAAGACCTGCAGAAACTACCAAGAATGGTACATCCCATACATTCAGCCAGGCGAAAGTCTTCTCCAAGCAATCTCTGACACGCACATTGCTATTGGCAAGACAAGCTGCTGCAAAACGGCTGAGCTGATGCTGTGCACTTAAGTGGTGAAAGGCATCGAAAAAGCGGCGTCCAATCACAGCCTGTTTTGCAGGGTCATTGTCACTCCTTGCCAGGCGTTCTGCCGCAGTAATGCTGTTCCACTCATCAAACTCTCGAAATGTTTGCTTCACTTCATCAGGAAGATCAGACATGACTCCATCATCGAAACGTCGCAACATGATGTCATGGCATTGGTCTCCGGGTAGGCCATCCTTGCCAAAGTAAGTCGTCAACCTTAGGAAACAGCAAAACTCACCGATGGCCAGGCACGAATTATCCAAGAGATTGATCAAAGTGTCCAAGTAAGAAATCGTGAAGTGATGAAAGTGTTTGCATCAAACGGAAACAATCCTGCCATGCTGCTGAGTCCAAGTCTTTGTGGGTCTTGATGTTTTCATCCTGTTGTACTGTGCTGCACTTTCCAAGAGATACAAAGAATGCAACTGGAATTAAATGAACAACAAACTGGAATCCAAACAGAGGGATGTTATCACCACTGCATGTTTACGAGAGCAAAGCCATGTAATGTTGAATTTTATTGGCGTACTTTTGGTGAAACTTCAGCCTGACCCCACGGACACCTGCACACTGATTGGATCTTCTTCTTGGCATTGATGATCTTGAAATGACAATCTCTGTATAAATCAATTTCAATAGTCAGTGACACTGACAGATGTACCATAGGTTGCCTGTCAAAAGGGGAACTGTGCTCTTCAACTTGTACTTGATGCGATGTGTGTTCTCCACATGTTCAAGCAATATCTTGGGATATCTTGGAATTGGGAATCATAGGGTTCCCAAGTTCAAACCACAAGGCTGCGTCAGAGTTCCCCGTTGCTGTTCGATGCTGTTCGTTGTTTTTTGATGCTGTTCGTCGTTCTCTTGGTCGTATCGCCCTGCATTTCGCGGCTTCGTTGTGGCCTGGGCTCCAGCTATGTTTCCTCGTTCTTCGCGCGAGAAAAAGGTCGTGATGAGGTGCTTCATCCGAGGTGATCTTAGTGATCTTCTTAGTATATCTTAGATCTTTTTGGCGGCAGGCGATGAGAAAATGTGACATCTGATAACATCTGATGACATCTGTTCGTGGCTTCGGGCTTTGTGCAGTTGACCAGATTCTGTTTTCTTATCTTGCAAGTCATCTGCAGATGTTCATCTGCGAGCCGCTTTTGATAACTTTGGTCTTGGTACAGCAAGTTGCACTTAGAAACTGAAGATGTTTGGTGTATCAGTGTGGTTTTTCCCTGTCCAAATCAAAATCGGTAGTTCTTTTGCTGCCAAGGCAAATCGTCTCTTTGTGACATGTTTTCAGGGTCTGTTTTGCACATCGTCCTTTTGGCGAAAGGTGGTTTGTGTGGTCACAGTGTGATGGTTTGATTGAATTGCCGGTCCAAGCAGCGTCTGATCAAAGTCGGTGATAACCATCAACTGCTCAGGTCCAGCTTGACATAGCTTCATCACCATATTGTCAAAGCCAGAGCTGAAGCGCGAACCGACTGGAGCAACAGCCATCAAATGTGCTACCTGTAAAGGGCTCATGGCTCCTGAGAAAACGCACAGCAGAACTCGCAAGGAAATTGATACCGTTCGAAGCAGATCTCTTGACTTCCCTGAAACTTTGCAAAGGATCTGAAAGGTGCATGAGTTTGTGCAGTCTGTGAAACCAACCGTAGCTCATGATCAGAAAGACTCTCTCATGCGAGTGGAGCTTCAGTGTCTTTGTTGCAAGTGTTGCTATGTTCTGTTGGGCGTGTCATTTCCTGAGCATGTGTCATACATTGTGACAGCTTGGGCCTGTGCTATGGTTTGCAAGAATATCTGCCGTACGGAGGAGTTATTGAATTTTGTGAGTGAAATCTCAGGATTTCCTCTCAAAATCCGTATGTTGTTTGACGTTGTTTGATGTTGTTTGTGAATGTGCACGCAATTCCCTTGTTTGTTTTCATTTCAAACCCCTGTCTTGTCATCAGGTCTTGAAGCTTACTAGGTCCTCGAATCTTGGTCTTGAACCATATGGTCGCCGCTAAAAAATTATTGTTTCAACAATAGTTACCTTGACTTCTGACACGATTCCAGCGGACGAGTTGGGCTCCATCTTCCCTTTCAGCCACCTTTGCTCCAGTCACCTTCCACCCAAAGCATGCCTTGGCTTTCTCCTCAGATGTTTGATTGGATCCACTTGGCAGGGCGTTCCAAGAACTTCAAAGTGCGACTTGCAACAAAGCCATACAAAGTCGAGCACAAAGCAACAAGCACAAAGCAACAAGCACAAGATGTTTGCCTCCACGAGAGCCACGAGGAGCTTTCCGCTTGAGCACCTCATGTAACTGACAACACATTGACAATTTTAAAATGTTGTCACATCGCAGCCTGGCACTTTGTGGAGAGTTGTGATCTTTGTGGAGAGTACGAAGTTATGCGAAGTTTGTACGAAGTTTGTACAAAGTTATACGAAGTTGCTGTTGATTACGTTTTGTCAAAACGTTTTGGGCAGCCGGGCTTTGTCTCTGGGAGGTGTCTTTCTGGGAGACCTCCCTCTCTCCGAAGCGTGATGGGAGGAGCCAAGCCAGCCTGGCAGCAATGGCAGAAGTTGACCGGAGAAAACAAGTTGACAAATGTTGACAAAACAATACCGGAAACAACTTGTAGAATCTTGTGGAAAACTTGTGAAACAACGGCTGACCACGTCTTGATACGTCTTGCCTTGCAAAATGAGCTGAAACATGCTGAAACTCCACACTCAAGCTATGTGATGCGCGTACCAGCTCTTTTCAGGTTCAGGTTCAGGTCCTCAAATTGGCGGCACTGGGCAAAGGCTTCTCTTTGACACGATGAAAGGTGCAAGGTGCAGCAAAAACTGAGAGTGCTCTCCTGGTTAAGACCTAAGTTAGGACTCTCCTGGACAGAAACTAAGGTCGCGTGCTCTTTCGCATCTCTGGAGGAGGATTCTCTTCGTATCTCGCAGATCAAGTTGTTGACAGCAACACTCTGTATTGACGCAACCTTCCTGCTTTCCAATTGGTTCCATAAATCTAAAAACTACTGATTTTCTGTCTCATTGTTGTTCCATGTTGTTCCCATTTGACTTTGGGCAGACTCTGGGAAGGTACTGAATTCAATCTGAAAGAGTGACTCTTTCCAGATGTAGTTGGCTTGCCAACTCATGCTCCATGGAAGAGGACTGCTGTCGTGCGTTTGCTGCATTGCTTTTGCTGCATTGCTCGTATGATATCACTTTCTGTTTTTGCACTTCTGTTCATCTAATATCATCACAAATATTCACAAACATCTGATTAAATGTTCCGTCCCTTTTCTCAGATTTATTCCATCGAGGGTAAACGCCGGCTTTAGTCTCGCTGTTTTTCTTCCCCCCTATGCCTGGGCTGAAGCCAAGTTCCAACAGATGGCATGAAACGGAAGTCATCCTGCAGCTGCAGAGCTGTGAATCCAAAACAGAAACTCTTTGCACAACGGACATTCACAATCATTGACCGAGTATGACCGAATCATTCAAGTGTAGTTTCTGTAGATTCAAGTGCAAACTGTGGTGTTCAAGTGCCTGTGGAAAGGCTTCAGTCTCCTGACAGCGATTTGATTCCAATCCAGAAGTCAATACAACTTGAGACCAGACCAGTGAGCCCGGTGAGCCACATCCAATCTCATATTCTATGATAGTTTATGTATTTATTTTACAAATGTTCTATATTGACTTATAACAACTTATATTATATATATACATATATTGTTCTTTCATGTTTCAAGGTCTCAGTGGATCAAATGCGCTGCAAGTGCCATGCAAACTACGATGTCTCCGCTCCACACCTTGGCTTCACAAAGTGCTGCGATGGGAGCCCTGTTGGAACTCTCACCTTGGAGCCACATGGAGCCACTTGAATAAAAAATTCTGCAGAAATTCTGCCTTCCAAGCCGATCTCGGCCGAAACCGCAGGGAAGGTGCTGAACTTAACACAAAATCCAGCAAATGGCGTGCTAAGTTCGCAGTTGGAATGGATTGGAATGGGTTGGAATTGAATGTTCCGCGAGCCTGCCACCTCTGCCACTTCATCCACCTCATCCACCTCATGGTCTTGTGCGCCTTCGGGACACAGAAGAAAGCCATGGACGGAAACACAACTACAACTCTGAACTCTTGGAGATTGATATGTTTAAAAAAACATATATCTTGCATATATGTTACATATGTTATACACATTACATTACGTCCCAAATCCCAGGAGATTTCCATCAATAAGAATGAGATTTCCATGGGACCGGCCGTGTGTGGAGTTCTCCATTTGTGAGCTACATATATATATATATATATATATCAATTCTACGTTGATTCAGCGCCCTTGGAAGGGTCCACCGTTTTTTTTTATGATTTTGTTGTGGTGGGAAGAAAACGTGGTATTTGTGGGAGTCGGTAACATGAGCTCACACAATTCAAATTGATTTCGCGTGGCCTGCGTGTGACTTGGATCTGGATTTGGTGATTTCGCTGAGGCGAAATGCTAATTTGTATCGGTTTTCTTTGAAAAAATAACCTTAGATTTTGAGGATTTCGACCCGTGCGTGTACGCGCTTGTCAAAGAGGCCTTTTTGTCCTCATGTCCACAAGGCTGCGCACCAGGCTGCTTTCAGGTCTTTGTTTTGAAACATTTCATTGTGTCTCCAAGTCTTCATATATCACAATCCGTGACGTGACGGATCTTTAGCGTAACATACGATCCAATCTCAAGATGCCTCCAGTGATGCACATGAACACTCATGAACAATGTAAACAATGGCATCCACAAAATTTGCAACTCCTTCAAGGGCGTCGTATCAACCAAATGCCATATGTCAATTCTACATATATGCATCTACAATTTATCTGCAGGGTGTACATGGTGCAGTGCCGCAGTGACATACATCCAATGATATCTCTTCGTTCAATAAATCTGAAATAGATGAGATGTTTCTTAATGCACAGAGCGCACTGCCCAAAGTCCAATAAAGTCCAATCTGTATGTGGTGTCTTGAATGTGACTATGTGATGCAGAGAAGAGAAGACAGTGATCTGTATGTGATGCAACCGGCACCGATGGTGATCAAAACAAATTCACGAGAGCGTCGGTGCAGTGGTGCCAGGTGCAACCGGTGGTCGTCTCAGACCATCGATGTTTCAGTTCCTGTTTCTCATTTGTTTGCGAAAGTGACCTGACAACTTTTGAACGACAAGAAACCATGAGAAACGGTGTAAGGAACTGTAAATAACTCTTTTTTGCAGACGTTTCTTTCTGTAGCAAATAAACATTGCTGAGATCGCGTGTGACACATCACGTGTGACCTGTGATCCATGCGATGGCCAGCGTGTTCTAGCAACTGAAGCCAAACCCAAAGCATGAAATTTCTCTAAATGTTCCTCTCCACAAGAATCATGACCAGAGGGTGCCCCATCCAAAAATGAGACATCCAGGTTGCTCCGAAACCAAAAACAGACAAAGTTCATCAAATTTCTTGTTTGAAAATGTTGGGAAAGGGTTCAGGGGACAACCCGGGCTGTACCAACTTCCAATAGGGATTTTGAAGTCCAAAAATGTCCAAAACTGACTCGAACATATAGCAGCATCGAACAGCATCAAACAGCATCGAACGAAGCTGGAACCGCACCTTCTGCTGGAATGTCCAGCTCTTCTTCCAAGCCTTCCAATAGCGACAGAGAACTAAGCAGAACGGAAACGTTGACGCAAAACAATGCAAGTGTGTGTGTGTGTGCATGACCCTACAACAAGGTGTCAGCGAAACTTTCATGCGATCCTCTGTGCCTCTGTGCAATTCTGTGCCCCTGTGGTACATCTTGGATCATCGAAATCCACTCCAAGATGGCCATCTTTCATTCCATTCCTTGGATTTCCTTGGTTCATCTATTCATTCCTTCAGGCCTTGGCCTTCAGCTTCAGCATCCGGCCAGGGGATTCGGCAAGGCCTGTCACGGCAACCTGTCAATGTCACCTGCACATTCTGCATCGATGCATCACCTGCCTTGGCATAAGCCAACTGCCCACCGAAGGTCTGTACTTAAAGGCCAAGTCCTGCAAGGTCAAATCAAACCACCATAAACTGCCGTAAACTACCTGCGAATCCTCAAAAATCTGAAAGCGTACAACTCTTGTGTGAATCACTGTTCTTCTACGTTCTTTTCGCCACTTCCCAGTGTAGGAACATACGTCGAAGTCGAGTCAACTCTGGTACATGTGTTGCCTCCCGGGTGCCGATGTGCAACAATTAAATGTGTTGCCTTGATTCGGTTTCATGCAAGCTTTGTCCTCTCTCTCTACATCCTCTCTTTGCACTGCTTCACATGGCCTGAACTTGGCAATTCCAAGACCCTTTGAACACTGACACTGACGCGGACAAACATGGACTGACATGGTCCATGGAGTTGTGGAGTATGACTCAGTATGAGGGACTTCAGAAACTGAGCTCTTTGCCCCTCCAAGATTTCATCCTGGCAGATTCCGGAGCTGGAAATGAGATTTGACACGCGGGTGGCAAGGCCTCCACTGCAGGAGCTTCCAGTGCCTCCCAAGAGATTCACGGTGATTCATGGTGATTCACGACTCAGAGTGTCGTGGTGTCGTGGTGTAAGAAGAAGGTAAGACGAAGCGCGATGCATCCTTTTGTTTCCGTGGTGATTTCTGTTTTCATCATTGTTAATCTATGTTAATCTGTTTCAGCTGTTTTCATCTGTCATTTGTTTTTTAGTCATGAGTCATATATGTCGGAGTTGGTGCTCGAGACGCTGAGGTGCTTGCCGCCAGTGAAGGCGAAGATGGCACAGAGAGAACCTACGGCACCCCCGTCAAATTGGATTCAACTTTCAGTCCTTGAGACAAGAAGGCTTTGCACGAAAAGACGCATAGCACACCATAGCACACCATAGCACAGCATAGCATCAAAGTGTTTTTCCATGGAAATTCAATGAAAAATTCCTCAATTCAAGCAGACCATATCTGCCTTTGTACGTCCCCAGAAGCTCCAGCGGCCAGGGTCTGCGCTGGCTTCACCCTGTGCCTCGCAGAGAACTTGGCGAACTATGGAGACGAGTGACGAGTTATGACGAGTTCATAGCTGAAGTACTTGGATGCGACTGGTTGTTTCATTCAAACCCTTTAAGAACCCTTTCAGGACTCTTTCAGAATGGTAAGATGGATGGATATCCACACTGTGTCCGGCGTTTCCGGTGTGCCTGGAGTCGCTCAAGTGCCATGGCATGGCAGCGCAGCAGTTCCGTCGCAGGCAGAGAGACGCGGAGTCGCTGCAGCCGCGCCTGGCACGAGGACTAAATTGATCTAAATTGTACAGAAAAATGTTCTTTTTCTTTTCATAACTTGTAGAACCAACAAAATTTGATACGAGTGATACATAGTGATCCGAGATATCGGGAGTATCGGGAGTGTTCTCTAAACCAAGAGGACAAAGAACTGACCAAGAGAACTGACCTGCTCGTGCTCCAGCAGCTGGACAGAACGACTCTTCACCACCAGAGTGCAGTATTCCGCCTGCCACATGTTTGCCCCACATGCGCCAAGCATGATCCGCCAAGCATGATCCAAGATGTTCAAATATCCAACATTACTCCAAACTGCTTGGCAGTGCAGCTAGGATTTAAGTACATATACAGGAGGTACAACAAGCACAGGGCTGCCGGTAGACTAAACAGCTCCAGTTTGTCGAAAGGTCTCTCATTCTGATAAGTGATTTTGGCATCCGTTTCAGATCGTTCAAACACATCACAAAGAGCTGAAAGGAATCGATACTGGACACATGGAAACAGCGTGAAAACGTGTGGAAACATGTGGAAACACTTGTGTTTCAAGCCTGTAGCCGAAGTCGAGAGAGGTTCTCTTCTGTGAGCAGCAGAATGAAACGACTTGCCTGGCTCAGGACACTCAATCAAGCACTGGTGCTGCAACTTGTGCTGCTTATGCTCACAGAATCTTACATTCAATCACCCAATTTACTCAGTCTACTTACCTTACTCACCACTTAAGGCTACTTTCACTAACCTTCACTTCCTTCACTTCCTTCAGATTCAATTCCTTCCCTTACTCACCGTCTTCTCGAAGGCGAAGGTGCCTTGGCAGGTGCTCGTACATTTGCCTTTGCCGCACGAATGCAGCGAAATGCGTAGCGCCACCACCTCATCTTGTGACACAACTCATGTTTAAAAAAACATGTTTTAGATAACACCAGTCACCTGTGGTCAGCCAATGTCACCAATGGTCAGGTGAGATCAATTTGCGGTTGACATTCCGTGACTGGTCCAAGATCTTTTTGTCAGTGGAAGATGAGAACTACGGACTGCACTTGATTCATTCTTGATTCATTCTTGATTCATTCGATTTGGAGAATTTGAATCCAAACTGAGGCTCCTTGCAGCAAGCTGTTGCCAAGTACATGTACCACTGGTCGGTAGGGCCAGTAGCTCTGGATCCAATGGCGAGTAACTTCCTTGCAAGCGTCGCTTCCATGGAACGTCCAGATTTGTTTGGCTCACATCTATACTACTACTGTATATTTTGTGCGTATCTCATATCACATATCCTTCAATGTCTCACATAATTGCGGTGCCTGAAACGCAAAGTACTCTGAGACCAGCGACATGATGCCGCAGACGCCTTTGCAAAATGGACAACGATGTGACAGACACTTCCAAAACTGCGCATCTTCGGAAAGTGAGCCAAGATAAATAGAAACTGTATGATATTTCTCGGTACTGACGGAATATCTGAGAAGCAGTTCCCTCGCGTTGTGCCTCGATAGCTGGCAGACGAGACCAGAACCTGCAAACTCTTCGGGGTCGAGCTCAGTGGGCATCGAAATCACGACAGCGGTTAGCAATCACGAAGTAATCACAAAGCAATCACGAGCACGCTGAGCACGCTGAGCTTGACGAGCACATGTCAGACGACTTGGCCGGCCCGACTTCACCTTGATGGGCTCCAGCTCGCACTGCAAATCAAAACGCGGCGCTTCGCTTTTTTCAGACACGTCCAAGGCCTGGCAATGTGGGCATGGGACTGCTTCAGATATGGCTTTGGATGCTCTTGGATGCTCTTGGTCTTGGCATCTTTTGGGATCAAAACGAACGCACCTTGGAAATTTGCCAAGTGATCCAAGTGTCAAGCGGCACCCTGGAGACGAAGCTGTAACCGGCGCCTGTGTCAGCTTCAACTGCCCGCTGCAGGGTGGAAGCAGGTAGACAATGCGGCCCTGTTTCAGCTGGATCTCCTGCTCAGTAAAAAACGCTCACATGGTGGTGGACGTCGGAAATTGCCAAGGACAGCACCTTATGTGCATCAAAGGCTGGAGCTAGAATCTTCATTTCAGATCTTCCTATTTCTCATGGATCTCACACCCTGCCTTTGGCCAATCTAGAAAGCATCGCCGGATCGCCTGCTAGCGTCAGTCAACTAGGCCAGTGTCCAAGGCAAATTGTGACATTGTTGAGGCAAAAATCGGTATCTCAGTTCGACTCCTCATCTGTTCCCTCATCAGGATCACTTCGAGCAGCCCACCCTGGCAGAGATGAGTGCAGGCAATTCGGGGGTTCCATCTTTGGGCGATGTTTGGTTTTTCACTCAAGTCCCCTGCAGTCAAACTATGGCCGAGGAAAATGAAATCCAAGACTTCTGATGCCCAAATGAGGCATACAGGATTTGAGAAATAAGCCTGAAAGGATTATTGATTTCTAGAAACCTATCTTGAAGAATTCTTCAGGACTTTTGTGACGAGTTGATGCAAGTTGGATCTGGCAAGTTTCCCCCTTCTCAGTGCCTTGCCTGGTGGCTCATGGTAGCAGCTCAAATTCCTGCAATTGACGTAGAAATGGAATCAGATTTCTTCAGGTCCAAAACAGCAGGAACTTGAAAAGCAGGTATTTCAAGGTATTTGAACAAACATGCTCAAACATGCTCAAACAGTCCTTAGCTGCAGCAACTTGAAAAGTTCACTGCGGTCCGACCGCTCGATGAAGCTTGGCTGCCAGTCAGAGCCTCACGCGAAACAAGACACCTGGAGGGTCCTACCCCACGTCTGGTAGTTCCTCAAGACAGAATCCATGCACATAATGTGCATATATATATATATATATATATATATATATGTGTCTATATTATATATATATATACTCGTCTATGTTATGTACGATCGCAAAGAAAATTGCACAAAAAATGATTTTGTGAATTATGCATTATGTACCTTCTCTGATGTAAATGCCCATTGACCACCACCAGAATAAACAGTTTCCCATGTGAAATGTAAAGAAACATGATGATTGAAGATTCGCATGATGATTGAAGAAATTTGAAGAACCTTTCCCGCGCCGGATGCGCTGCCTGTGCTCTGGACCTCCAAGGACGCCAGGTGCAAGCCACCCGAAACCGGTGGACCGCCAGCAGCAGGAGAGTCATCCTGCCAAAAGTCGATAGAATTCAACATTGAACAAGAATAGTAGTCGATAGAACACCGAAGTAAGAAACAACTTTAAGGAAGTGCAACGAAGGTCTGGCTCACGCATTTGAAACACATGACACAGATCTAGAATCTACATGTCAAAGATATTCTGATTGGATTCGCTGCAGAGCATGCGTCCTGGAAGCGAATGTGCAAATCTCGGAGTTGCAGCTCTAAATTGTCGCTGATCCGAGTGACCAGTCGGCCCAAGTAGCCTGCGGTGCCATCCGGAGACACAAATTTCGTGGAAAAAATTGAACGAAATTAAACATTTTTGGAAGTAAAAACATGATGTAAATTTAAGTTTTACTGGAATTTGGGGAATTGCTGGGGGACTCAGGCTGGCCCTGAAGGGAGGGCCAGCCTGAGTCCCCAGCAATTCCCCAAATTCAGTAAAACATGTTTACCACGTAAGCAAATTTGAAAAAATCCCAATGGATTTCTGACTGGTGCTGGCCTTCCTTGCGGTCGTCAGGCGAAGCCTCAAGGCCAAAGAGCAGGTCTGCACGGTCCACCAGCCGCTGCCTAGCGCGAAAAATCAAGAACAGACCAACAGAGACGGGACAACGACGTGTGAAATTCAAGTCGAAAAAAAAAACTACAATGCACACATATGCACACAATATATGTATATTTCTATAATCAGAGGAAGTTTCATAGAGAAACTCCGAGTTACGGATGGTTTTTATTCTAGTAGTCCAAAGATCATTGTGTCAAGTGGGCACCTGCGATTCACTCCATTAACACTTCACCACATTAACAATTCACCACATTAACATTTCACCACATTAACAATTCACCACATTAACAACTCACCACATTAACACTTCACCACATTAACACTTCAACACATTAACAATTCACTCCATTAACAATTCACCACATTAACAATTCACCACATTAACACTTCACCACATTAACACTTCACCACATTAAAAATTCAGTCCATTAACAATTCACCACATTAACAATTCAGTCCATTAACAATTCACCACATTAACATTTCTGGGCACCTGCGGTTCACTCCATTAACACTTCACCACATTAACAATTCACCACATTAACATTTCACCACATTGACAATTCACCACATTAACAATTCACCACATTAACAATTCACCACATTAACACTTCACCACATTAACAATTCACTCCATTAACAATTCACCACATTAACATTTCACCACATTAACATTTCACCACATTAACAATTCACCACATGAACAATTCACCACATTAACAATTCACCACATTAACAATTCACCACAGTAACAATTCACCACATTAGCCCAAAGATCATTGTGTCAAGTGGGCACCGGCGATTCACCATTCACCACATTAACAATTCACCATATTAACACTTCATCACATTAACAATTCAGTACATTAACAATTCACTTCATTAACAATGCACCACATTAACAATTCACCACATCAACAATTCATCACATCAACAAGTCACTCCGAATCGCATTGGAATTGCTGCTTTCAGGCAAGTTTCTGTCTCGCACTGTGTTGCGTTTTGCTAGTGTTTTGCAAGCATGTCTGTGCAGTTTACATTGGAACTGCTACATCAAGGATGAGATTTGAATGTTAGGATTTGCACGAAACATTGTGTTTTTCCGGGTAAACGGAGGTTGCGCTGCGGAGAAAAGTTGGCTCGCGCGCGCGACGGTCTCAGGCGTCGCCGTTTGCCGTCGGATTTAGCTCGAACCGCGCTGGCAATGGGAATAAGTCTCTCAAGGTCACTTTCTTGTTTTGCTGTGGACGCTGTGCTATGGTGTTTTGCATGTCCTGTTGTGCTTTGCGCATTGNTCTCAAGGTCACTTTCTTGTTTTGCTGTGGACGCTGTGCTATGGTGTTTTGCATGTCCTGTTGTGCTTTGCGCATTGGAACTGCTGCTTTTAGGCAAGTTCCTCTGTAGCATTGTGCTGCGTATCGCTTGTGTTTTGCAAGCATGTGTGNGCATGTCCTGTTGTGCTTTGCGCATTGGAACTGCTGCTTTTAGGCAAGTTCCTCTGTAGCATTGTGCTGCGTATCGCTTGTGTTTTGCAAGCATGTGTGCGCAGTTTGCATTGGAATTGCTACATCAAGGATGAGATTTGAATGTTAGGATTTGCACGAAACATTGTTTTTTCGGGTAAACGGAGGTTGCGCTGCGGTGCAAAGTTGGCTCGCGCGCGCGACGGTTTCAGGCGTCGCCGTTTGCCGTCGGAGTTAGCTCGAACGGCGCTGGCAATGGGAATAAGTCTCTCAAGGTCACTTTCTTGTTTTGCTGTGGACGCTGTGCTATTGTGTTTTGCAATTCAGTGTTG
>BGPT01000111.1:398251-433251 GCA_003297045.1 Symbiodinium sp. clade C Y103
CTCCTATAGGCAAAACTTGTGTTTCGATCCTATAGTCTTAAGCTTCTCTTCTCTTGGAAACTTCCGCCACCCGCCTCGTGCGGGTTTTACTTGTATTATTGAAGGTTTTTGAATGAAGTCTTGGAACCTTGGAGAAGCTTCCATTGAAAAAAACTATGTTTCTCCAAGGTGTTTTAAAATGTTTTAGATGTTTTAGATGGAAAGGTAGCAAAAACCAATGGTATTTTAAGGTTTTTGAAATTTCTTTCATTCTTGGCACCTTGGAAACACCATTTCTTTCATTCTGAGCTAAATTTTTGAAAAACCATTGGTTTTTAGCACTTTTCATCCCCAAATCTTGAAAACACCTACTGTTCTTGAAGGTTTTTGAATGAAGTCTTGGAACCTTGGAGAAGCTTCCATTGAAAAAAACTATGTTTCTCTAGGGTTTTGTGATGTTTTAGATGAAAAACAAATGGGTATTTTAAGGTTTTTGAAATTTCTTTCATTCTTGGCACCTTGGAAACACCATTTCTTTCATTCTGAACTAAATTCTTGAGCACTTTTCATCCCCAAATCTTGAAAACACATACTGTTCTTGAAGGTTTTTGCATGAAGTCTTGGAACCTTGGAGAAGCTTCCATTGAAAAAACTATGTTTCTCTAGGGTTTTTTGATGTTTTAGATGGAAAAGTAGCAAAAACCAATGGTATTTTAAGGTTTTTGAAATTTCTTTCATTCTTGGCACCTTGGAAACACCATTTCTTTCATTCTGAACTAAATTCTTGAAAAAACATTGGTTTTTAGCACTTTTCATCCCCAAATCTTGAAAACACCTACTGTAGAACTTCCAAAAACTTACTTCAGAACCTTGGAACCTCTTCGATCCATTGAAAAAAACTATGTTTCTCTAGGGTTTTGTGATGTTTTAGATGGAAAAGTAGCAAAAACCAATGGTATTTTAAGGTTTTTGACATTTCTTTCATTCTTGGCTAAAACCTTGGAAACCACCACATCTTTCATTCTTGGCTACAACCTTGGAAAGAAACAATTGGTTTGGCCAACAATGACCTTACATACCCCACGTAGATTAAGTCATGTGCATTACATTGGTTGGAACACCTTTATACGTNTTACATACCCCACGTAGATTAAGTCATGTGCATT
Organism: Symbiodinium sp. clade C Y103; assembly: GCA_003297045.1. Lineage (NCBI taxonomy): Eukaryota > Dinophyceae > Suessiales > Symbiodiniaceae > Cladocopium > Cladocopium sp. clade C. The sequence goes on from BGPT01000111.1 coordinate 399,397, forward strand.
ACATTGGTTGGAACACCTTTATACGTGAGACCCAATATAAATAAACAAGTGCGTTGGCAATTATACATGGCAATGTCATAAGGGCATTTGCCTTAGCAAAGAAGAGATTCACGTTTACTACCTTAAACATCCTTAAACACATAGGCACAGAGATAGATATATATATATATATGAAAATTTTGAGTTGCCGCTTGCCATGGGTCTACTTCCAAGCGGATTTGCAAAAACCATTGGAAGAACAATTTACAAAAAAGGATTTGGGCGCCATCTCCACTCCCATAACACTTTTTGACAAACACTTCGCTGAACTACAACTTTGTTCTTGGTTTATCATAGTTTATCATTACATAGTCCTTGTAAGTAAACAAAATGAAATACACAAACATCTCAAAACAGTAGGAATATAACAACATAAACTATCAAAAAATGCCTATTTTACGTGGAAATTTGGGGCCTATATTTGGTACCTCTCTCTAATCTTATGGGTCTAAAAGCGGGTGAAAATTGAGCGTCCCACACCTGCCGCACGAAACGGACTTGGAAATGTGATCCGCGGTTGACCGAGATGGATGTTTCGTAAAGCCTTCAAGAAGCATAAACTTTGTCCCTGGTAGGACAAGAGTTGCGCTTGTTGAGCTTCCAACAGTGAACATGTTTGGTTCCTAGCATGGAACTTTGTCGTGCCCCGGTCGGATTTCCACCCTTGAAAATCCTTTAATNCTTCCAACAGTGAACATGTTTGGTTCCTAGCATGGAACTTTGTCGTGCCCCGGTCGGATTTCCACCCTTGAAAATCCTTTAATCTTTTAATATCTTTTAGATCTAAAAGCAAGTGATAATTGAGCGTCCCACGCCTGCCACACGAAACGGACTTGGAAATGTAATCCGCGGTTGACCGAGATGGATGTTTCGTAAAGCCTTCAAGTAAGCTTTGTTCCTCCTGAAGGGTACGACAAGCTCCAATAGTGGGAGTTGCCAAGTCATCTGCTGATTTCTGCACGTGCTTCATTGCTCCGCATAACATGTTTGTCTCCGTCCTCTTTGTCTGCAATGCTACACATGTGCCGTGACGCACTGGTAGGACAAAAGTTGCGCTTGTTGAGCTTCCAACAGTGAACATGTTTGGTTCCTAGCATGGAACTTTGTCGTGCCCCGGTCGGATTTCCACCCTTGAAAATCCTTTAATNCTTCCAACAGTGAACATGTTTGGTTCCTAGCATGGAACTTTGTCGTGCCCCGGTCGGATTTCCACCCTTGAAAATCCTTTAATCTTTTAATATCTTTTAAATCTAAAAGCAAGTGATAATTGAGCGTCCCACGCCTGCCACACAAAACGGACTTGGAAATGTAATCCGCGGTTGACCGAGATGGATGTTTCGTAAAGCCTTCAAGAAAAGAAGCATAAACTTTGTTTCCACCGAAGTAAAGGGACAAATGTTTGTGTACATGCCTGCCTCGCTCGCACGCGCACATGCACATGCATAGACATGTTCATTGACAACACCACCATGTCAAAATGAATATGTGTATACATATATATACAATATATATATATATATATATATATTTATATATATATATATATATTTACAGTTATGATAAAATATGTGTGTAATGTCGGATCTTGATTAGTGTATGGGGGGCCCCCCCAAACAAGGGCCCCCCCCCAAACAATTCAGACCTAAGAAAAATTGCTCAAACCGGGTCTGAATTATTTGTCAGGTCAGGATTTCAATTGAAACCAATTCACTTTCAATTGCTTAGAGGATTTCAATTGAAATCAATTTGCTTTCAATGGCTTTTCCTTTCAAACGCAATGGATAGGAAAGGATTTCAATTTAAATCAATTTACTTTCAATTGCTGTTCCTTTTAAACGTAAAGGAAAAGAAAGGTTTTCAATTGAAAAAAGTGGGACACAATAGAAAACTTTACCATCAAACATACTATTGAAGATCAGGATCATTGGTAGGAACTTGCTGGCTGGACACAATAGAATGGGACTATATAAGTAAGAGAGAAAAGCTATAGTAAAGGAAAAGGAAAAAACAAAAAAAATCACCCAAGAAAAAGTAGGACACGATACCGACCCACCAAAACAAACATACTATTGAAGATCTGAGTTGCTCATGGACTACCCCCTTGAAAAATTGTTTGGGTACTGTTTCTTAATTGGGTTCTAATAATGAATCCTATATTTTGGGCAATGTGGCCTTTTGAGGATTTCAAGAGAAGGGGACTAAATAAGACAGACAAGCTATAGTAAACGCAAAGGACAAGAGGATTCTGGAAAATATCCACCCAAGAAAAAGTAGGACACAATACCGACCCACCAAAACAAACATACTATTGAAGATCTGAGTTGCTCATGGACTACCCCCTTGAAAAATTGTTTGGGTACTGTTTTTTCATTGGGTCTTAAAAAGGGGTTCTATATTTTGGGGAACGTCGCATTTTGAGGATTTCAGAAGAAGGGGACTAAGGAAGAGAGAAAAGCTATAACAAAGGAAAAGGACAACAAAAGGTGTTTGGAAAATGTCCACTCAAGAAAAAGTAGGACACAATAACGACCCACCAAAACAAACATACTATTGAAGATCTGAGTTGCTCATGGACTACCCCCTTGAAAAATTGTTTGGGTACTGTTTTTTAATTGGGTTTTTAATTAAAGGGTTCTATATTTTGGGGAATGTAGCGCTTTGAGGATTTCAGGAGAAGGGGGCTAAGTAAGGAAGAAAAGCTATAACAAAGGAAAAGGACAAAAGGTTTTTGGAAAATGTCCACCCAAGAAAAGTAGGACACAATACCGACCCACCAAAACAAACATACTATTGAAGATCTGAGTTGCTCATGGGCTACTTGGAATTATTTGGAAAAACTTGACACGATAGACACCCATCGTACTAATCAAGGTCCAGCATTAATGTATACTTGAGGCCAAAGGGAAGGGGACGAAAGCTAGTTGGGCAAGGAGAGATGTGTATTGAGAGAATATGTGGCCTACCACTCGATGTTGCTGACACGTAAANCAAAGGGAAGGGGACGAAAGCTAGTTGGGCAAGGAGAGATGTGTATTGAGAGAATATGTGGCCTACCACTCGATGTTGCTGACACGTAAACAGCAGTGTGTCATGATGCTAGCTCACATGCATCATCATCACTCCACAATCTTCCCCTTGACATCCTAGCACATCAGCGTTAACATTACCCTCCTAGCATCCTACTTGCCAAATACAAAAGGCCCCAACCGAACGCGCTTCGGTTGAGCCACTTTGCAGCCATCTGATTGAATCTCTTTCCCTCGGCCTTTCCTTCCTTGTTCCTGTCCATGAAATATTCTATATTATATATTTATGTGACTATGATGAATATATCTAAGTGTCTCCATCTGCCTGGCGACATATCGATAATTCTATAGGCTATTTGTAACACTATGTATATATATATATATATTCATCATCTATATATATATATATATATATCCTACATATACACATGTATTTTCATTTATATTTATATCCTGTAAATACATATATAAATATATCATGTATTTAAAGCCTATATATATATATATATAGCCCATATATATATATATATAAAGCCTATATATATAGCCTATATATATATAGCCTATATATATAGCCTATATATATATATATATATATAGCCTATATATATAGCCTATATATATATATATATATAGCCTATCTAGATATAGCCTACGTATATAGCCTGTGTGTATATATATATATATACCTTATATACATATATATATATATATAGAGATGTCCTATATGTATATATGTATATGTGTGTGTCCTATATCTCTATATATATACTATATATATATACTATATATATTTACTATATATATATATATACTATATATATACTATATATATATACTCTATATATATATATATACACTATATATATATATACTATATATAAATACTATATATATATATGTCCTATATATGTATATGTCCTATATATATATGTCCTATATATATATTATATATATATATACACTATATAAATATATATATATATAAGTGTCTCTATCTCTATGTCTGTGTGTTTACACCTTTCTCTGCCCCCGTCATGGCTGCCATGGCCCATGGCGGCCCTGGGGGGGTTTGAACCCGCGGGGTCAGGTTCGAAATGAAAAATCATTTCCAAACAGGGGGCCCCGAAATCAGTTCGGCATGAAAATCATGCGAGCTGCATCCAGACTCCAGCTAGCAAGCTAGCTTTCGTGATATACAGTATATACTCTTGAAGTATCGCAAGACATGTTTTCAATACAATGACTGTGTGATATTGTGCGTACATCGTTCAATTGCGTATCTTGCAACTTTTGCCTGCACATACAGATACAGTCAATGGATACATATTTGGTGTCTGGGCATGTGTAAATGTGTAAAGAGGTGCCAAATTGTTTGGGGGACTACTTTCTATTTTGATCTTGGGGCTAGGATTCTGCAGAAAACATCGCACAAGGGCGATGCTTTTGAAGGTGGGCGTTCCTATTAACACTGTGCACTACGAATACTGCTACTTGTGGCCACACTTGGGCTAATTTAAGGTTGGTGAGTTTATGTCGAATTGATTTAGGGTTTATTGACGGTTTATTAAGGGTTGGTTTGGGGTTTATCTATGGTTGGTTTAGGGTTGCTTCAGTTTTAAGTTGGGGTTGGTCTTATCTTTGCTTCTGGTTGGTTTAGGGTGTCGTTAGGGGTTGCTTAAGGTCTATCTAAGGTTGGTTGAACTAGGGTTGGTTTAGGGATGATTTGGAATTTGTGTAGGGTAGGTAATTATAGGGTTGGTTCAATTTTGATTTGGTGGTTGTTTAGAATTAGAATCTATTTATGGTGGTTTCATGTGTATTACGTAACGGTTTGGTTGAAATTTAAGCGTAAGACTTTCTTACGGCTGGTTTTGGGCTTATTGGTGGTTGGTCTAAGGCTTTTTGAAGGTCCGCGTTGGGATAGTTTGGGGTGTGACGATCATGCTGATGATGATGATGATGATGATGATGATGATGATGATGATGAAATGAAATGAAATGAAATGAAATTAAATTAAATTTGAAATGAAATTTGACATGAAATTGACATGAAATAACTTTTGAAATGAAAATAAATGAAATACAATTTGAAAGGAAAATAAATGAAATAACATTTGAAATTAGAGGACTGGATAACCCCACATGACATGTCAACTTCTTCCAAGAAGTGCCAAACACATGTGAAAATAAGATGGTATGAGATGGTAAAGGCAGTAAAAAGAAAGGACATGATGGAAGAAACATTGTGTTCAAGAATTTGTGTGTGACAGAGCTGTGTGTGAAAGAGATTTGTGCGGAAGAGTCGTATCTGAAAGAGACGGGGGTAAAAGATGTGTTGACAAAATTGCAGGTGAAAGAGCTGTGTGTGAAAGAGTTGTGTATGACAAGGTTGTGTGTGAAAGAGTTGTGTGTGATCATGTTGTGTGTGAAAGAGTTGTGCGTGAAAGTGCGGTGTGTGACAAAGTTGTTTGTGAGTAGGTTGTGTGTGTGAGTAAGTTGTGTGTGAGTAAGTTGTGTGTGGGGAAAGTTGTGTGGATAAGTTGTGTGTGTGTGGGTAAATTGTTTGTGTGTGTGTGTAAGTTGTGTGTGGGTAAGTTGTGTGTGAGTAAGTTGTGTGTGAGTAAGTTGTATGTGGGTAAGTTGTGTGTGTGAAAGTTGTGTGAAAGTGCTGTGTGTGACAAAGTTGTGTGAAAGTTGTATGTGGAAGTGCTGTGTGTGAAAGACTTGCGTGTGTGACACTGGGTCAAAGGGTGACATGTGAAAGCGCTGTGTGTGTGTGTCTCAAAGTTGTGTGTCAAAGAGTTGTGCGTGAGAAGGTTGTGTGTGAAAGAGTTGTGTGTGACAAGGTTGTTTGTCAAAGAGTTGCGTGTGACAAGGTTTTGTGTGAAAGAGTCCCAGTGCCATAAGTGCCACGCATGCCATACAAAGTGAAGGTCGGTGTGGCGAAGTGCGACGCCTGCCACACAAAACGAAGGTCGATGTCACCGAGTGCCACGCCTGCCGCAAACAGCCCCAGCGCCCAAAGCGACCAAGCGCGTCATGAGAGCCACACAAAATGGAGATCGTGTCACCAAATGCCACGCCTGCCACACAAAGTGAAAGTCGATGTCGCCAAGTGCCACGCCTGCCACGCAAAACGCCGCGGCGTCACAGGCGACCAGCCGGACCGAAGCGCGTCACCAGACCCAGCCCAGTGCCACAAGTGCCACGCCTGCCACACAAAGTGAAGGTCGACACACAAAACGCCGCGGCATCACAGCGGAGCAAGCGGACCCAAGCGAATCACCAGAGCCAGCCCAGTGCCATAAATGCCACACCTGCCACACAAAACAAAAATCGATGTCTCCAAGTGCCACGTCTGCCACACAAAGTGAAGGTCGATGTCACCAAGTGCCACACCTGCCACCCAAACGCCGCGGCGTCACACCGGACCAAGCCAGACCCAGCCCAGTGCCATAAGTGCCACGCCTGCCACACAAAGTGAAGTCCATGTCACCAAGTGCCACGCCTGCCACACAAAGTGGAGGTCGATGTCACCAAATGCCACGCCTGCCACGCAAAACGCCGCGGCGTCACAGGCGACCAAGCCCGACCCAAGCGCGTCACCAGACCCAACCCAGTGCCATAAGTGGCACCACACAAAGTGCGGGTCCATGTTGCCAAGTGCCACGCCTGCCACACAAAGTGAAAGTCGATGTCGCCAAGTGCCATGTGTGTCAGCAAGTTGTGTGCAAGTAAGTTGTGTGTGTGTGTGAGTAAGTTGTGTGTGTGTGTGGTCAAGTTGTGTGTGAGTAAGTTGTCTGTGAGTAAGTTGTGTGTGAGTACTTAAGTTGTGTGTGAGTAAGTTGTGTGTGGTCAAGTTGTGTGTGAGTAAGTTGTGTGCGTGTGGACAAGTTGTGTGGTCAAGTTGTGTGTGGTCAAGTTGTGTGTGTGGGCAAGTTGTGTGTGGACAAGTTGTGTGTGGGTAAGTTGTGTGTCAGTTGTGTGTTGGCTGGTTGTGTGTGGGCAAGTTGTGTGTGTGGACAAGTACTGTATGGGTAAGTTGTGTGTCAGTTGGGGCGGGCGCGCGGTCGGACGGAGCGGCCGGGATACAGAACAAAAAACAAGAACCCCATTCAAAGATGTGGGGAATGAAATTTGAAATAGAATATAAAATAAAAATTTGAAATGAAATTTGAAAAAAAATAAAAAAAGAAATATGAAACGAAATAAAATGAAATGAAAATGAACTGGAATATGAAATATGAAATTTGAAATGATATTTTCTAAGAAATATGAAATGACATATGAAATATGAACTTTGAAATGAAATATGAAATATGAAATTTGAAATGAAATATGAAACATGAAATATGAAATTTGAAATGAAATATGAAATTTGAAAATTGAAATGAAATATGAAATATGAAATATAAAATTTTAAATTTTAAATGAAATATGAAATATGAAATATGAAATATGAAATTTGAAATTTGAAATGAAATATGGAATATGAAATTTGAAATGAAATATGGAATATGAAATTTGAAATGAAATATGGAATATGAAATTTGAAATGAAATATGAAATATGAAATATGAAATATGAAATTTGAAATGGAATGAAATATTGAAGATGACGCCCCTGTACTGGCACGCTACCCATGGTCCAGGGGGGGTCTATAGGGGGGTCCAGGAGGTCCAGGGGGTTGATGGGGGGTCAAGGGGCGGTCACGGGGCGGTCAAGGGGCAGCCCGCCATTGAAAGTTTCAATGTATTCGATGGTCCTGATGCCTGCCAATTCTTTGCTGAAGCAACAGCAACTCTAGCTACGAATTTGCAATGAATTCAAAAGGTAGACTTTGAATCTTCCATGCGCTGGCGGAAGAACCAAGCTGTTTGGCATGTTTCTTGTCGCCTATTGACCTTCCTGCCACAGTTCGGACAAATTCCAATGCAATAGACACTTTTGGACTTTGGAATCTTATCTATTATACAAATTCGAATGAATTCGACGTCAAGCGCAAACTATATATTCTCATGAACCGACAAATGAAGCCCGTCGGTCCCATTGCGCACCATGATGCCGGTGTTGAAATTGTCCACGAAATCTGCCACGAAATCTGCCACAACTCCTACGAGCCACAGCATTTGGCAGCCCACCCCCTGACATCCATGCTTTGGTCCCAGATTCGGTCAAGCGCCTTCAAATTTTGGGAGGTGGCATATTGTTTTTTTTCCACAGCCTGAAGGGCCTGAAGGGGCATGATTGGTTGATTGTTCGGTAGATCCAAAGATTTGGGCGTGTTTCGTTATGCTTCAATATAGCTTCAAGACCTGGTTAGTTGGTCTAATTGCTACTGTATGATTGCTTGACTTGTCCTTCAACTACCAGTACTTGGTTGTTATTTGATGGCGTTGTTTTCTGACTTGTTTCTGTCGTTTCTCTATTGATGGGTTGATTACCCTTGTCCACCCATCCTCTGATAGTTTTGGGGCTTGATTGCACATGTTTTTATTGATTTGCCTACTCATATTGTTGCTTGTAAACTGTCATCAATATTGTTGATGACAGGCAACGCAGGTCGAGCCTTGAAAAGCAAGTTCAGCCAAGAATGACACGTTTGAAATTCTTGTGTATGAACTAGCCCAGATTTCAGGACGCCGACCCTTCAAGGTCTTCAAGCAGTTTGCACAGTGCAAGTTTCTACTGAAGCCACAAGCACATACAAGAAACTGTCACACTGCGGAGGAAGACCCCAGATCGCAAACCACCGTGGCACTGCGCATGCAGTGGCAGCCTAACCTTCCAGTAACCACGCACAGCTACGCCCGCAGGGCAAAACAGCTTCAGTGCACTGATGCCAACAAATCGAACAAACATTTCGACTGAAAAACAAGGCCGTTTTGCACAACATGTCCTTTTCTCGCCTTCACTGTTTTCAGCACTTGGTTTAGCACCAGTGTGCTTATAGATAGTACTTGGTTCATAATTGTTGAAATAATTGCGGCGCCGTATTCTTCTCTTTTATTCATTACCTATCTGTATACCACTACTTGGTTCTGTTGTTTGGTGACTGGTTATCTGGCTAGTAGTGGAAGTTTCCAGTTTTCCTTCAACCGTCCTTTGAACAAGCAAGACCCACAAAATCCTGCCTTCAGGTTGGTCACCCTTCCTCAGATTTATGTGTGTGGACTTGATGTCCAACTAGACCTCTTTTTCCGGTGTTTTAGGTTTACTTGTTGCGTTCCTACCCGCCAGTCTGCAAATTTCTGTGATGTGGATGACCTGGGAAATAGTTTCCGCCACTTCCCTGCTCTACCTAGGGGCAGTTCAGGTACAAAGTCGACACAGCACAGATTTGCATAGATTTGCGCAGTATTTTCTTCTGTCAGAGGAGGCAAAGGAGAGAAAGCAATTACCACAGTTATCATAGTGGTTTTATTCCAGATGCGGTGATGTCATGCTCAACATCTGAAGTTGTCAGGCTCAACTGGCCAAAAACCAAGTCAGTCAATGCAAGTCATGTAACTGAGGTGGCAGGAAATCTGAAACCTCCGCTGCACCACACCCACAGATCTGACCCCCTAAAAAGCCACCTGCCACTGATTCCAGGCCTGTCTTGTTGATCGGCTCCAAGTACAAAGCCGAAGCGGCCACCAAAATCATGATGCAGTAGGACATCCAGCAATCCAAAGCATTCAACAGCGGCACCTGGATTTGGGGGAGCTCAAAGGCGCAAATTGCCCTGCGCAAATTGCACTTTGCTGCATCAGGCACATATATATATATATATACATATATATATATATGTGTATATATATATATATACAATATACATGTATATATAAATATATTATACACCTTTATTATTGTAGTGCATTGCTTTCTGTATGTGTATTGAATTTAAATGTCTGGTTATTTCATCCGCTTTATTCCACGTTACTAATTATTCAATTATTGTCTAAGATTACTCAATAATATCGAAGAATTTCTCCGAGACATGCTTGCAAACCGACGAAACCGTGTGGCAGACTGTCTGCTTAAATCCTTGAACATTGGGTCGTGTAGTGAAAAGGTATGGCAAAGATTGGCAAAGTATCACCACGTATTACTAAGTACTCACACCTGGAGGTAACACACGCCACAGCAGTCGGAAAAGGTCACCCCTGGTCACTTGAGGCATCTTGAAGAATTCGTGAAGCATCCTTGTATCCTTCCCCTCTTTGTCAGGCGCGCCTTCCATGGCCACGCCAAAGCCTGACATGCCAAAAAGCACAGCAGGATGAACGTNGAAGCATCCTTGTATCCTTCCCCTCTTTGTCAGGCGCGCCTTCCATGGCCACGCCAAAGCCTGACATGCCAAAAAGCACAGCAGGATGAACGTCACCCAAACGGTCTGCACTGCCGGGTAGTCAGTAGCAAGTACGATGGGCAGGGCGATCAGCGGTCCTCTGGTCAACAAAGGAACTCCAAACCACCAGCTGTCCAACCTGNGATGGGCAGGGCGATCAGCGGTCCTCTGGTCAACAAAGGAACTCCAAACCACCAGCTGTCCAACCTGAAGCGGAAGACCAAGAAACGGAAAGCGCGGACACGGCCGTGTTGTTCTCGGGCACTCCAAGTTGGGACCATGTAAGCCGCGTAGGTACAAAGACTCAGGAAACCGAAGACACCCACGATCAGCAAGGAAACACCAATGGCAAGCATCGAAGCATGCACGTCTGTCCCACAGATCACATTGGGATACTTCAAGAGACTTTGTTGTTTGTTGGGATGTGTGTAGCACGTCAAGGGAATAAGAGCGGTAGCACTCATCGTGGAGAAGCCCACCTCTCACACCAGTGCAAAACAAGACTAATTTTCAACTTGAAACAAGACTGTGGTGACACTGGAGTCCACAAACTCATGGCATGATCTATTCCTGATTGAACAGGGTCTTGGTGAAATCATATTTGTGCCCGGTTGGTCTGGTCATTCCTCTCATTGATCATAATCACTATCAGTGTTGCCAGACTGTTGTCGTGTTGATTGTTGTCTGCATCTTGATCACCAGGATAGTCGCCATGTCTTGACCATATTGCCGCCGCCACCACCACCGGCATCAGAATCATCACCATCATCATCACCATCAACATCGTCGTCGTCGTCGTCATCGTCATCGTCATCATCACATTCATCATCACCACCGCTGCCGTCGTCCTCCTCCTCCTCATCACGGTCATTGCCATCGTCATCCTTATCATCGTCAAAGCACCACCATCACCATCCTCCTCTTCCTCCTCCTCCTCCTCATCGTCATCGTCATCGGTATCGTCGTCATCATCGTCAGTATCATCATCATCATCATCATCATCATCATCATCACCCATCATCATCATCACCAGCATCATCATCATCATCATCATCATCCTTGTTAAACTCAAGTGTACAACTTCTCTTCTGTACTCTCAGCAGCTGTAGCCCATCAGCTGTACTTTTCACTGTATTGCTCAAGGGCCCTGTAAGCCCAAATGTATCAGTGCATGATATGTACACAGAGTAAACTGACATACAAGCAACTGTATGACTCATGTACATGTGCAGGTGTATTCTTAACACCCTGCCTCAACTGCAACATGTACTTCCATAAACTCTGTAGAGAACATCATTGTAGAACTGAACTGTATTAAATCTTGTAAAACATCGTCACCTGTACAAAACTTCACTGTCGAAAATCCTGTACATCGATCAAAACGTAGTGCCGTGTTGATGTTCAGACATCTTGTAGCCAGAATTGTTTCAGGTGGATGTATCCATGCAGAAAAGCTACTCACATGTAGTCAGAAACCGTCGTAAAAGAACTGTAGCAGTATCCAACCATGTACTTCACAAATTCAGTCCTGCAGTACTCATAGATATGGACCCAAGTTGTACTTCTCAACCGACTGTAGCTGATCCAAGCTAAGTCTCCTGTTGTACTGCTGGATTTGTAGATGCAAAGACCATTGCATGTAGACGGTCACGTGTACCTTGAGAACCAAGGTTGTCATCTTCGTCAAAGTGTTCCGTGACGTGGATTGCAAACTGGGCCGTATGTAGAAGTAATCCATGTTGTACTTCAACCGGCGTGTGTCTAGCAGCGCCGTGAATGCAAGTAGCTCTGCATGTACCGGGTCTGTAGCCGATCTGCCCAGGATCTCCTGTACGTTCAGAGGAATGTACTGATCCTAGACGTAGCCACGGCTGTCGCCGTACGGTTGTAGGATTGGTCAGCACACGGCCAGCAAAGCGTATCGCCGAAAGACTTGTACTGCAAAACGGCAGTGAAAAAGAAAACGATCATGTAACCCTTGGGGTGAATGATGTAGTGAAAGATGAGGTGATCATGCACGTGCCAAACTGTACCATAATGACCATGCAACCCTTAAGGTAGACAATCGTGTACATGATATACTCAATCTCATAGGCTGCAGATACGTGTACACTTGTTGTGTTCGTATGCTGGCGTGTGAAACTGCTGTAGCTGGATTCTCCTCAGTTGTCTGGCGGACGTATGCCCGCAGCATGTAAGTGCCACTGCAGCACTTCTCGAGTCACATATTTTGTAAGTATGTCTGCTGGGTTGTGTTTGGTGTTGATTTTGTGTATGGAGAGGATGCCGTCGTGGATAAGGTGTTGTATGAACATGTATTTGAGTTCGATGTGTTTGGCTCGCTTGGACACGCCAATGCGTGTAGCCATGCTTTTGCCTNAAGGTGTTGTATGAACATGTATTTGAGTTCGATGTGTTTGGCTCGCTTGGACACGCCAATGCGTGTAGCCATGCTTTTGCCTGATGTACTGTCGGTGTGCATTTTGAGGTTGATTTTGTTGTGTAGGATCTCTCCCAAGAAGTTCTTGAGATGTAGTGCCTCTGTAGCACCTGTACCAATCGCGTAGAATTCGCTTTCCGCTGAGGAAAGTGCTACGACCGATTGTGTGCGTGAACCAAAGTGGACTGTAGTCCCAAGGAATTGGATCACGAAGCCAGATGCACTCTTGCGTGAAACCTGGCATCCTGCACAGTCTGCATCTGTGTAGTCTGTCAAGTCAAGTGGTTCCTTGTTGTCGGGTTGTAGAAACACTGTTGGTTGTATCACGAACTTGTGGTGCTTTGTACCTGCTAGGTACCTGAGGCAATGTCGTAGCCGCTGTCTGTCGCGGACTGTTGGTTGTTGTAAAGAGCGTGCTAGCTCCTTGACTGCACTGCAAAGCTCATGTCTGGTCGTGTGTATGAAAGCCATTGCAGCTTTCCGACCATACGCCTGTAGTGGGCGTGCTCTTCTGTGTCAAGGAGTTCCTCCNCTGCAAAGCTCATGTCTGGTCGTGTGTATGAAAGCCATTGCAGCTTTCCGACCATACGCCTGTAGTGGGCGTGCTCTTCTGTGTCAAGGAGTTCCTCCTTTTCTGTTGTGAGTGTAGTGTTGTTGGAACCTGTAGTGACGGCTGCTGTTGCCTTTTGTAAGTTTGCTTCTTGTAGAATGTTGTCGATGTAGCTGTTTCCCAAAGAGACTTCAAAGTGGTCTCCTTTGTTTGTAATCTTCCTTCCGAGGAAGTCAATTGTCTTGTGTGGTGTGCAGGTGCCTGTATGGCGAAGCAACATCTTGGTCTGTATCTCCTTGAAAATTCGTGTGACCTCATCTGGTTCTCCTGTAAAGAGACGGTCGTCAACGTAGACCATGATGTAGACTTTCCCATTGGTGTAGACATTGGGCTCTGATTGTAGTCTTCTGAGACCGAGGTCTGTAAGCACTTTTGCTAAGTGCCCTTGCCATGCTTTGGGGCTGCTTCTTAGGCCGTACATTGCTTTGTGTAGCCTCCAGAGGATGTTGGGGTTGGTGTAGTACTCCTTTGGTGGTCTGAGTCCTAAGCCTGATGTTGCTGCAAGTGCGTGTAGGAAGGCGGTAGATATGTCACCTACCTGTACCAACCATCCTCTGGCCATGCTAAGTGCTAGCAGTATGCGTAGCACTGCNCGGTGTACTGGCGTACACATCGTCTTGGTCCTCGATGTGTTCTGTGTAGCCCTTTGCTACAATCCTTGCTCGTACTTCATCTCCTTTGGATCTGTAGACACATCTTGACTCGATGATGTTGTCGAGGTCAAGTTCTTGTCTTTGTTGAGGTGTAAGCTTTGTAACATCTATCTCCTCGTACACTCCTTGTGTTTTCATGGATTCCATNGATGATGTTGTCGAGGTCAAGTTCTTGTCTTTGTTGAGGTGTAAGCTTTGTAACATCTATCTCCTCGTACACTCCTTGTGTTTTCATGGATTCCATCTCCTACTGCCATTCCTTGTTTCAACTTGTCTGTATCGAATCCTTCGTTGTTGTAGATGTGTGGCTCGAGTAGCCTCTGTTCTGCTCGTACCTCCTGTGGGTCTTCACTTGTTGCTGTTGTAATCTTCTTTCCATTCTTCAATGCAACTGTAGCCGCATTAATTCTCAGTCTTGGTTTTGTACTGTCTCTTTCCTTTGTCTGTTCTAGTCTTGTTGGTGCTTGCTGTGTTGTACTTTGTTTTCTGCTCTTGCTTGCACTTCCTTCATGTATTTGGTCGTCTACTGGTCTGGTTGGTGAACCGATTGGCATTGGTGATGTTCCCAACCTTGTAGCTGTAGAATGTGTTGACGTTGACGCCGAAGCTGTGCTCTGTTGTTGTTGTTGTTGTTGTTGTTGTTGTTGTTGTTGTTGTTGTTGTTGTTGTTGTTGTTGTTGTTGTTGTTGTTGTTGTTGTTCAACCTTCTGTTTCTTGTGTGTCTCTGTCTTTGCCTTCNTTGTTGTTGTTGTTGTTGTTGTTGTTGTTGTTGTTGTTGTTGTTGTTGTTGTTGTTCAACCTTCTGTTTCTTGTGTGTCTCTGTCTTTGCCTTCTTTGCCTCTGCTTCTCCTTCATTTATATCTGTTGCCTGTCTCGTTGTTGCTGGTTGTGTGTTTGTAATTGCTTCTTCTTGTGGTGTTTGCCCTGCCTGGACTTGTTGCTCTGTTGGTGCTGGTGTTGGTGGTAGTATGAGGGCTGGCTAGAATCCAATTGGTGGTGTAGGATTCCATGGTGTGCCAGCGATTGTGTCCATCAATTGCGCATCGTATCTGTTTGTACCTGCTAGTCGTCTGATTGTACGTGAACGTACAATTCTGCCTGCGATGCCAATGAAGGACTCTCCTGTTGATGTACATTTGCCAAGCCAAATGCCTTNGTCGTCTGATTGTACGTGAACGTACAATTCTGCCTGCGATGCCAATGAAGGACTCTCCTGTTGATGTACATTTGCCAAGCCAAATGCCTTTGTAAAACCAGGGCTCAAGTTTTGGTCGTTGCTTGATGGTTTGTACCATGTACACCACAGTCTCTCCAAACTCGCAGAGAGCTGCATTGTCCCCATCTCCTGTGGTAGCTTGTGTAGCCATCTGCTCTGATGAGGAACCTGTTGATCAGGTATGCTGAGTGTCGTACTGCCCGAGCCATGATTGGGTGTGTTGTGGGCAGGCTGATGTTGTAGTTTTGAAGTGCCTGTGTTCTCAGTGTTCTGATGTGGCCAGCAAGTGTACGGTGAAATCTTTCAATGCTGCCGCTGCTTTGTGAGCTATATGCTGGTGCAAAACGCACTGTCATGTTGCCTGTTGCTCTGGCTGTAGTCTAAGGAGCGCCATCAGGTATTCTTCTTGGTCACTTTGTAGTATGCCTTCTGCTCTTCCACATTCAAGGATGAATGCTTGTAGGCATGTTTGTGCGTAGGCAAACTGGCCTTTCTTGTCTGTAAGCATCGTGNACATTCAAGGATGAATGCTTGTAGGCATGTTTGTGCGTAGGCAAACTGGCCTTTCTTGTCTGTAAGCATCGTGGCCATTGCCATGCCGGTCTGTATGTCTATGGCTGTCAAGATTGGTACCGGCCATCTGTCTTGATATCCTTTGATGTAAGTGAAATCGACTTGTATGATTGGCTGTCTTGATGTTTGCTGTTGGTGGCTTGTCTGTCTGCCACGTGACTGTATGCACACAGGACACCAACTCCTGTATGGCATGTGTGTGAGATTGTGCTGCTGTATCTCCTGTGGTGTAGGTTGTACTGGTTGCATCATTGCTTTTGCTTTGTTTGCGCTTTGTTGCTCATCTTGTTCTTCTGTTGGCATCTCTTCTCTGTATTCTCTTCTTTCTTCGAAGGTTGTGGATCCTGTCCACTCTTGTTGTCTTGTCGGTTGTGGTTCTGTAGTCCAATCGTCCTCGATTCTCCTCATGTTGTTCTCTTCTCTTGTGTGTGTGTTGCTCTGTATGGAAGCAATCTGTAGACATCTGGTCCATTGTCTTCCGGTGTTGGTGAGTAGAACTCTGTTCTTGGTTTCACATGTACTCTTTTCCAAACCCTTCCTTCCTTGATCCAGTAGTCTGCTGTACCATCCATTTGCATCGGTGTTGGTAGTGTGTCTTCTTTCTCTTGTTGTTTGTAGGTGTGTCTGTACTTNTTCCTTGATCCAGTAGTCTGCTGTACCATCCATTTGCATCGGTGTTGGTAGTGTGTCTTCTTTCTCTTGTTGTTTGTAGGTGTGTCTGTACTTCATCTCCTTTCCTTCGTCGTCTTGTTTCTGAATCTGTCGTTCCTTGCTTGTGTCTCTTTTCTGTTGACTTGGTGTTTTGTCAGGAAGTATCCTGAACCATGTTTCTCCTTGCCATNTCTCTTTTCTGTTGACTTGGTGTTTTGTCAGGAAGTATCCTGAACCATGTTTCTCCTTGCCATTGTGTACCTGTAACCTCTCTGTTTGCTTCTTGTTTTGTAAGTGACTTGAACTTGTCTTCAAGCACTGCTTGTGTACCGTCTTTCTTGTAGACAATTGTTTTCCTGTAGTCGTCCAGTCTTTCAAATTGTACTGGACATGCTGACTGATTGCCATATCCTGGTGTAAACAATGCCTTTCTTCCTCTCTTGTGTACTCTGACCAGGTATCCTTGTTCGTTGTAGGTCCAAAGTCGTTGTTACCTCCTTGCTGAGGTCTTGGACCTGTTGCCGTAAGTGTGTGTGTGTGTTGGGGCAATCAATGCCACTTGTCCTTGTGAAGTGTTTTGTATAACCAGTTTTGTTCCTTCCTCCATTGGTGCTGTTTCCAGATGTATGTAGAGTAGTCTGTCTTTGTGTGTAAGTGGTATTTGAAGGTCACCTCTCTGTAGTGTCGAGTCTGTACCTCTCAGGTTGAGTTCATAGCCGTGTTCAAGTAGTCTTGTAACACTGACGATGGGATGTCGTATGCCATCTATGACGTAGAATGGCATTACCAGTGTCTTGCCTTGTAAGTTTCTGAAACGTACCCATCTGTAGCCAAGAACCCAAACGGGCTCATCTGTACTGATCGTAGTGGTGGTGTTTCTTCCTCTGTAAGGGGCATCCGTGGGAAGTCTGTACAGAAGTTTGGTGGACAGACATGTACTGCCGCACCACTGTCAACCATGAGTTCGGCAGTCTTGTCTGTGTTGAGGCCTGTTGTTGTTGTAACTGAAGCAATTGTCTTTGCTTCAAACTCTACTGTGGAAACTACCTGTGCTGGTGCTGTAGGCATCTGCGGTGCCTGTTGTTCCTGATTGTATGTCATTTGTTGTGGTTGTTCGTACTGCCATTGTTGTTCCTCTGGGTACCACTGTTCCTGATAGTACCATTGTTCTTGTTCTGTCCATGGTTGTTGGTAGTATGACTGTTGTCGGTCGTACTGGTCTGTACCTCCATTTGTGTCTGTAACCTGGTAGACTGCCACTCTGCAGTCTTTTGCATAGTGGCCTTGTTGACCACACTTGTAGCACGTTCCGTTTCCTTTACCTTTGTTCATGGTTGTACTTTGCCACTGTGGTGGGCCTTTCCCTTTGCTCTTTCCTTTGTACTGCATTGCTCCCTTGAAGGGATTTCCTTGTCCAACTGCTGTTGGTCCTTTGCCTTTGTATCCTTGTTGACTGTATCCTNTTTGCTCTTTCCTTTGTACTGCATTGCTCCCTTGAAGGGATTTCCTTGTCCAACTGCTGTTGGTCCTTTGCCTTTGTATCCTTGTTGACTGTATCCTGTATATCCTTTTCCTTTGTTGTGCCATTGTGTCTTTCCTTTTCCTTTGTTATACTGTCCTTTTCCTTTATTGTTGTACTTTCCTTTTCCTTTGTACGTAGCTCCAATGTCCATGGGCTGTGCATCATTTGTGCTGCTGTTCATTGCCTGTTGTTGTGCTTGCATCTTGGAGAACGCTGTTGATGCTCTGTGGTATTCAAGAATGAATTCTCGAATGTCTGCATATCGTTGTATGGCTCCTGCTCGTAGTTGTAGGTATTGTTGTAGTGGTCCTTTGGTCTCATTGAGTAGTATTGCAATTTTGATNTCGTAGTTGTAGGTATTGTTGTAGTGGTCCTTTGGTCTCATTGAGTAGTATTGCAATTTTGATGTTGTCTGGTATTGGTGCTTGGTTGTCTCTTTCATATCTTGCTATCTCAAATTCCCATGTTGTAAAAGACTCCTCAAACTTGTTCTCGTTGAACTGTGGTTTCAAAAGCTTTGTAAGGTACCCGACGCTGCGTGCANCTTGCTATCTCAAATTCCCATGTTGTAAAAGACTCCTCAAACTTGTTCTCGTTGAACTGTGGTTTCAAAAGCTTTGTAAGGTACCCGACGCTGCGTGCACCAAGTGGACTGGAAAAGTCCCTGTGTAGTTGTCTCCATGTTTCAAGGCCAACTGCCTGTAGTGTATGTTGTCTGCAAAGGACAGCTGCTTGTCCTTGGCATACGTTGATGAGTAGGTANGTGTAGTTGTCTCCATGTTTCAAGGCCAACTGCCTGTAGTGTATGTTGTCTGCAAAGGACAGCTGCTTGTCCTTGGCATACGTTGATGAGTAGGTAGTGCAGGTCTTTGCTGAGTTGTATCCAGAGGTCTGCTTCTGCCCTGTCTCTTGCACCGTCGGCTAGAAGCTCATCTGTAACTTGTTGGTCGAATGCCTCTGCTATTTGTAGGGGCCTGGGGAATTGTGAATTCTGTAGCCCCAATTAGGCTACGAACTTGTGTTTCCACTCCTCAAAGGTTGCATATTCTCCTGTAAAGTGTGGTGGTGGTAGTTTGTACCTGTGCATAGAGTTGAGGTCTCCTCCAGTTGTAGCTGCTGCCATTGTTTGTTGTTGTATGTTCTCCCTTCACTGCTGTAGCTTTGTTGCCGATGCGTATTGGAGCTCACCCTGTCCTGTATCGTCCAGGGATCACTGCTCCGCTACCATGTTAAACTCAAGTGTACAACTTCTCTTCTGTACTCTCAGCAGCTGTAGCCCATCAGCTGTACTTTCACTGTATTGCTCAAGGGCCCTGTAAGCCCAAATGTATCAGTGCATGATATGTACACAGAGTAAACTGACATGTTGTACAAGCAACTGTATGACTCATGTACATGTGCAGGTGTATTCTTAACAATCATCATCATCATCATCATCATCATCATCATCATCATCACCAGCATCATCATCATCATCATCATCATCATTATCATCGTCATCATCGTCATCATCATTATCATCATCATCATCATCATCATCATCATCATCATCATCATCATGGTGCTGTCATACATGTTGGTGGCTCATGAGGCCCCAACAAGATCATGTTGCTAGCCCCATGAAGGATCAAAAGGCATCTGAACAAAGCGAACCTGCAAGAACTGCCCCATGCAGCTTGCAACCTTGGTCGCGTCCCAACGATGCTTAGGCACGAGCTGGCTCACCTTAGCTGGTTGTTTTCAATTGCAGAACCGAAAGTACTCATTGGCTCATTGGGAATTGCCTGGCCCTCGACTGCTGTTGCAGACCAAATAGTTTGTGCAAGAGAAATCTATTTACATAATATATATATAATAAAAGGAAGGTAAATCGGAATGCATGAAGCAGATGGAATATGGATTTGAAGGGAAAAGACTGAGGCTTGGGGGATGGTCAAGTACTACCCGGAAAATCGTTCAGTTTGATCCACTTTGTTGGTAAATCATGTTTGGCAGGGCACGGTCTGAAGATGTCTGGAACTAGCTCAACTCAATACAGGGCCCCTTTGCAATGCCAAGGGGCTCCATAGTTCAGCATGAACCAGGCAATTCCAGCGGGAAAGAACAAAACACTCGCTGAGTAACGGAGCGCCGTTGCACTTCCCGCAAGGCATGCGAAGCCGAAGTTGTCCAGATCCAGCAGCAAGATGGAGAACCAACCGAAGAAGGAGTCAATGTTCACCGGAAACTCGACCGTCATGGTGCCAATAATGCCGATGCTCTGCAGCAAGGAAACGAGCATGCCAAAGGCGCAGGTGGTGGTGAACAGCACAGATGCTTTTGCTGTCACTTTTGAAGTCATCAGGTAGTATGCAGCTGTCAGGAAGAGGAAGACGAATACCGTACCAAGCGCCTCAGGTCTTCCTACTTGGTGCGTCACACCAAAACTAGATAAGATCAAACGCCTAATACTGAAGAGCGGAATCAAGCTTCTGCACTAGTTTACAAGCAAAACACAATCAGCACCAACAATGCACGGGGAATGCAACAAGAAAGTAGGTGCATCATGGTCCATCCACTGGATCTCCAGAGTGCTGGAATTTTGGGGGGCCAGAAAACACTGAGCCCCAAGCCCAGAGCACCACCAAGGAGTCATCGCATTGCTCGCACTTTCCATCGCTCAAGTTGAAACCTACACTTGAGCGTGGTGGGCAATATATCCGAACCACATGGATATGCGGGTAGATAATTAGATCATACGGGCTCCAAAGCAATGACTACTCACAGTGAGTACCAAATGAATCCAAATTACTTAATTCTCAGCAGAGGGGAGGTTAATAGTCGGTCATCCCAGCTTGAATATCAACAACGAAGTTTGGCGATGCCAGCGTACCCAATTCCATCCAAAGACAGAATTCAAACCCGAATGCTACAACGCTGCTACATGAACTAGTTTGCCTCATGACGATCATTATGATCATTGAAGGGTTTGGGCGCTCTCGGAGCGCTTGAACAGCTATCTGCATGAAAACACATGTATCATCATGTATCCAGTATCCACATGTTGTGTGTGTGTGCGCGTCATAGAAAACAAAAACTGATATTATTCTGGAAAACTGGAAACTGAAGAATATGTCACCCAGGGTTCGTTTCAAGTGCTGAATGTATTGGATACATGCAGCCACTGCCACTGCTTGGAAAGCGGATGAGAACTGATGAGAACGGTCTGTGTGGCCCCGTACCTGGTCTGATAGCCCAGCCCATAATCAGCTTGCGCGCCTTCTGGGCATTCACCGCACGGCACGCCAATCAAGCCACTGTTGCATTGCCCAGGCAATCCACCAGGACAGGAACCGATGTGTCCGCAGCGGTAGACCTGGCGCACCCAGTGCTCAGCCACTTGTTGGCGCTTGGCACGCCGGAAAAAAAGGTCGTCCATTCGTAAAGCAAAATAGAATCACATCCATTGGGCTCTACAAACCTGTTACCCCCCAAATTATCTTAATACAAGGCAAACCAGTAAAGGACCTGAGAAGGCAGGAGACGGAAGCCAGCCCTCAGCCAAAGCAGGTCTGTGGCCGGCTAGCAGGCCTATTCTCGGGCTTGTGGAGCTCAAGACCGAATGGGACGCTGAGGTTGCAGGTTAAGCTGAAGTAGCGTGATTTGAGAACATGTGAGGTTGAGGCAATGTGAAGTTAGAGACAACTGTGAGGTTGAGGCAATGTGAGGTTGAATGAATGGATGCCACGTTGAGGTAATGTGAGGTTGAGGTAGTGTGACGTTGAAAACATGGGGGGTTGAGGTACTTGAGAAGATGTGAAATTGTGTGAGTATGTGTAAGTGAATTGGGGGTTGAGATTTGGGTCACTGCGATCATAATTCCACTCACCCGCAACTCGGAGTTTCTCTATGAAACGTCATTTTTTTATAACCTCTCAGACATCCCAAAACCAATAATAAACATATACTAAGAAGCACGATTTCAGACCCGTGTAGGCTGGGTTCGCCCTTCCAAAATGTATATACCTGTGTGCAACCCCGTTGCCCCTCCAAACTCCGTGATCGTATCAAACATCCCCTCCGTGAGCTGCAGGAATATTCAGCCTAGCCTTCGGCTGACTTCCGTAATTGGTCGTTCTGATTGTTTGCTATTTATGATCCCGATAGCCGCCCCACCCCCATAGTATGGTCACCCTCCCCACTTCTCCCAACGACTCCTCCTCCATGCTTCCAAGACCCATCAATCCGGAAAGTTTTGAAATTGGATTTACTTTTTTCACCACCGATCTACGTCCGACGACCTCCAAGGGTTTCAGCTCTGTCACAAAGTAGCCTTCGGCAACTTCAGGCAAGTAGTTGGGGCCCAAAGGATGAGTTCCATTCGTCAAACCTTGGTGACCAATTTGAAAATAGCAGCTGGGATCCTGGGACCTGTGAATGTGACAGCATGGGTCACAGCTCTCCCACACGTTTTTTTCTTGAAGCGGGTATCAAGTAGTTTATTTTTCAATCTAAATTAAAAAGCTAAATTACTAAACGTGGTCCAAAATGCAGGCACAAGTGACTTGCCAACGTGCCCATCACGGGGCAGGTCAGGCCCTCTTGGCACTCAGCGCAACTCAAATTGCCTGCAGTGAGCTTGCCCTTGGTGGAATGGAAAACATGTGGCATTGCACCAGCCAAGCACAACCCGCACGAGGTGAGTGGCGGAAGTTTCCAGCAGCAAAGAATGTTACACTATAGGAGTGAGAGGCAAAGTTTTGCCTATAAGAGTTGCAGTGAAGCTTCACATGATCGAAACTCTGCTCTGTGAAATCGACCTCATCTTGCCTCATCGCTTTTCAAGCGTTGCCGCCACTTCTCAGTTCGTCGCAGCTCTTCTCAATTCTTCCCACCGCTTTTCGCAACAGCTCTCATTTTTTCATTTCTTGCCACATCAGCTCGACTCCTTTCACCTCTTCTCAACTCTTCTCAAGGACTCTCACATCTCCCCACCTCTTCTCAACTCTTCTCAACTCGACCTCCGCTCAACTCATCTCACCTCCTTCTCAGCTCCTCTCAACTCTTCACACCTCTTGTCAACTCCTCTCAACTCTTTTCACCTCTTCCCACCTCTTGTCTCAGAGATGCTTTATATACACAGAGAAACACACAAATCTCTCACACACAGAAGCTTTTACGCAGAGAAACTCTTACACACAGCAAGTTTTTGCACAGAGAAGCCTTTACACACAGCACTTTTTTACACAGAGCAAACTTTTACACACAGAAGTTTTTGCACACAAAGGCTTTTACACAGAGCAAACTTTTCCACGCAAAAGCTTTTGCACACAAAAGTTTTTGCGCGCAAAAGTTTTTACGCACAGTAGTTTTTACACACAGCAAGGTTTTACACAGATAAGTTTCTACACAGAGAAGTTTTTACACAAACAAGCTTTTGCACAGAGAAACTTTCACACAGAGACACGTTTACACAGGCAAACTTTTCCACAGAACAGCTCTTCACACAGGAAGCTTTTACACAGAGAAGCTTTTAACCGGATCTCGACGCCAAAGCCAAAAAAGGTCGGTTTGGGAGCACTTTTTAAAACGGATCTTCAAAAGGAAATCACCAGCGCCAAAAAGGAAAAATCTGCTGCCAAATCACCATTGCAACCTTCCTGCAGCCACTCCAATACGATTTACGACTCTCAGCTGCAAAAGACACTAGAATTACATACGTAGCCGCAGCAGCGAGGAACCTTGATGCAGCCATTCCAATGCGATCTAGCAACACTGAGTTGAAAAAACACCAAGCAACTATACCCGCAGAGGCAACAGAAACTGAAGCGCCAAAACCAAGATCTCGACACCAAAGCCCAAAAAGGACGATTTTGGAACGCTATTTTTAAATAGAATTTTAAAAGGAAAATCATCAGGGCCAAAATTAAGAATCTGCCACCAAATCACCATCGCAACCTTGATGCAGCCATTCCAATACGATCTGCGACTTTCAGCTGATCAATTTTCATTGTTTTGTCATTGTTTTTTGCATAGAATTTTCATCAATGTTCATCATTCTTCTCATCAATGTCCATCACTTTTCATTGTTCAATTTACAGTGTTCATCATTTTTCATCCTTTTCCTCATCAATTTCATTGTCTTTACATCGTTCTTATCATAGCACATCATGTTTCTCATCAAATTTAATCACTTTTTTACCTTTTTGGTATCTTGGACGTTTTTATATAAAATCAACTGGCACAGTAGGAAGATTCTTCGTCTTTCCAAATGCACAAAATTTTCATTTTCTGCGTACAAGCTGTTTGTTGTTTCCTTTCTCGCGTCGTCAGTAAGCAGGTTCTTACTACTGATCATGAATCCGGAACTTTTAGCTGGTTTATTCGGTTCAAATTTCTGTACCCGTGTAATCTCAAATTCACACATAATATGTCGTTTCAAATCATAATTATCATCTAAAACCAATTCAGAATCAATTTCAGATTGATTTCAATTTATTTCCAAATTAATGTAAACTTACTTTTGAAGTGGCAAGGTGCCACAATCCCAAGCCAAACCCCATTTTGTTCCAAAAACATGTGTCTGTCACAATTTTCCATCTGTGATGGTTCTGCCTCTTTGAAATGAAAAACAAAGAGAGCGGCCCTTGGTGGGGGAGTGGTTTTTGATCAAAGATAAGGAGAATCTGAAACCTAGGCGAACCGCAAGTTTTTAATATATTGTGTTGTAATGATGCTCGCAAAACACTGGCAAGCACCAACCGCTGCAGGCACCAAAAAAACACACAAAGATGTCCAATCTATGGTGGTCCAGAGTCCTGAGTAGATGCTGTTTTTTTTAAGCTTTTGGCGCCTGTCCGCCTGTCAATGTTTGGTTGCTTTGACCTCACCAAACACTGGCAGGCACCCAAAAAAGAACGCAAAGATTTCCTATCTATGGTGGTCCAAAGTTCTGGTTAGATGCTGAGATGTTGTTTTTGTTTTGGTATTTTTGGTGCCTGCCAATGTTAGTGCAGCTTACAGGTTACAATCTGCCTTGAAAATATTCTTGCAGGAAAACTATACTGTCTGCAAAGATGCAATGCATCCTTTACTGGGGTTCAGCCTTTCTCATGTTTCTTGCGTGGCCATCTTTTAAGGACAGCTTTCGCTTCTTCAAAATACTTGTCTTGAAGACAAGGTATTCCATCAATTGAGAAGCAGTTTTTTTGCTGAAAAAAAACAACATGTGGGGAAATACGCAATACATCCTTCAATGAAGTTCAGCCTCCCTCTCATTTTTCCCCTGCATGACAGTTGCGTTTAAAGGAAAGACTTCACTTCAAAATAATGCTGCCTATATTGTTCAGACGTTTCCCACCTATGGAAAGCATATTGAATTGCACACACACACACACAACCATGACCAATTCCTTTGAAAAAAAGGATCCTACCTCATAATACTCCTTATTTGTATTGTTGAAAGAACCTTGCATACATGTAAGTCTCTTTGAGAATGACCTGATATTCCTTTCAAGACATGCTGCAGTCCTTTGTGACTTTGCACAGCTGCAAGTCTTCAAGTCTCTTTGAAAATAGACCTATTTTTCCTGTCAAAGAAGAAGTGCTGCACTACTTTATATAAAGGGACTGTACAAAATGATGTCACCTTATGCAAGGAATGTCGTGATCGAAAACATTGCTGCGCAAGGAATATATTTGGAGGGTTTTGATTTGAAAAAAACATCAAAGGCCATGCTGAAACTGGTGGAACACCCTTTTTAAAAAGAGATTTGGGCAATAGTTTCAAGCAGAGAGGGGTGTATATATAGAGAACAAGTTCCACGTTACCCTGCGTTTTCTCTCTCTCTCTACTCTGCTCAACTCTTACCCCTTCGCTGCTGTACCTCTACTGTCTACCTACCTCTTGCAACTAGACCTAAGAATCTTTTCAGCTACTCCTCTACTTCAAGTACATGCCAACTAGACCTAAGGATCTTTTGAGCTACTTCACTACTTCAGGTACATGCCAACTAGACTGAAGGATCTTTCAGGCAAATGCCAACAAGGCTTAAGATGGCTTAAGGATCTTTTGAGCTACTTCTATACTTCGGATACATGCCAACCAGACGAAAAGATCTTATGAGCTCCTTCTTTACTTCATGCACGTGCCAACTAGACTTGAGAATCTTTTGAGCTACTTCTCTACTTCAGATACATGCCAACGAGACTTAAGGATCTTCTGAGCTACTTCTCTACTTCAGGTACACGCCTACTAGACTTAAGAATCTTTTGAGTCTTTTGAGCTACTTCTCTACTTCAGATACATGCCAACTAGACTTGAGGATCTTTTGAGCTACTTCGCTGCTTCAGGTACATGCCAACTAGGCTTAAGAATCTCTTGAGCTACTTCGCTACATCAGGTGCATGCCAACTAGACTTAAGGATCTTTTGAGCTACTTCTCTACTTCAGGTACATGCCAACTAGACTTAAGAATCTTTTGAGATCTTTTGAGCTACTTCTCTACTTCAGATACATGCCAACCAGACTTAAGGATCTCTTGAGCTACTTTTCTACTTCAGGTACATGCCAACTAGACTTACGGATCTTTTGAGCTCCTTCTCTAGTTCAGGCACATGCCAACTAGGCTTAAGATGGCTTAGGGATCTTTTGAGCTACTTCTTTACTTCAGGCACATGCCAACTGGACACAATGATCTTTGGGGTTACTAGGAATGTGAAAGTCCGTAACTCGGAGTTTCTCTACGAAACTTCCTTTGACAAGTGCTATCTCGCAAGGAAGCAGGCTTGTCTGGGTATGGGTTGGGCAGCTTGCAACGCAAACAGCAACACAACACAACTATTGATCGTTGACCCGAGCATCGATCACTTTGGTGTGGAATTCAGAAGATGATTTGCATTTCTGACTCGGAACAGTAAGTACATGTCTGGTCAGCCGTGAAAGATTCTGTTACATTTTCCGAACAAACAAAATGCCAATGCCTGCCGAATTCACTGGTTGCAACGAATCAAGTTCCTTTCCTGGAAGGACGTGTCACTTATTGTACCTAAATTGATGGAGCTAAACTCCGTCTTTACATTGCCCACAAGACTACTGTGACATGTTGCGCATCAACCCACCCACTGCCAGAAGTGTCCCCCATCTTGCCAACAGGCCTACAGTGACATTTGCAACGTTGATGTAACCGACTTCACAACCGCAGTCCGTGAAGGACAAAGAGCCCCTCTGAAGTGTGCGACTGTTGGCTGGGCACCTAGGAAGGACATGAGGTATTGTCAGCATGTCAACGCTATAGACCATCTTTCCACTATACACTTCTTGTAGTACTTTTGTACTTGTTTGACGCCGTGAGAAGCTGTGGCAAGTTGAAACTTCAAAGACACAGCAGGCTGTGATGTTCCCGTAAATGATAAATGGTAACGTGTCCCAAGGCACTTTTTGCAGATGGGGCCCCCTTCTTCGTCCTGGTAGTCACCCACATCGCATCGCTTGCACGTTTGCTGACCAGTCAGATCTTGGTACTCGCCCTTCAGACATGGCTCGCAGGCCATCGTTGCTCCAGAAGGCTGGCTTGTACCTGCATGATGAGGATCCATTTTGAGGCGGCAAAATGAACCGAAAGAATGTGCCCAATGAGGCACAGAGCATTGCCCATTGCAACCCCCTTTGAATAAGGGTATTGAATTCATGACTTTCTGTGTTCAGAGACCAGGCTTGTGAGAATCTAAGGTTGGATATCTGCAAAATATTGTATACTCATAGAATCCCGGCGGATTGTTTTCTTGGACTGTGGTGCCTTTAAAAGCGTCTGAAATCGGAACCGTTGGGTGTCACCAAGCCAGAAACTATGACGGGATTGCCTTTTCAAGCTTTTAGGAAAAACATTGATTTCATAAAGCCTTTGCTTACAAATGCGGGATGATTTTGATTTTCCAAATGAATGTCTGGCACCTTCAAGCTTCGTCCCTTTTTCCATGTGGACCGTAAGGGTGTAAACCAAAACTTGCCATGATTCGACTCCAAAACATAGGCATTGAACCGAACCTTCGAATCCAAGACCGGCAATTTGCCAGTTTGTGGCATACAATAGAACGTAGCCGTAAAAATGCCCAAAACATTGTTTTTTTGAGCTTGGGCTACTGAGGTTGCCTGATTGTCCATGGAATGAAATTTCAAAAGGGATAGTTTTGCAACGTGGGTGCTGTGCACGGCATGAAATGGAAGGAAGCTATTAGCAATGCTCTTGACTCTTGACGCAAAGTCCAGATAAATATGTTTGGAACAACAATGTGATGGAGTTGTCTGCTTCCCCTCTTTGTAAATGCTACTTGAATCCTTCTTCCCGTCCTTTGTGCGCACAGCCCTGTGCAAATGAATCGTAATAATGTGACAAACCATGACAAACCTATATTTGGAAACCGTATGCGAGGGAAACCTTGTTCTTGAGAGTTCTTAGGCCTTAGGAATCGCATCTTTGGAAACATCTGTGATTGGAAATCCTCTCTTTGCCATATTCTTGGAAACCCGGTGTGGATAGCTTACATGTCCCGCGATAAGGTTCTTCATCGGAACTCTTTCTTTAAGGAAGGTCATGCTAGGGAACCTTGCAAGCAGGTCCTCATCTATCAGAACCATGTTGCGGAACCTTGTTTCTGGAAAAGCTTGTCCACATCCTTTTGGTGAACCTTGTTCTTACGCACCTTGTACTTGGGTTGAAGTCTTGTCTTTGGGAATTTCGTGACACCAGGATCAGGACCCATGATGCAGTGTTAGGAATGTTGTTTTGATGGAGCCTTGCCTTTTGGAACCCTGTGTTTGCGAATCTTATTGCGTTGGGAACCTCTTGGCATTGTTGCCTCAGGGAACCCTGTGTTGCAAGATCTTGTTTTTTGGTCACCTTCTAGTTGTTGGGAACATTGTCTTTGACACCTTGTCTTGTCTTTGAGGAACCCATGTTCAGGAAACTGGTTGGAACCTTGTCCGTTGGGAGTCCGGGGAGAATCTGGTTTCGGGCTGCTCCAGACCTGCACCGAAATCCTGACATGGCTCAAAACCCCCAAACCATACCTGGGAACCTTGCCTGGGAAATCTTGGGAACCTTGCCTGCGCATCTTCCCTCAGAGCCCAGCTTTTGCCTGGAACTGGGGGAACCTCGCCTGGGAACCTTTTGCTTCAGCACCTTGCCTGGGAACCTTTTCTTCGGAACGGAAACAATTTCTGCCAGCCTCGGAAAGATCTTGTCTGGGTGTCGAAATTGAAAAGCTGATTTGGTTAACATTACGCCACACAGCTTCGGTATAAACATGGCTTCCGGCCTGCAGGGCAGGCCACACAAATGTAGGTTGTTCCATCGTTATCCGAGAGCTGTTTGGAATAGGTCCCGCTTGGGCAAGCCCGGCACCTGCAGAAGGGGCTCAGAAGATAGGCAAAGCCTCCTTCAAACCATGCGAGAAAGTCTCAGATGTCTCAGCAAGAAGTCTTGTAGTAGCAGTGTCGGCGACCAAAGCTGAGAAAACTTTGGAACCAATCTACACACATCAAGGTTGGGCAACAAAGCCCTATAGATTCACTTTCACCTCCAGGATCGAATGTTGCCAAATCACTTCATAGAATGGCTGGCCCCATTCAATTTGCGCGCTTGCGTTTCCAAAAGCGAAGCAAATCAAGGCAACGTATATGCTTTTCATCGCTTTTCTTTCAACAGTTCGGGCTAGACATTGCGATGCAAGACTTTCCGTCATCAAGAGGCAAACTGTTTCCCTGAGACATGTGACCTAATCTGGGTCCAGGTGTAAGGTGTGTGAGGTTGGGCGAAACCCTGCGAAACCAAACTTGATCCCAAGCAGTCCAACCTGAGACCCTCTTTGTCGTCTCGATTGGACACAAACTGCTCAGTGATCTCGTTGAACATACCGAACTTTGGGAAGCAGGTGCTGTCATCAGGCATCCAACTGGACCTCGCATTCAAGCTCAAGAAACATTCTGGCACAGCCAGCAGAAATCACTACCAGTAACATCCAGCAACCAGTAGCGAGACCTCCAGATAGAATCACTTGGGAAGGGTGGCTGGGTGGCTACATTCATTGTCTTTCCTGTCTCCATTTTAGCCCCCGTCGGCCCTGTCATGCCTCAAGAAACAAGGCATGCCAATTTGAACATATTTGAACAATTAGGCTAGTCTATTGTGATGACGAGTTGCCAGACCTGGGGATTGTTCTGCAGCCAGCGGCACATCACAGGCTCCCAGTCTTCACCTGGCAACCACCCACTGAATCGTTGTGTGATACCACTATACTATACATGAAAAAATCACTGGCATGGAAGAGAACGTGTGTTTGCAGAACCTCCCGTGAACAACATTTTTTGAACACACAGCCTGATGTCTTCTGCTCCAGCATCATCGCATTGACCTGGTCCATGTCGAGCTGCATGTTATCCAGAAAGCCAACCATCCGTGGGGCTAGAGCGTTCAAGTCGTGGCTCACGATCTTACCAATGTACACGCCAAGGGCTGCCGTTGAAATGTCACCCTGTTCCCACGCTTGCTTGTCGTGAGCTGGAAATTTAGTATTCACAGGAGACATCTCCAAGAAGGTAGGATCTGGGGTCCACCTTGGGCTGACGCGCTTCCTTTACTCTCCATCGTACATGAGTTTCACTGCTGGATTTTCAATTTTGGATTTGGCAGAATGTTGTCTTCTCGTTATTGTAAATGAAAGCGGCGCCGATTGATTCTAGAAATAATTGGCCGCAGTATGCCGCAGTAGATTGAACACAATGTTGAAATTAAACCTGCGCGCTGCTTCCAGTTTCAATGAGAAATGAGACCCAGTGACCCAGTACGCCCACATGCACGTGTCATCAGAGCCTCTTATAATTGTTGACAGCCGCCATTTGAATGTGCTTAGTGCTTGGCGATCTTAGTCTTTGGGAATAAATCTTGCGACTTACAACAAAACCATCCAAGTATCCCCCTTGAAATTCACCCCGCGTTTTATAGCTACAAAATGCGGGGTCTAACCCAAACCCTACAAAATGGATGCGTGCAAGTGAAAATGTGTTCTTACAAAATGCTCTGGGCTGACACATCCTATAAAAAGGCTTTTTGTGGGGAAGTATTTTTGGCTCAAATTTCTGATTTCAAAATTATTTTGAAACTGAAATTTGTGAATGATCTTGGACCCTGAACCCCGAAAAAGGACTCATTTTGTAAGAAATTCCTGTTTTGCTATTTCCCAGGATGTTTCTCACTCAGCCATCAATTGTCTTTAAGGATCAACCCATCCTTTTTGTAAGGAAACGGGTCCACTGTGCATCTCACTGATTTTTGGCACCTTTCTTTCTACAATGTTGACACGGGGGGTCCAAGTGAAAGCAGGATTTTTGTGTGTCTTCTTATAAAATGAAGGGGTGTCACCACATAAGCCCTACAAAATGATGGGGTGCACCATGAGGCTCCAAGGCGCACAAAGACGAAAAACTACAGGTGGTTTGAGTTCAGCAGCCAAAATCCCTGCAAAAGTATGCACAAAATCATTTCCCTACAAAATGACCCCTAAAAGTAGCCAAAGAGTTTCTTACAAAATGCGTGGCCCCAACCCAGGCAAGTTTTAAAACTGCATTTTGACATTGCTATATTCGATTTTAGGCCACATTCAGCTATATTTTTTGTTCTTACAATGCCAGGGTGCATGCAAATTCCCTACAAAATGACCCCCTGAAATGGGGCTTAAGCCCAAATGGGGCTTAAGCCCCGAGAATTGGGCTTGCTACAAAATGGCTGGATGGGGGCAAGTGGTTTACTACAAAATGACCCCCAAAAACGCTTGAATATGGTGCTTAATGCCTCCCATTTCATAGGGGAAATTTCAACGGGGATATCCAAGTCATCCGTCGAGACACCAGTAGAATATACTCTTGTGCATGCTGGGCAAGCTCACGAAATCACCCCAAGTCAGCCCAACTCCGAAGGCTAAGGGGATATTCCACTTCGTTGCTTTCTGCAATACACCGCTCAAACCATAGCCGCCTCCGCCGGTGAAATACAGGATACATTTGGTTGGGTCACTGCGGCATGCAGGAGAGTACCAGAAGTAGCCATCACCGGGGCATTTTGCGAACACTTTTCCGTCGGGTTGAATCACAACACCATCGGTGTCGCCCGACACACTCAGGTACGCTGACATCATCAGATCGTTGTACAAGTTGGTGTCGCTACAAGGTTTCAATAGAGACCTGTTCACTGCACTTGGCNCCACACAATGGAAAACATGCAAATTGCAGGCGCTGCAGAAAAATTGGCCGAGCAACCAGTCCAATAGTCCAAGGCCAGACCTTCGGTCTCGTAGGCTGTCTCCAGTTCCCTGGAACTGAAATACATATCTTCAGTACCTTCGTATCCTGACCGCAGAGGTCCAGGGAGGCGACTGGCAAGAATGGCACAGGATCAAAGGACTCATTTTTTTCGCAAGTTTTGTGCAACGCAATGAAACCGATTTTTTCTAAATTCAATTTTTGAGCCATTCGCAACTAGCGTTGGATGGTGTTCGTGCCGCTGTAGAACCAAGGGCAAGGGAAAAAGATATCAAATTCTGATTCTCGCACTCGCCGACAAGTTTCCCATGCTGCCCAAAAGTTTTGGCGCAGTTGCGAACTTCTGCACTTGACCCCAGACTGCAGGATAGACTCCATACCATACCTCCATCTGCAAATGTTGGTAGGTGACCTAGGATTCAGCGTGCCAAACATCTCCCGTTTTTGCAGTCTGCATGCAGAGACAAGTGGACAAGCGGGACACAAGGAGACAATGGGAGACAGGTGCAAAATCACGCGGCCCAAGGATGCCCATGGCACTCACAGGGTACTGGATGACAAGTGGGAGAGAAGTGGTGAAGGCAACTGGGAGACAAACAGGAAACAAAAGTTGGAGACAAGTGCCAAATCACGCGGCCCAAGGCACCCACAGGATAAAGGGAAACAGACATACATACACCCAGCAAAAACGCAAACAAAATCATGCGGCCAGGGCATACAGCGGTTTCAAATGAGAAGGGTTATCATCAACATTAGAGACTCTTACACCTATCACCACCGTTATCATCATCATAGTCGTCACCATCAACATAGTCGACGTCGTCATCGTCATCATCATCATCATCAACAACATCATCATCATCATGACCATCACCAACATCATGTTCATCAGCATCATGATCATCATCATCACCACCATCATCATCATCTTCATGACCATCAACAACATCAGGTTCATCAGCATCATGATCATCATCATCAACATCATCATCATCACCGTCATCACCGCCACAACTACCACCACCATCGTCATCATTATCTTCCAACACCATTGCCATCGTCATCTTCATCATCATCACCATCACCAACGTCATCATCATCATCCTCATCATCATCCTCATCATCATCCTCATCATCATCATCAATACCATCACCAGCACCATCGTCATCTTCATCATCAGTACCATCACCATCACAGTCGTCATCTTCATCGTTATCATCATCACCATCATGGTCTGCATCTTCGTCTTCTTCTTCTTCATCATCATCATCACCATCAACAGCACCATCGTCATCTTCATCATCCTTACCATCACCATCACAGTCGTCATCTTCATTCATCGTTATCATCATCACCATCATGGTTTGCATCTTCTTCTGCTTCTTCATCATCATCATCATCAACATCATCACCATCATCATCATCATCATCGCCATCATCATCATCATCATCATCAACATCATGTACTTATACTGGAGTTGCTACACAGGAGCAA
>BGPT01000111.1:447302-459802 GCA_003297045.1 Symbiodinium sp. clade C Y103
TGGCTGATGGTGGTTGATGATGGATGATGGATGATGGATGATGGACGATGGATGAGGGATGAGGGATGAGGGATGATGGACGATGGATGATGGATGATGGTGATGATGATGATGATGATGATGATGATGATGATGATGATGATGATGATGATGATGAGGATGAGGATGAGGATGAGGATGAGGATGAGGATGACAACGACGGCGACGACGACGACGACGACGACGATGACGACAACGACGACGACAAGACTGCCCCTGGACAACTCGGAAGTTTGTCAACTAAAATAAAGATAAGATACTTATAGGCCTGCAAGACAAATGCTGGTTTGATTGAACTATTTGGGAGATTGCGGGAGATTGATTTTACGAGACAAGGGAGGTTCAAGATGGGCTGGAAATTTTGGGGCCCACTTGAAACATCTTGAGACAGGATAGGAAGCAACCCGCCCAAAATCCTCCAGCCGAACATATTATATTCTGGAGCATCTGAGTCGCAAGGTTTTTGCGCAGCGACGGATGAGTGCCATTTCCCAAGCACTGGGCAACGGCCGCCGGCGCCAACAAGCCTCGAGCTGCACAATGCCGGCGCAAACGAATACAGATGTGATTTATTGTGATTTTATCTCATCCATATTGAAATGTAAAACGTTGCAATCACTCCAGAGGATTTTTAGCGGTTGGGATCACAGATCAACATCACAACCCACTGGCCCCTGGGCCACGTTCGCAGAAGGGAATCGGGTAGTCATGCCTCAGTCCTGCACAAACCTTTCATTACCTGCATCTGGTACTGCTACGGCTGCCTCATGCCCATGTTATCCCTGTGCCGATCCCAAGGACACCAGGATCAGTATTGTTATGCTGGGTTAGTATACATGGCAGAAGTTGCTGTCTACTCTACGGGAGTGCAAACAACGCTAGAAGAGGGTTGAAACAACCTACAAAGCGATGTCAGCAAAATGACCTGAGCCTCATCTTGTGAAAGAATAGTTTGTAATCACTTTTCCAAAGCCAAAACAAATGCTGAGAAAAAAACGAGTGGCTAACAAACCCTTTTGGCAATGCCCTTGGGTCGAATGCAGCCCAAGAACAAACTTAAATTATGCAGCCTATTGTAGCGTCATGAAGACGCTTTCGCATGACACTTCTGGCTTTCAGCAACGCGAGCTGCACATTTCGGAACCGACAAAGCAATGCAAAACAATGCAAACACTTTGGCATTGCAATGAAACCCTGGATTCTCTTATCGACTCGAAGAGCGTACCATGTATTCGCACTGGGTAACCTGCCGTGTCCTAAAGGTTCGGCACATGCACGTATACCGTATACCGTATACTTACTGTATATAGTATATAGGCTGTGCAGTTGTCGGAAAAACATGCTCTGTTGACTGCAGTGGCCCCGGAGGCACACACAGACACACAGACACACACACACACCCACGCACGCACGCACGCACGCACACACGCACACACGCACACGCACACACACACACACACGCACACACACACACACACACACACGCACACACACACACACACTGCAGTTTGGGGGTAAGCGGATGTAATGTTGATAGACCTTGTCCACGGCTTAAGAACTGCTGAGCTAGGTCATCCTGAATGTAGGGCAGTTGACATGCACACATTCAACTGATGGTGGTGATCTGATCAGTAATTCTATACTGAATTAGACCTCCGACTCGGGCTCGAATCTCACCACGATGCTCAAACACAGCTAGTAAAACATGTTGTTCAATTTGGTTTGCAGGTACATAGATGAGCGCAACCCCACCAATGTCAATGTCGAATGCAATCTCTTCATTGGGCTGGTTCTTGCATTGACAGCCCAAATTGTTTTGGAATTCCTGTTTGTCAAAGCAGCGTACACACACACACATTGGCCCGCAAAGGGCCAGTGAAAAACCACTGGAAAGGAAGGAGCAAGGATAGCCAAAACAAACAAGCGGGGAAACAAGCGAAAAAACAACGAAGGCAAACAACAGGCAAAGGAAGAGAAGGGGAGGGGAGTCGAACCCTGGCATGCAGAAGAGCAATAGTGCAGAGGAGAACCAGCCAGAAGGAAAAGAACAGCAAGACAGCTGAAGCAGGAATAACACCGAAGGAACAAACAAAGTCTTGAGGGCGCTGAGTGGGAGAATTGGGGGCCGGAAAAAGAATTGAAGGAGGAGAAGAAGGGGACCACGGGAAAGAGAAGGGAGGGGGAGGGGCGTTCCATTCTCGCATTTATGGACCTACCAGACCACAGCACGGATATCACTGGATAACTTTAGCGGAATCAACAAGACAAAGTCCTGCCCAAGACTTGCCTGAGGTATTGTTGACGTTTCTTTGTCAACTACATTTGGTACTGCGACAGCTGTTTCAAAATGTCAGTCATAACTATGTCATGCCTCCGCTGCCTCCGACTACACCGGGATACAAAGAACATGATTCAAATGCTACAAATTGTATCATTGTATCCTACTGTAGTGTTGCGTTGTGTCTATATACATGGTAGAAGTTTCTGTCTACTCCACTAGGGTGAGAACAATGCCAGAATAAAGTTGAAACAACGTACACAAATACGTGAGCCTCACCCTATGACAGAATATAATATCCTATAAGTATATACCGTACCTGTAGTTACTGTTTCAAGAGGAAACAGTGGTTCAGTAGGGGAAATGACTGACTGCCAAACCCTTTTGTCAATGACCTTAAGCCGAATCTAGCCCACGAGCCAAATTATGGAGCGATTCAGCGATTGCAGCATATGGCAGCGTCATGAAAACACTTCCCCATGACGCTGGATGATTTGAGCAATGCAAACCGCACATTTCGGAAGTGACGATTTGTTGATATTTGTTGCAAAACAATGCAAACACATTGGCACTACTGAAATCCCTCGGTTCTCTTCTAAACTCACAGAAGGGTCACATGTTTGCTTTCGCACTGGGTTGCCTTCAGTATCCTACGTCTGCTGACTGCAGCTATTCCGAGGGCGCATGCGCACACACATGCGCACACACATGCGCACACATACACACACATACACACGCTGTCCCTGGATCAAACATGATCAAACCAATCAATCAGTCCTGGGGTGACTTGGGGCATCAAGCCAAACTTTGGAGGAGTAGATATGTAAGTACATCGTAGTAGATCATGAAGCCTCAATTGAAACATTTGATCAGAAGGACAAATCGAATCTTTGCTGTGGTGGCTTCAGTCGCCTCAGGTACCAGACCCGAAGAATTCCTATCCGACCTATCCCCCCTTCATCCCCAACAGCCCAGCATCAGTTGCTGGTGCGACCGAGGCGCTGAAAAGCACTGTGCGCAGCATCATGGCACAGGCACTGATTGTGAATAACTTTCTGCACTCTCTTGAAAAGCTCAAAACAGCTGCGGTGTTCCATAGATTTGTTTTTGTAATTTTTGTAAACAATTCAAACATATTCAAAACATGTTGGGCCGGAAACTCGCTGCTGCCCGCAAACTACTGACACGGGCGAAATGATTCTATATATTCCTACATATACACATATATATATATATACCGATACCGTCATTTGTTCTCGTTGGCCGTCAGGTTCCAAACGAATGGACAGGTCACATTGTTCGGATCGAATCTATGCGCCGGTGCATTTCCATGAGTTTCAACAGATGTTTCAACCAGGCGGCGACATGGGACGATCCAAACAACCCCGAGTCTGAGCACTCGACAGGTATCCAGTCACCACTTAGGTCACCCTGCGATCCACATGGGCCTTTGAAGTACTTGGGTCTTGCCGTTGCCGTGGCAAACCAGTATGGTTTTACATGGTCTTACCATGTCTTACCATGATTCTCACACCGGATGTGACTCAGCACCATGCAGAGCGGCTGCCAGCACCACTCATTTGAAGCAAAGGCCAGAAGTGCCATTGCCTGGTGCCAGAGAAAAAGATCTGGGATTCGGGGGGTGAACAATGTACCAGAATATATGGTGACAACCAGGATTCGGATGATAAGTCTAGATCCCTTACTGGTATGCTCAAATTTTGTGACGGTTGCAGCATGTTGCAACTTGTCACGGTTCTCAGCATGATTTTAAGCATTCTCAGCAAGTGGGACACCAACTCATCGGATGCCTGAATGAATCCAGCTGTCCTACCTACCCTCTTCATTGTCGCGTCATGACTTGGCACCAGATTATATGGAGGAGCTCCAAGTTTTGAACTGGGAAGGGGAGACAGGTCTTCCACCTGGAAACACCATGATAAGCGCAAGCTGTGGAGTTGAACCTTTAGGCCTGTGAATGCGGCAAGCTTTTTATAAAGACAATCTTTAAAGAACACGAAGTGTTTGGTTCAACCGAGACGTAATCTGCAAAGTCCTCACGCCAAATGTCTTCCTGGACCCGTCCCTTTGAATTGGATTCATGTAGGCAGGGCAGGGCTTCACTGGTGGACACTCCCTCAGCAACACATCCCCATATGAACTTGCCAGTCCTGCCTGCCCCGCGTCCAATCAAAATGGCGTCTGGATCAGTTGCGACCACTAGGATCAAGGGATTGAGAACGGCAACAAGCAGCAAGACTTCCCGCACAAATTGGAAACAACGCCAGGACCAGGAATCTACAATGGTCACAAGCAGACCAAGAATGGCATCTCCTGCAAATTCCCTCACCTTCTAAACCCCCTCTGAAAAAAACTAAATGATCCCAAATGTATCAAACTATTTAAGCATCATTCCAACGTTTGCGTTGTCGTCACCCTGCACAAACTCATCCCCTACCCCAAGGCATCCCCTTTCCTCAATAGTGATCGTTTATAATCTTCCTCTAAAATCTGAAAATGCAACAAATACCAAGAGTTGACTCGAGGGCGCAGCTATTTTCCCCGGACATCTCAAGTCAGTCTGGTTGGCACAAGACGGCACAAGCGCATTTGATGCGCAGGTGGGCCAAAGAGTGCATTACATCACAGACTTTTCACCAGAGCTAAGTTGACAAAGCGCAGGCAGCATATGTCGGTGAGCTCGTGTTGTCGGCAGCGCTGATCTTGATTGACTCAGACTCGGTTGAAAACAATTTCCAATGCACCTCAAGAACACGAAGCCTGTGGTGAGAGATGGTCACAGTGAACGAGCAGCCAGATGCCAGAAAGAGAAAGAGAATGAATCGACACTTTCCAAGTCTTGATCGGATCGTTGGCGCTACCAATCACACCTGAAAAATCCCACGTATGTGTTGACAAATGGGCTGGCAAAGCAATCTGGTCAAAGGCTGCAGGGGGTGGTAAACTTGTCTCGTGAAGCGAAATCCATGCCGATCTGTATAGTAGAATCAGTAGGAATGTAGAACCACCTGGAATGCTTGTGCGCAGATGATGCGCAAACACAGAATCATGATCATGTCATGGCAGCTCGCCGGGCTCACTGCCTTTATGTCGTTAAGTCATTTGATCCAAGACAGACCCTGAAGATGTTGTCTAACTGCACCTGAGGGCGTCTGGACATTTTTTGCACTTACCAGTACTTGCACACCCCGCAGACACTCGTTCTACGGAAGCTGGCTAAAAAATATGCGACCAAACAATGCCGCAGACAGCTGCTGCAATCCGTAGTTACACAGCAGGTCCTAATACATTCAGAGATTGGACCTCAAGTATCCTCTACTCGGTTTGCCAATGTCATTGTCCACGAATCGCGGAAGGCTGCTGGGGATTGTGAATCTGCAAAGGGAAAGCCATACTCACACTCCGGGTGAAAATTACCCACGGCTATCTGAAATCCGCCGGCCTGCCGGCGTGTCTGATTGGAAGGTGTTGTTCCTCCTACTCCTCCTACTCCTCCTACTCCTCCTATTCCTCCTATTCCTCCTACTGCTACTGGCTACTGCTGCTGCTACTGCTACTACTGCTACTACTACTGCTACTACTGCTACTACTACTGCTACTACTACTACTACTACTACTACTACTACTACTACTACTACTACTACTAGTACTAGTACTATTACTAGTACTACTACCAGTACTACTACTACTACTACTACTACTACTACTACTACTACTACTACTACTACTACTACTACTACTACTACTACTACTACTACTACTACNCTACTGCTACTGCTACTGCTACTGCTACTGCTACTGCTACTGCTACTGCTACTGCTACTGCTACTGCTACTACTACTACTACTACTACTACTACTACTATTACTACTACTAGTCGCACTTCTACCCCTACCCCTGCTCCTACTCCCAATACCACATTAAGTGCTCAATGCAAGCTGCTCAATACCCAAATCCAAGAGGTCCCAAGAAAAGACTGCCAATTACCTATGGCCNGTGCTCAATGCAAGCTGCTCAATACCCAAATCCAAGAGGTCCCAAGAAAAGACTGCCAATTACCTATGGCCGGCGGACTTGCCGAAGGCAATTAAATAGCAAGAAGTCTCTGTGAGTCCGCACATAAGGTAATATAAGACTGCATAGCCCACTGTAGGAAATCATGTCTGGTTCGTTCAATTCTGGGGATCATGAACGAAGGCAGGTTTGAACGGCTTGTGCCTGAAGCATCTTTTGAGCATGTATAGATATAGCGTGTGTTTGACCTTCATCAAACGCCCAAATTGGTTGGTTGTAAGGGCAGGTATGCTCTGCTACCATTACCAACCCCTTGCTCTTCACAAACCCCATCTCCGTGGGTTCTGCGATCAAAGGACCGACTGATCCGACTGTGATACTTCCACAGACAATCCCGGCACTCCGCTAAGTGTGACACCAGCTGAGCACCTACAATGATACGCCCCAGCCCCAAACAGTGACAACATGCAACACCTGCTCTGTAATGTAGACGAAGGTTCACTAGGTGCTGCTTTAAGAATGCCTTGAGTTGATTTAGCCAGCAAAGCTGGGGATATGGGGCACATCACCGCGCAGTGTCTTCAGGCGTTTCAAGGCTCCAAATGGATCCAAGTGGTTCTATTCGGAATTGAGTTGCGAGTCTATCCGACGAAGCAACTGGTTGGCCTTGTGGAGTTAAAGACTTCCGTGGTTCCTGGGGCTCTCAAATAGTTTCATTCCGTAGATCCTCCCCATAAAAGTCGCAATATGCAGGAATCCCTACTGTTTGCCATCAGCGGGGATCATCAGGGACACAAGAACTCTTTGAAATTGAAACAAAATGAAACACGGCATGAGCCATCGTGATCCAATGGTTTGGCAGAAACTGCCAAACTGTGACCAATCGGTGTCAAGAGGCGGATTGCAAGGCTGACTTTGTGGGCTCCTACCTAGCATGCAAGTAAATCATAGTGAGTTGCGACCAATCATAGTAAGTTGCGCTTTATTGTTTCTCACGAGGACGATCAGAATCACCATGTCAAAGTCAAGACTGATCCTACCAAATAGCATAGGGTTGCAAAAAATATCACAAAATGTATTCTCACCATCATACGCAATATGTAGATTATAAACCAACGGGATGCAACAACCCAGACAGGTCCATAGTGGTCCATAGTAGAAATCTGTGATGGCAAACGCAAACCAAACAAATCGGCCACCAACTGCATTCAAAAGCCGCATGAGGAGCAAATAACATGAGGCGCTGTTGGGACCTGCCACTTTGATGCCAGCAGCAGTGAAATGTGCGTAAATTTTGATGGATTGAACCACCAGTCGACAAGAGGCTCCGCGGATATCTGTAGAACATCCCGATTCTCTCATCTTAACCACCTGGGGGTGTCATCACCATATAGAATATAATCTTCCCCGAAAGGAAACAACCGACCGCTGAGATATCTGTTGGAAGCTTTTAGCTATATTATATTGATGCTACTGGGAGACGATATGGTGATATGGTGCTTTAAACATGCTTGAACAGAAGTTCTTGTGACCACCATTCCCTTGCCTACGTTACTCTTAGGAGATTTCTCTATTCTACCAATGACACTTAAAACAGCTTGCCCACCGCCCAAAAGCAGCAGACTTCGTCAAAGTGTGCAGAATCCCAACAGCATGAGTTTTCATTTTTCATAAATTTGCACAAGCTGCACGAATTAAAGTTTTCAGAGAGTCGGAGCAGAAGCAGGCCTCCGTGGCGTGAGGCGCAGGGTCGCAGAGCGCTGTACTACAAGCACAACAATCTGCAGCTCGTGTTCCTTGTACATGGTGAGTTTCGGTGTCACGGACACACCAACCTTGCATTGAACTCTCATGTCCATCCGAAGGATAAGATGATCTAAATTTGTCAAAATGTATCATGCAAGCTTTTCGTGACTCAAGTGCCAATTGGCCCAATAGAGTACGCACTCCAAAAAATATATTAAAATATCAACTAGTAACTACAGTAGACTAAATCAGGAGTTTTTACCTTCCACATACAATACAACACTAATCCCCTCTGGATGAACAGTTGTCAAAGTGTGTCACTGAGAATCTCGGCAGGGTCCCATCTTGTTTTCGCCCGTATCCTCTGCTTGTTTTGCCAGCAAATTTCGGAAAAACATGTGAAAACATGGGAAAGCTGTGATACTCTAATTCCAATACCCAAGTCTATTGACGTCCTGTTCGGCACTTTTCAAGCGTTCAAGAAAAATGAACCGGATGGCACGAACAAACCAACTGATTTCCCCAAAAGGGAAACAGCTTATAAATTCCTACTTGCGCTAGGACTGCTAGGATGCCATGACAAGCGATTGCCTATGTGCGCGCAGACGATTTTTTACCAGAGCTACAGCCCGCATTGCATCGTGTGAATGGTTTTGCCCTGGCGACTTCAAATGTGTACTGGTGAGGTGCGGGCAGCGCGTTGCTATACGCTTGCGTCCTGACCTCACTAAATGCACAAGTCAAGTATTCGTACTTTGTCAACAGCAACATGACCATATTCCCCCTTTTCTAGACTCCGTGCAATTTCCTGTTCTGCAGGTAGCAAGCTGAAACACATAGAACTTAGATTCAAACAAAATCCTGAGACTGGAGACAATTTGCTTGGCGGCTTTCCTTCCTTTCTTATTCGCTTGGCCAACCGCGCACCACGTCATGTTTCCCAGGCCTTGTGCCGGCAGCTGGCAACGGCTTTCAGCCCTTCATGCCAACGGCCTCAAGTTGAGCTGAATCTGAGCGAAGTTTGAAAGATTTGAAGAAAAGTATTTCCAAATTTGGAAAGCGATAGAAGGACAGGTTGACAACTTTCATGAATTTGTCGATTTTTGGCAACCTCATCTTTCATTTCAGAAGAGTTTAGTTGGCAGTGCTAATGCTGATTTCGTGTGATTCTAGATGGGACCCACAGCAATGGGTCAGAATTGATGCTGGCCCTTGCATTTTGCAGCTTTGCTTGGCCAAACTCGAACTCGGAAGCCCCTTGTTGTTGACCTGTTTGAAGTGACAGAAGCAGTCCTCATTTTCTTGATCACAAAGCAACTCTTCAAAGGCCTGTAGACTCCGTAGACATCAGCGAATGACTGTTGTGTTTCTTCCTATTCAAGTATGGTCAATGCCCGTCAAAACATACCAGCTTCTTATAGAAACCATACGGAACTGCTTTTTGTGTATGAATGTGCATTTTGCCATTCAGCCTGTACTTGATTCGAAACCTTGGGACTGGGGCCGGGGCAGCCTTGTCTATGCCACGCTCTTGTCTCGCCTTTTCAATTCTAAGGTGTCAAGGAACTGTACCATCAGGGGACACAAGCCCAGTTTGACAGCCTGGCAACAGGCTGGCAAGTGTAGTGTAAACCCTTCGTCAACTCATTCATAGATTTCATAGGCAAAGGCACCAGCGCCATCCAAAGAACTTCTGCTGGCGTACTCGTTTGCTCCTCGGTGCTCAAGTTTGCAGTTTGAGGAGTGTGAAGCTGCGGGCGAAACAAGAGTTCACTTTAGGATTCTCCGTCAACACTCCAAACGTCGACTTACCCCAAGCAGCGCGGCTGTCCGCAAGCACAACATGAGAATTACGGGACAGCCTTGTGCATGCCATGCGAAGCAGCGTTTCCTTCGCAACTAGGCTGGAGGGGGAAATCCTCCATCTTAGATCATGGTTGGTACGCCCACTGAACCATTACTGAACCATGCAAAACTCGCCTCTTAATTTGGAGTTCAAGCTTCCAAACTATGAATAAATGCAATCTGTGGTCCGCTTCAACCGCTCTTGAACTGGATAACTCACTCAACCCATCCCAACCCAAGGCAACGCAAGTCAGCCCACTCATCCACTGAA
This sequence comes from Symbiodinium sp. clade C Y103, assembly GCA_003297045.1. NCBI lineage: Eukaryota > Dinophyceae > Suessiales > Symbiodiniaceae > Cladocopium > Cladocopium sp. clade C. The sequence goes on from BGPT01000111.1 coordinate 457,517, forward strand.
TTCACTTGAGAACGCAACTCAGCTCAACTCACTTATATTATCTTATACTCAATTCTGGCGCACTCAACTCCTGCAAGGATAAACATCATTGCTGGTAGATTGGTGATTGGTGTTCTTCCCCCAAAGGATCGCGGGTTCGACATGTTTCAGCCTATCCCTTTACGAGGCTGGCACTAACTTGTTTTTTTGACCAAGGCTTGCAAATGGCAATAGAATAACTGCATAACTGCTGCCTGCACGGTGTCAATCAATTGATCAATTGATCCACCGATTGATCTTGCACGCATAGGCACACATCACGTCAGATTGAATTTGCCGCGCATTCTTGCAACCAAAACAAAATGCCTTGAGACAGGTTCGTTTTCTTTTTGTGCTTGCCAATTGCGTGAACCTGGGAAAGTGGGGGCGGGGAACGAAAGCCTGGCCCAAGCCACAGCCATGCTTGCATCTTCTGCACGAACACCAGTCCAAGCAAAGATTTAGAGAGAGAGATCAGAAAAATACAGGCCGTTTTCAGGTCTGTTGGTATCATACCTCACCCCTGTTTCATAGTGGAAATTGGAATCCCTATACAAATGCACCATCCCAAAGGACCTCAAAAACAAAAACAATACTGATGCTATGAAGAATGGTTTTAAAAGATCGAGGCGCGAGACATTTTTCAGCTGCTGAGAAAGTCAACACACCGAGATTGATAGGGTCTTTTGCATCTGCACAAAACACTCGCACGTTTGGTGTTTCGCGCGAACACATATTGTTTCAAGTGTCCAAAGTTACCCTGCAAACGGACCAAAAACCGGCCAAATCATTGCACAACACAGCATGTCCTATACTACTTCTGACACCCAAGACTCAGGAGATGTACTGGCAGTCAAACATTGGAAAGTTGAAAACGATTAGTTGTCATTTCAATTTTGCCGTTTCTTCTTCATTTGCACCTTTCATTTTTGTCATTTGCCACTTCATAGTTTTCGTGTTTAGCTTCGTTTTTTTGGATGGCCATTTGCCAGAATAGGGAAAGCTTTGAAAAAAAGATGGGAAAATGATCACACTGATTGGAACATGGTGAAAATGGAGAGAGTATGAGAAAGTCAAGTTGACAATGAAAATCCTGGAGAAAATTAAAATGGAGGAAATCAAGTCGAAGTACAGTGAAAGAAACATCAACATCTTGAAAAAAAAACAGTGTTGAAATTTGAAAACAAAAAACAAAATATGGTGTTTTGTTTTTAAAGGGAAAACCATGAAGTTGACAATGAATCCTGGAGAGTTCCTGGAGAAAATAGAAGACATGAAGTTCAAATCAACAATAATAATGAAATCAAAAAAATGTCAAGGTTTCTTACAGAAAAGACAAGAAAATGATGTTGACAATGAAAATCCTGGAGAAAATGTAAATTAAGGTAAATTAAAAACTGTATACTTTTTAGGAATACAAAAGGAAGGAAAATTTAAATTGACAATGAAAATCCGGGAGAAAATTGAAAAAATGAGGTTGAAAATCAAAAACAATGAATTTGAAATGAAGATGGAAAAGGAAACCAAAATAAAACTGATCCAAAAATTAGAACAGTAATGAAGTTTGAATTATGATGGTCTTGAAGTTTACATGAAATTAAAAAGGAAAAATTAATTCATTCTCACCTCCACAGAGTTCTCCCCCCTCTCTTGCCACATCTCTCGGCCCCGTCTCGGCCCCCTCTAGGCCCTTCTCGCTCCCACTCGCTTTCGCCTCTCGCCTCTGTCTCGCCCTTCAAAAAACACCGTAATTCACGAGGTTTTGACCCTTTCAAGCTTCCTAAAATTAATTGCCTTGCAAACGTACCAAAAATATCCAAAAACGGTACAAAGCACATGATATTCTACAACATGAGACCTTAAACCAACTAAGAATGGCCTCAAAAATGCAACTTTCATACCTCCAAGCTCCCTAGCCACACCTCCGACGCTCGAGGTTTTTGGTTCCTCCCAAAAACAACCACTGCACAATCCCCTCACATCCCCTCATCCTCTCTTCCTCAGCCCAACAACTCAGCCCGAGCCTTCCTCTGGCTTTCGTAATTACTGCCGGGCAAAATGATGTCTCGAAAATGTTCATTTTGAACATACTGAAACCAGAAAAGGACGAAAACGCGGGCATTGAAACCAGTAAGAAATGGCGGATGCCTCTTCGAAATTTGAGAATCCAGTGCAAAATATGCAAATATTGGTGTTTTTCTCCAACAACGCGGCCACCTCCAAGCTAAGAAACCAGGGGAAGACGGCGTAGGCGAAAACCGTTCAATT
>BGPT01000111.1:462302-472302 GCA_003297045.1 Symbiodinium sp. clade C Y103
TCGAAAAAGTGCACGGCGCTGTGGCGCGAAGCACATTTCGAAGTGAAAATCGTAAAAACGTGAAGGGTTCGGAACACTTGTTGACGATTCGATGATGATTCGATGTCGAAAAAGATCGAAAAAGTGCACGCCGTTGTGGCGCGAAGCACATTTCCATGTCAAAAGTGTCAAAAACTGAGGGTTTTAAGCAAATTTTGAGATGTCAGTTAACTGAACTAACAACTTAACAACTTAACCACTTAACAATTGAACAACTTAACAACTTAACAACTTAACAAACTTAACCACTTAACAACTTACCAACTTAGTTAGTTAGTTTGTCAGTTAGTTAGTCAGTGAGTCAGTCAGTTACTCAGTTAGTCAGTTAGTCAGTTAGTTAGTTTGTTAGTCAGCTAGTTAGTTAGTTAGCTAGTCAGTTAGTCAGTCCGTCAGTTAGTCAGTTAGTCAGTTAGTCAGTTAGTCAGTTAGTTAGTTGGTTGGTGAGTTAGTCAGGTAGTCAGTTAGTCAGTTAGTCAGTTAGTCAGTTTGTCAGTTTGTCAGTTTGTCAGTTTGTCAGTTTGTCAGTTTGTCAGTTTGTCAGTTTGTCAGTTTGTCAGTTAGTCGGTTAGTCGGTTAGTCAGTTAGTCAGTTAGTCAGGTAGTCAGTTAGTCAGTTAGTCAGTTAGTCAGTGAGTCAGTTAGTTGGTTTGTTAGTTAGTTTGTTGGTTAGATAGTCAGTCAGTCAGTCAGTCAGTCAGTTAGTCAGTTAGTCAGTTAGTTAGGCAGGCAGATATATAGACAGATAGATAGGCCGACGCTCCAACCACCTTTTGATCCATCAGTGGATCTGCTCTGCCATCCATGACTCACAACAACGAACCTCTCCTATAGGTTTCCTATTCTGAAACTTCCGCCACCGCCTTGTGCGGTACTACTGGTATAAGATATATGTCAAGACAATGCATGATATGGTTTTTGGCCATATGGGTACTATGGCTATCTATGGATTACTATACTATATTTTGATATTGCGGATTGCCCTCGAAGATCCAAGACTGCCAGGGGACCCTGGTTCCATAGGCCAAGTCGGTGCGTCCAACAAGGACTTCAGACGACATCATCGTCATGAAATTCATGATGCGCCTGTGAAATGGGCAAGCTGCAATTGCATCCCCGGTGGAACAGGTCAAATTGGCGGGCTGGCAAATGTGACAAGCGATACAAGCGTCCCTGTCTGACATGTTCCTCAGATCTTCCGCGAGGTTTCGTGCTTCGTTGGATACTGAACACTGATGAACACTTGCGAGGATGTCACTACTGTCTTCCCTTTACCCCAACTATTCCAAAGAATCTTGTCGGAACATAGATGGTCTGGTTCCAATCCATGCAGAGATATATATATATATATACTGTACCCCGAACATGGCACACACCTGGTGTCAAAAACAGCAAGCGCGTCGAAGGCTCTCTCAACCTCCTAGGGGCAAAAACAGGCCGTTTGCGAGAATTTCTTTGGTTTAGATCCATATTGGCTCTTGATGCGCCAAAATGGGCACAGGAAGGCATGTTCCGACAACGTTTGCCTACCGTGGACAACTGTGCCTCCTTGTAAGCTTCCCTGCATGAGCCACATGCGTGTCTGGGCGGATCTATTGGGCATTTTCTAGCAGGTGTGTCAGCTGCAGCTGCGTCCTGTGTCTCCATTTGGCCCAGCAGTTCCGCCATTTCCTGACGGCTCCATGGATCGGGGGATCGGTATTGCTGTCATCTGTCTGACTTCAACCAGGGATTGCTACCTCTGAAAATTCTTACCCCCGCATTTTTCATTATATAGTATCATTGATTATCATTGGATATCATTGGTGACGAATCGTCACTGTGACTCCGTGACTGCAGGTGATCGTCCCGATTGGGAACTCCATGCGTTTGCTCAACCATCGTTTTTTTTGACGAAGGCGCTTCACTAGTTGGACTTGGAAGATTCTGCATATGCGGTTTTCGCAGATGAGTGAGTTTCTCACAAGCAGCGTTCGAGTGCAACAAAGCTCTCGTGGGGAGATCCCTAGAAGGCTTCAATGATGGAATCCATCACTTGGCTAAAATAATGAACTACCTGATACCGAACCTAGAACAAACATTTTGAAAACCATCCCATAGTCTTGACACTAGCCATACAACCACCTCGCGAAAATTTAACTGTAGCTGACTCTGCCATCAAAACCCAAGTTGCCTTCATCTTCTGTGCCACGACGTCGGGATTTGGGGTCCTCGCAAGCCACACATTTGATCTACCAGAACGCCACGCCTACAACATACTGCGCAAACCAACCATTGGTCCACCACAACCATCACCACTCACAACCAACCAAACATCATGACAAATGAAACCGCAAAATCTCCGATCCATCATGAACAGGGCAGAATTTCACCGTCATTTGCTTCACGGGTCAAAATGGCAGGTGGCAGAAGACAACATTTTGATCCAAACCAAGCCACCACCATCAGCACCACCAGCACTACCAGCACTACCAGCAGCACCAGCAGCACAAGCACCGCCAGCACCCAGGTCACCATTATTATGACATTCAGGATTGCAGAAGAATCTGCTCTTCACAAGGAACCGAGGAACAAACAATATCATTTGGGGAAGACCGCGTGCCATTTTACCATCCATCCACCCATGCATCAGCCCGTTTCACATTCACTTCATGAACGGGCATCGGTTTTTTCTGCCGTATAAACCATCTCAGACCGGTAGTGACCTCTCTTCATTTAGAGGCCCACCCAGTGGTCCTGCCAAGGTTGAAGACCGCATATTCGGAGCTGCCGCCCATGGCTGCACGGTGGACCAGGGCAGAGAGGGCCATGATGATCATCGACGAGATGGATGTGAAGATCACCACCTGCGCCACGGCAGAATGGCACATAAATTCACACATCTGCTCGAACTTCACTGGGACATCTCAGAACAGAAGACTTCATATGCCCACAAATTCATACATTGTACCCATACTCATGGACAACACATCTTGAGATATGTACAGTATAGGATGACATGGGAAAGTGTGCTGTTGTCAAGTATCTCAAAAAGTGTATTTTGCGGGGCACGCATACCGAGTATGTATCTACCTATCTGCATGTCTGTCTATCCAGCTATCTATCTACCTATCTATCAAGCTGGTCTAATACGATCTACTCTAATATATATATATATAATCTGATCTACATACATATATATATATACATACATACATATATATAATATATAGTATTATAATCGAAACAAATCTAATCTAATCTGTCTATATAATCATTTACAAAATTTGTCTAAGTATGACTATTTGGGTATGTTTGCATCCATGTTTCTATGTTTCTATGTATGCAAGCATGCAAGTGTGCTTGCGCTCATGTATCTGGGTGAATGCCAACACTTCACCAGCCTGAATCAAAATAATCGTTTGGGTGTTCCTCTTGCTAACCACCAGCTACATGTGTTTACATCATGGGGAGCCTGTTAAATGTCACCCAAATGTATGTATCAAATGCTGAAATAGGTATAATAATGGGCTGCAATCCCGTTTTCGCTGCTCAAACTGGTATTTCATTTAGATATATTTAGATAGTTTGCGTGAAACTTGTGACACTTTGGAAATCTCACGCGCATGATGTTTGCAACATTCTGGAGTTTGGATCTCTCATGCGATTGGTATTGGCAACATGTTGGCCTTAATCCAGCCCCGCCATTCGCAAGGCGCAAGACAAAAAGTCTAAGTCTCTGCAAGCAACTGCCTTGAAGTGACTTGCTCTCAGCGTTGTCGCTGCTGGCGTCATTGTTGTGGATACTTTTGTGCTGTTTTTTCTTGCGCTAACTATGGCTAAGCTCGGCATAAGCTTAAAGGAAGAAGGGGGTTGGGGGTGGGCAGCCCCCATGAAGAACAAGAGATGAATGGGATCAGGTTTTGCCTTGCTGCTGATGTTCTGCCTTCGGGTGTTTAGTTCATGTGATCGGAAAGGAAGCGGGAAGGAACCAGAGACGAACTCTGAATCTGGTTTTGCAGCTGCCTTGAAGTCACCGCTCTTGCACCTTCCGTCCTTCCTTCCCTCCTACCTTCCTCGATTCTTCCCTGCCTTGTTGCCTTCCTTCCTTCCCTCCTATCTTCTTTTGTTCCTAAACCCAAAAAATAAGAAATTAGCATGGAAAACAAAAAAACATAGTCCTTCCATAGTAATGCATACGTACAGTACATACACATGTTGGGGCAAAAACATGCAAGTTGATGTGCCTAGCATGTGTACATGTGCGTCTTTTTGTGTGTATATATATATATATATACATTTATTTATGATTATTTATGTATGTGGGCCTCTCAGCAACAGATTGAAATCAGAATCTCGGGAATGCTAAACTGTGGGTATGCACAAGACCACAAATTAGCTTTGTTCGTCGTATCTGCCTGTGACTATATAGGTGACATTCCTGGTGGCTTGCAGGGATACGCTTTCCATCTTCTATGTGTAGTCGCTTCAGGTCTAGGCAGAATAAACCCGCTGTTGGGTTTGTTTCACATTGCTGCCTCGTCCTGTTGCTGGCCCTTGAATACCCACAGACAAATTCCAATCTGACACAGAGCACAAACATGCGCAGACTTTTTGAACTTAGAACTTTTCCATCCTGATCCACCCTATTCTCGTGCTGAAACCCTTCCGCCACAATGCGCACCATGATGCCAGTGTTGAAATTGTCCACGAAATCTGCCACAACTCCTACGAACCACAGTATTTGGCAGCGCAACGCGAGCGGAAGCTTCAAACTGTTGGGATTAAAAAACTTCCGGGGCAACATCGAAAAACGGATGCTATGGGGCTATATACATATATATATATATATATATGGTTACAGGGTTTATTGGAATTATTGTGGCTGCTTTTCCTCTTGAACCTATGTCCTTCTATACACTGTGCAAAGATAAGGCTCAAAAACACCTATTTTGGAACGCCCCAAACACCCCTGAAGCCATATGTATATATATATATATATCGATATAATATATCGGTTGATTGGTTGACTGATTCAAAAACTTCAAGCTTCTTTTGGTGCTTGTTTGACTGGCTGGTTCAAAAATGGCTGGTTTGTCGAATTGCTTGAACCATTGATTTATTTTGTTCTCTGTTACCTCTGGTAGTTGTGGGCTTGATTGCTTTCTTGATTTGTTGCTTATTGCTGGCAGTTTGCAGGCAACGGCACTCAGGCACAGCCTTGCAAGCAATTTGCAGCCTGTATTATGAAAGACCAATGAAAAGGTCAAGCACTGGCAGCTCCAAGCAGCAATCCACGATCAAAACTCAGCAGCGTGATTTCAGGATGCTAACCCTTCACGCAGCTTCCACAGCAGCACAAACAGACCATCACACACTCTTTGAACACAAAACATTACAGCCCTGCGAGTGCAATGGCAGACTTGCATGAAGCAAGCACGACTGCATCTGCAAAAACAGGTTCAGTCGAACAAACATTCTGACTCAAAAACACAGCTTAGTGTGCAACGTTTCCTTTTCCCTCCTCCACTGTTTTGAGCGCATGAGTTGACATGAGTGTACTTGTTGAGTAGTACTTGGTTCGAGCCGTTGAATACCTGGTTTTGGATGGTTTTGGACTATCATTTGGTGGCTTATCATTCATTTGGCTAGCAACTTGAAAGCTTCATTCCCTCCAAACATCGTCCAGGGACTTGATATTGAAATCGGCAAAACTTCACAGCCTCCAAACCTCAACTCCCCCAGTTACAGACTTATTTTAGCTTTTTTTGTATGGGTTTACAGTACTCCTTGTCTCCCTACCCGCAAGTCCGCCCGTTTCTTTGATGTGGATTGCTGAGGGGTGGCTTCTGCCGCTTCCCTGCTCTACTCGGGTTAGGGGCAGTTCAAACACAAAGTCGACAGGCCATAGATTTGCATAGATTTCGTCACAGTTGCTTCCAGTCAGAGGCTCCAAGATCTCAAAGGAGAGAAAGCAATTTCTTCTAGAGATGGTCATTCCACATTTCGTGCGATGTCATGCTCAGCTGGCTGTACCATGGTCACGCCCAACATCGCCCAACTGGTCATACCAAGTCACACCCACAAATATGACACACAAAAATGCAAAGATTCCAGTTTCTTTCCAGGCCTGTTTTGTTGATGGGCTCCAAGTACAAAGCCGAAGCTGCCACCAAAATCATGATGCAATAGGACATCCAGCAATCCAAAGCGTTTAACAGCGGCACCTGAAATTGATGGAAGTCAAAGGCACAAATTGCAAGGCCAAAATTCCACTTAACCACCTTTTTGAGAATGCTTTTGCATATTTGATTGTACAGACTGACAAATACTTTTCAAAATCTATGCAAGCGTATGCCCGGCTGTGTGCTTGAGTCCTTGACCAAAGGGACGGACGCTCAGGAGGCAGGTATCACCTACGTACCCACACGCGGACTATAGATACTGTAGAAAACCTTGTGATATCTTGTGATCACTGATATAGGCATCTCGAAGATCCTTCCCCTCTTAGTCAGGCGCGCCTTCCATGGCCACGCCAAGGCCTGACATGCCAAAAAGCACAGCAGGATGAACGTCACCCAGACCGTCTGCACTGCCGGGTAGTCAGTAGCAAGTACGATGGGCAGGGCGATCAGCGGTCCTCTGGTCAACAAAGGAACTCCAAACCACCAGCTGTCCAACCTGAAGCGGAAGACCAAGAAACGGAATGCACGGACGCGGCCGTGTTGTTCTCGGGCACTCCAAGTTGGGACCATGTAGGCCGCATAGGTACAAAGACTTAGGAAGCCAAAGACACCCACAATCAGCAAGGAAACACCAATGGCAAGCATCACACCATGTTCGTCTGTGCCACAGATCACATCAGGATACTTCAAGAGACTCTGCTTCTTGTTGGGATGTGTGTAGCACGTCAAGGGAATAAGCGCGGTAGCACTCATCGTGGAGAAACCCACCTCTCACGCAAGCGCAAACAAAACTTAGTACCTACAATGGAAAAAACGGTGGTGACACAGGAGTCAACAGACTGATGGCACGATGTTTTTCGGGAAAAACAGTTTTGCAGTCATCAACCCACATACCCTTATCGCAAAAATATATATAAGAAAAAACATATATTCTTTTTCAATCTTTTTCACCTATATACTTAGTCTCTTCCTGTCTGTCAAATTGGTCACCATTACTATCACCACTTTCATTCCCATCATGTTTGCCAAGGTTGTTGCTATTTTCGTTCACATCCTTCTCCACATCAGGATTGTCAGCAGTTTTACAGGTGCTAACATACTCTAGCATCACAGATTTGACGCAGCGGTGATGGTGGTGACGGCGCCACCAGCATCATCGCCATCATCATTTTAACAATCAGTCATCGCCATATCTCACTAGGCATCATCAGTGTTCCCCTGCGGTCTTCTCTGTTCACCCATTCCTCATCCGCACGATTTCAGGCAATCCAAATGTTTGATGTGTGTGGCTCACAAGGCAATCAAACGTCCCACAAGGCCAGCAAGAGCACCTGCAAGAACTGACCCATGCAGCTTGCAACCTTGGTCGCGTCCCAACGATGCTTGGGCACAAGCTGGCTTACCTTGGCGGTGCTCATGAGATCTCATTGGGAATCGCTGAAATTGCGTGACCCTCCAGTGGGTGAGATTGTCTTGTCTGAGAAATTACTTGATAAGACTTGCTGGGCTAGGCGTGGAGCAAACACTACTAAATACTGCCCAGAAAATCCATGAACATCCCATAGTAAACCCTGCTAGAACATCTAGGACGTAGACTTAAAAACTGCCAATGCGGCACAAATTTTGCACTGCCAAGGGGCTCCATAGTTCAGCATGAACCAAGCAATCCCAGCGGGAAAGAACAAAACACTCGCTGAGTAACGGAGCGCCGTTGCACTTCCCGCAAGGCATGCGAAGCCGAAGTTGTCCAGATCCAGCAACAGGATGGAGAACCAACCGAAGAAGGAGGAAATGTTCACCGGGAACTCNTGTCCAGATCCAGCAACAGGATGGAGAACCAACCGAAGAAGGAGGAAATGTTCACCGGGAACTCGACCGTCATGGTGCCAATAATGCCGATGCTCTGCAGCAAGGAAACGAGCATGCCAAAGGCGCAGGTGGTGGTAAAGAGCACAGATGCTTTTGCTGTCACTTTTGAAGTCATCAGGTAGTACGCAGCTGTCAGGAAGAGGAAGACGAATACCGTACCAAGCGCCTCAGGTCGTGCATGCTTGGTGCATCCCGGACAAACCGATAAGGTCAAACGCAGATGCTGTACGGGTTGGGTTCCCTGCGGCAGTGATCAACAACGCAGGGGGGATGCAATAAGGAAGCAGCTCCATCCATGTCTTTTTGCAAAATGTTGGCGAACTCTGGGTGGCCGAAATACACTGAGACCCAGGCCCAAAGCACCACCATGGAGTCTTCGCATTGCTCGCACTTTCCATCGCTCAAGTTGTAACCTTTCACCGGTTGTGGATGCGCAAACAAGTCCAACCCACAAGAAACTGCGTATAGATCATGAGCGCTTTCTTGAGTTCTTAGGGAAGGAATATGCTGTACATTGTACAGTATCAGTATCAGTCGTTCATTCTCAAACTAATCCTTGACGAATCAAACAATGAAAGCTGATTGTCGAGGTTTGACGTCAACCTTGAAGAATGCCCCAACGTTGCCACACTTTGAAATGAAACAAACCTAAACAAATTAGATACTTGCAGGATCATCATTCAGGTGCATTGGGCACTCTGAGAGCACTTGAGCTAACATTCCATCCACATGTTGTGTATAGTTATATAATGTATTATAAAATATCAGGACATCAAAGATCAGATCCAAGAGCCCTGGTCTGATAGCCCAGCCCATGATCAGCTGCGCACCTTCTGGGCATTCACCACAGGGCACCCCGATCAAACCACCGTTGCATTGCGCGGGCAATCCACCAGGACAGGAACCGATGTGTCCGCAGCGGTAGACCTGGTGCACCCGTTTTTCAGCCACTCTTGGGCGGGGATGACACAGCTGACACCCAACACACTGGAAAACGCTCAGTAAATGTACGAAAATTTCACCGCTTGGACTCGGGTTTACAAAGTGGTTCATTGACAAAGAAATTGAAAATACTACGGGTTGTCTGGAAATCTGATTTTCATCCACCATCAACCTGCTTCGCATTGTTATCCCGATAACGGGTCCCACTATGTCCCACTCCCTTTCCCACCTTACTTCCCTGCTCATTTCTCAATCTAAATCTGACCAATTTTGCCTGCATACCTCACACTGTATACAATAGCCATTTATTCCACACTAAGTACGGATACCAGGCGGTGCCCAGCCCGCGCTGGGGCGGAAGCTTCAAAAATAAGACATAAGAAATCGATGGCACGGAAGTTTTTGCCATGAAGAAGCAATGAGCTGTCGAAGTTGTGAGGTGCATCAACGAATGAGCAAATGGTGGTTGAGGTGCCAATGACATGACATGAACAAATCCATGCACAACTGACTGAATCAATGAACAAATGACTGACTGACTGGCTGACTGACTGACTGGCTGGCTGGCTGACTGACTCACTGACTCACTCACTGACTGACTGCAACTGACTGACTGACTGAAAAAAGGAAGGAAGGAAGAAATAGATGATTGATTGATTGATTGCTTGATTGAATGAACGAATGAATGAATGAATGAACGAACGAATGAATGAATGAATGAAAAAAATGAATGAACGAATGAATGAATAAATGAACGAACGAACGAACGAATGAATGAATGAAAGAGTGAATGAATGAATGAATGAATGAATGAATGAATGAATGAATGACTGAACGACTGAATGAATGAACGAATGAATGAATGAATGAATGAATGAATGAATGAATGAATGAAAAAACGAACGAACAAACGAACGAACGAATGAATGAATGAAGGAATGAAGGAATGAAGGAAGGAAGGAAGAAAGGAAGGAATGAAGGAATGATGGA
>BGPT01000111.1:477302-482952 GCA_003297045.1 Symbiodinium sp. clade C Y103
GATAGATAGATAGATAGATAGATAGATAGATAGAGAGATAGATAGATAGATAGATAGATAGATAGAGAGAGAGAGAGATAGAGAGATAGATAGATAGATAGATAGATAGATAGATAGGTAGATAGATAGATAGATAGATACATCGATAGAAAGGATAGATACTAGGCTTCCTCGAACCATGCCCTATGAAGGACACTAATGATTCAGAGGATGGGTATTCTGACGACGTCGCCGGGGGGGATCGAGCCACGGCCAAACTGCTTGTGAACCCGCTAGGGGGGGGAGGGGGGGGTATAACTCGTGAAGTTTCACGCGATTGGAGATTCCAGCAGCAAAAGGGACTTCAGCCAGCGAAAGCTAGCTTTCGTGATGAATATGAATGAATGAAATTGTAAATCGATGAGTCAATGAAACAATGAATGAACGACTGAATGGATGGATGGATGAATGAAAATATGGATGGATGAGTCGGATGAGTGAGCTACTTCTTTGTTGAGCTAATTCTTAACTGAGGGACCTCTTCGCTGAGATACCTCTTCTCTCAGCGACTTCTTCTCTGACCTGCCCTGAGCTGCCTCCCAGCTAGCTCTTCTGTAGCTTCTGCAGCCCAATTCTTCTCTTCGCGCAGCTGCTACTTTGGCAACCTCGCAGCATCAATGAATGCTTTGAGCGCAGCTGTGCCAACGCGTCTTGTCACAGCCGGTTGCAAACCCGCATAGCAAGAGCGTGGCACCAAATCGACCAACCTTTGCGCAGCATCAACAGCGCGGACTTTTTCAAGCTGCTCTGAGCGTGACGGTTTGTTTAAACGATTTTTTGTCAAAAAGCTCTCGCTCCAGTTCTGTGCGCTTTTTGTCGACAGCTTTCCCAGATCGAGGCCCGCACCCGCGGAAACGGACGCCTATACTTCGGCGACCCCCGGAGCAACATGAAATACCCGAAAAAAAATGCAGGGCTTCGCGCCCAAGAGTTGTTTTCACCCGTGAATTCAAACGCTCGCGAACTGCTCTTGCTCTCTATATTGTGTCGACATGATGACGACGTGATGACAAGACTGCCCCTGGACATTCGTCCGTAGCTCGGAAGTTTTCGAACTAAACATACCTGAGCAACAAAGCAGGGTTGCTGACTCTGACGCTGCTCTCGTGGGTGTTTCACTGCGGTATCTTAGGATCCCTCAAGATTATATGGAGGTTTTGCGAGGAATTGCTTTCTTCACTTTACTTCGACCGGCGGTCAATACCGGACCTCTAGAGGTTGAAGTTCTGTCACGAAGTAACCTTCAGCAACTGCAGGCAAGTAGTTAGGGCCCAAAGGATGGTTTCCATCCTCCAAACCTGAGCAAAAAAAAAAATCTGTGTGATCGCAGTGGCATCTGTAGATGTGGAAGCATGTATCAACTCGATTTCGCACTCAAATTTGCAAACATGTGGTCTGAAATGCAAGCTCAAGTGACTCTTCAAGGTGCCCATCACAGGGCAGGTCAAGCCCTCTTGGCATTCAGCGCAGCTCAAATTGCCTGCGGCGAGCATGCGCTTGGTCAAGTGGAGAGCGAAAATTTGGAAATAATCTACCGGCAGATCCAAGAACCCGCTTTTTTGTGGACGTATGTACCGTTTTGGCAATTTTTCTTGTCCACCGTGGCTTCAAGGTTTCGGGGGGTGTTGCTGTCCGACAGGTTTGTAGAATCTTGCGTAGAAACGTAGAAACGTGTCCCTGTCTGTCAAAGCGCCCACCCAGAACTCTGCCAAACTGGGTGTGAAATTGAAAAATAGTTGGCTCTTGGGTTTTTATTGATAAAGTGTCCCTTTTATGGGGGTCAATCATGGGTTTGGCCCAGTCATGGCGACATTTGGCCATTTTTTTTGGGCATTGCGATGATGGCAAATCTGATGCAAATCGTAAAGAAACATTGGCAAAACGCAGCTCTAAGGATCAGGACTGTGATGATATCAGGGTTCGGCCACTTTTTATACCCGTTTCGGGTTCCAATCGGTCTGTCCGCTTTTCCGGGCTTTTCGCAGTTACGGCCATTAATATGACAACGAGAAATTGGCCGCATGGGTCCCCAGGTACTCTAATATGCCGGATCAATATGTCCACATATACAAACTTGCAAAACTGTTCAAAAGATCAACCCGCGCTACCATCCGCCCATGACTGGCCATCAGCATCCTCTCTCGAGGCGTCAGGGATGGCGCATCTTAAATCCTCTAAAAGAATTGCACCAGCATAGATGCCAGATAGAAAACTATTTTTTGGGCGGCCACACGCTCTATTGACGTAGACGTAATCACCATCATCGTCAGGGGGTTCGCTGCATGCCTGCCATAGACATCTTGCAGCGGCACCCCTGCAGCAACACCTGCAGCAGCACCAGCGGCGCACCAGCACCTCGCACACTTCACCCTGCAGCGATACCAGCACTCAGGCTCCAAAGCGCACACTGCCATAGTCATAGACATCTTGCAGCGGCACCCGCAGCGGCACCAGCACCCAGGCTCCAAAGCGCACACAGGCAACTCTTCTTATATACTTGAGGTAATGCTCGGACTACCCCAATTCCTGCTACTGTACAGCTTGCCAAGAAAGCAACGCAACACCATTGATCGTTAACCTGAATGTGAGTCCCTTAGCGGCAAGATGCGGCAAGTAGCTCCAGCGCGCCGTCACCACACCTAAAGATTTCAAATAAGTGGGACCCATCACAATGTAGAGAGGGTTGGATACTGGTGTAGAATTCTTGATGGAGATGATTACCATCCTCGCTTGAAAAAGTGACTCCGGTGACCCGTAAAGGGTTGCTGGGACCCTTCGCATCCGGCGTCTTGCCACCGGGCCTGCAGTGACATTCGCAACGTTGATGTAACCGACTCTACAACCGCAGTCCGTGAACGACAAAGAGCCCCTCTGAAGTGTGCGACTGTTGGCTGGGCACCTCAGAGGGCCGGCAATAGGCAAACATCCTGGTTTGACAGCTTGCCCTCCACGCAATTTCATGCCATGACAAGAAATGGGAAGTTCAAAATTGAAAGATGCAGCAGCCTCTGAACCTCCTGCAAAAGACACGGAGTAAGATAAGATGTCTCCAAGAATTTCTCCAAGTTACTTTTTGCAGATGGGGCCCCCTTCTTCGTCCTGGTAGTCACCCACATCGCATCGCTTGCAGGTTTGTTGACCAATTTGATCTTGGTACTCGCCCTTCAGACATGGCTCGCACGCCAACTTTGCCCCAGAAGGTTGGCTTGTACCTGCAGAATGGGCAAGCGGCAAGGGTTTGGTTTGAAGACCAAACATTGGAAAGGGCACCTTGAAATTCAAAGCGGGCTGTGTCAGGCACACAGCCTTTCCCATCAGTTCTTCCCGTTGGCCTGCAGGGCAGGCCTCACAAATGTAGGTTGTCCCATCGTTGTCAGAGAGCTGTTTGGAATAGGTCCCGCTTGGGCAAGCCCGGCACCTGCAGGCACAACGCACGAGGGCATGAATAATTGGGCCTAGTGATGCCATGAAATAGATCTGGGGTGTTGTTGCCCAAATTCTATGCGCGTAGATTTGTTCCAAAGTTTGTCAGCTTGTGAGAGTCGGCGATGCTACTTCAAAACCTTCCGGCCGGGACTTTCTGGCATGATTTGAAATCTTCCGTGGGGGTCTGCGCCCTTCTCCAAAAGCGAAGCAGCTCAAAGCAGCTTTTAGAATTCACATGCTTCCTATGACAACGACAACAGTTTGGGCGTGACATTGCGAAACATGGTGGTAAACATCCCGGAGAAAGGAGTAAATAGGCAAACCGCTTCCCAAATGAGACATGTGACCTGTTCAAATCAAGGTGTAAGTGAGTGTGAGGTCAAGCTGAACTAGACTTTCTCCCAAACAGCCAAACAACCCAATCTCCATCGAATCCAACCTCAGACCCTCTTTGTCGTCTCGATTGGACACAAACTGCCCAGTGATCTCGTTGTACATACCGAACTTTGGAAAACACGTGCTGTCATCAGGCATCCATGTTGACCTTGCATCGACTTTCAAGCGCCATTCTTGAAAATATATGAACATCCACTATATGAATCCCTCTTCTGCAATGTACTGTAATTTTTAGAAAACCCTTGGATCACTTGCGTGGTTCTACTATGTACAAGTAGCTTGGAGGTCTGCGGCATGTGAATTGTTTGTAGCTACGATTTGTATGTCATGTCCGCCCAAGGTGTTGCTGTAGTTCAAGTCGTCTGGACCTACGTCTTTTCCTCATCCAGAGTAACCCCTCACCCCTCCTCCTGGCACCCTAGTTCAGCTTTGCACACTTAGTCCAGTTTCCCTTACCCAACCTGCCTGTACAGCAGTTGGTGTTGCTCGGCCTAGCATTCCGATTCCTCTCCTCTTCTCTCCTCTCCTCCTCTCTCCTCTCCTCTTCTCTCCTCTCCTCTTCTCTCCTCTCCTCTTCTCTCCTCTCCTCTTCTCGGCTCCCCCGTCCTCTTCCTCTGCTTTTTTCTCGCTCTTCTCTCCTCTTCACTTTTCTTCTCTGCTCCTCTTAAACATCCTAGATAAGTTTTTACACCTCGTACATAATTTTGCTCCAGCCACGTTTCACGCCAACCAGCTCTTACATCTTACACCAACCATTTTTTGCACCATTTCGGTTTACGCCTTACGTTTTTTACCACCATTTACCAACCAGCTGCGCCCACTCCCACGCAAATTAGATAGGACTCTTCCTATTCTCTTTTTCAGTACCTGCTGTGGCCTCAAGAAACTGGTCATGTCAACGTCTAGAACCGCATCAAATGACAAGCAGCTGCAATCCATGACCAATGAATTAGGCTAGTCTATTGGGATGACGAGTTACCAGATGTGCTGATTGTTCTGCAGCCAGCGGCACATCATAGGCTCCCAGTCTTCACCTGGCAACCACCCAGGTCGAGCCAATCCTCTGGACTCAACCATAATGAGATAGAACTAACTAGATGAAACATTCATTGGCTTTGAAGAGAAACCGGTGTTTGTAGAACCTTTGGTCATGCTATTTCAAACCTCTAGACAACTCGTGTTGAACACACTGCTGCTACCTGATGTCTTCTGCTCCAGCAACATCGTGTTGACTGTGGCAAGGTCGAGCTGGATGTTGTCCAGAAAGCCAACCATCCGTGGGGCTAGAGTACTCAGGTCGTTGCTCACAATCTTAGCAATGTAAGCTCCAAGGGCTCCGGATGAAATGATTCCCTGTTCCCACTCTTGCTTGTCGTGAGCTGGAAAGATCGTCTTCACAGCAGACAGCTCGAGGAAGGTAGGATCTGGGACCCACCTTGAGCTGACGTGCTGGAAACGTGTTCGACCATGTTGGAACACTTACAGACGAAAACTGCACCGATCATTGCAACAAAATGCAACCAAATGCAACAAAATGCAACAAAATGCAACAAAATGCAACAATGTGCTAAGAGTGGGTAGGAAAAAACAAGCAACTGCGCCCTTGTTCCATGAGAAAGGGGATCCAGTATTGCCCACATGTAGGCATCATGAGAGCCTGTTGTAGTTGCCAACCCCCGGTCGAATGTGCTTGGCCCTTCGTGCTTAGTGACTTAGTGCTTAGGAAACTTTGATGTAACAAGATGATACAAGATGTATATAACAAAGCCATCCAGGTCATCCGTCGAGA
>BGPT01000112.1:20274-36043 GCA_003297045.1 Symbiodinium sp. clade C Y103
ACTCCTTTCAGAGAAGGGTAGTATCTCTATTAGACAACATTTGAATATACACATTAGTTTTTCAAGAGTGTGGCATCCCTTTAAACAAATTCTTGATGGTTTCATGAAAAAATAACTTGAACCATGGTGCTATGCAATTTTCCTTTGAAAAAGAAACTGCATTTACTATATAATATGAAATAAAGTATGTTAATTAATATACATGTATGCACGATATTACTTTCAAAAGTGTGTGGCATTCCTTTGAGACAGTAGCCTTCAGGACACACAGCAGTCCTTGTGAAAGAGTATGGCACT
The DNA here is from genome assembly GCA_003297045.1 of Symbiodinium sp. clade C Y103. Taxonomy (NCBI): domain Eukaryota; class Dinophyceae; order Suessiales; family Symbiodiniaceae; genus Cladocopium; species Cladocopium sp. clade C. Next base: position 20,572 of record BGPT01000112.1, read on the forward strand.
GTTTAGGTTCCTGTANAGACAGTAGCCTTCAGGACACACAGCAGTCCTTGTGAAAGAGTATGGCACTGTTTAGGTTCCTGTACTACAAGGAACCCTGTCATATATAGATATATATATGTATATAGCAATCCTTTTGAAAGAGGGTTATGTTTCTGTAGGAAAGTGCAGTATGACTCCATGGACTTGTCATTTGAGCAAACATTCTTTGGTGCCATTTANTGAAAGAGGGTTATGTTTCTGTAGGAAAGTGCAGTATGACTCCATGGACTTGTCATTTGAGCAAACATTCTTTGGTGCCATTTATGCATGTGGGATACTAGGATGATTTCAAATACCCCCTTATCGGTCCTTATATCATAAAATATTGTAAATACCAGCCTTTTTGAGACTATCCATGCATAGGGAAAATGATTTTTGCTTTAAAACAACGGTTTTAAGCCCCCTATAGCCATAAAACATTGTAAATATCACTATTTTATAGCATTTTTAGAGCAAAAACCACCCCCCCATGAGGGACCGTTCTGCTTGAAAATCCCACCATCCAGGGCCTGGAACTGAATCGGGAAAAACATTCACTCCAGGATTTTCAATCCTAGGGAAATCCAAACGACCAGAAGCGTAAGCCCCTGCTCCGGTACACTGACTCATGGTTGACACTGCAACTAGGGCAGCCAGCAATCCATAGCCAGATTTTCTGCCGCGTCCACCAACGGACCGCTGGCAGGCAGTACACCCCTGCAAATCACGGACCGCGTGGCGGACTCTCGACCCACATTCCACGCCAGGATCAAAAGCTTCGAGCTGGGCAGTCCCGCAGAGTTCACAGACCTTGTCATTTTTGGCCACGACCAGCGTCATATCCATCAGTCCGCACTCGCAAAGACTGGTCTCAACTAAACCCGCTCGAACTTCAGCAACTGGATCCCCAGGCTGGAGGACCGCGTCGCTATCCAGCGACGTGACCAGCACCATGCCATTCAACTCAGAACTGGGCCAGATCCCCGGCACAGCTTCCAAAGCAATTGGCAAGACTCTTTCACATAGAGACCCATCCAAGAAAGGCTTCGTTTCTCTCTTCACAGGCACAAGGACTCCTTCGCCAGCTTCAACTGCAAGAATATCTTCTCCGTCGTACAGCAGAAGCTGTCTCTTCTCGTCTCCAGGCTCACAACAGAGCTCATCATCAACGCTGGAGATGACAGAAGTGAAGGGATAAGCCTTGTCCTTTCTGGTTCGAGACAAATCCTCGCACCGCGGCATTTTGATGCCCAGCGTGTCAAGGACATGACAGTCCGGACCTGGTCGAAACCCAAGCCCCAGACGGGATGGATGATCCAAGGCACGATCGCCCAGGATCAACCCGTGCCAGTCAGAAGTTCCGCGTGCTGCAACTTTACAGCGCACTAACACCTCAGGCCCGTCTCTGGCGTTCTCTGGATCAGTTCCTTCCAGAAGTCGGACGACTGCCCCTTTCAGCGGTACAGGAGAACCTGCCGCAATTCCATGAACGTACTCAGGATACGCCCGCTTCTCAAAGCGACGATGCTCTGGCCCGATCCCTAAGTCAGCCGCTCGGTTCAACATTCCAGCAACCAACTCTTCGGTGACGTGATTGGCTCCGGCGCATCCATCAAGCATCGTTTCAACTTTTCGATCCAAAACCTTCACAACTGATTTGTACTGATACCCACCTGGCTCATTTTCAACCACATGGAACCAGTCCCTTGGTATTTCATCCAAGGAAGTGAACCGCGGCTTGTCGCCCGCAGGTTTCGACAAGCTCAGAACCTTCTCTTGGCGCTTCCAATCTCGACTGAGAAAGCAGCAAAGGGATTGTTCATGGCCGCACCTGAGGGCGCCTTCCATCCATCAGGTGGCCCACCTCCTTGGGACGAGGTAGCTGGCAGGCTATGGACCATGTCACAATTTGCACCCTTCCAGCAAGCTCCGTTCTTCTGAAAGAAAGGACAAACAGTCCCCGGAGGCTTGCTGCTCTTTCCTTTTCCTTTTGAACCCTTTCCAGCAGAATCCTTTCCACTTCCCTTTTCACCTCCTTTTCCTTTCTGACTTCCTTTCGCTCCTTTCGATGCGAAAGTCTGTTCTTGACCCTTTCCTCCGCTGGCCTCCTTCAGAGCTGCGAGGGCCTTTTTCCGCAACTCCTTGTCATGGGACCACGGGCATTGGTCTCCCTTAGGACAGTTCCCATGATCTCTGAAGTGGAAACATATCTTACCTGATTTTGAGGCTGCGTAACCAGCACGCTTTGAGGCTTTTCCACCTTCGTCTTCTTGGGGTTCTTTGATGGCTGCTCCGCAGGGTTTGGCTTTGGATTCGGAGCCATATCGCTGCCAGCTGCCAAGACAGCGTTCGCAGTAGCGCGATGAGTGGCCTCCCTTTGCTCATATTCCAGAACCACGCGATGGGCTTCCTCCCAAGTCAAGGGTCCTCGGAGAACCGACCCTCCCTTCCACAATCTCTTATCACTGCGGATCTCCTTCTGCAGATGTGGAGGCATCTTTCGCAAATAGGAAAGATACAGTTCTCGTGGCGTTTTTCCTAGTCCAATTGCCTCCAATTCCGAAACACTAGATTCAAAAAAGGGTTCGAACTGGTGAGAGCGCAGCCGTCCCTTCTGAAGCAGGACGTGTTCATTGTCAATCCTCACTTCCTTCTCTTCCTTGCTTTCAGCAAAGACTAAGTGCTTATCCTTGATTCTCAGATAGACCGCTTCAGGGTTTTCCAAGACCCCTCCGCTTTTACAAGCTGCGCGGTGCAGGTTGGTATAGGTCTTCAGCCTGCTTCCTCTGCAACGGGAACGCAAGGCGATCAACTGCTCGCGAAAGCTCATCCCTTTACAGTTGTTGGCCAGCGAACAGCAGTCTTCGAACGCTTCATAGAACTGAGCCACATCTCTGGCTTCTGAGCGATCATCCGTCAACGTAGGCCAGTTGACGTCTGTCTTCACCGACGTTACACTAGTCATCCCGGTCTTGCCAGCCAAGGCTTCTTGCAACACCTTGGTCTGAGCTTCCAAAGCAGCCGCGACATCTCCGCCACCGCCGGCTACTGACCCGTCGGAGCCCCGCTTCAAGGCCTCAAATTCCATCTCTAGAGCTGCGACCTTAGCACGCAACGGCGAGTCACCTCCGCCAGTCGCATACTTTGCCAACCCAGCACCACCGGCTTCCCGCAAGGAAACTGCCCCACGTGTGGTAGGAGACATCACGGGACCATCTGCCGATGGTGTGCTGCAACTTATCCGGCTTCGAGCTCTCTTTGCCCCCCAAAGCCAGGATTGCTTGCCCAATCGCTTCTGACCTGGAAGCCTTATCTACATCGGATAATTCCATATCCAGAGCCACCAAGGCGAACTTGTCGCGCAGATTGCGGGCCAAAGCTCGCACATCCCAAGTCCCAACTTCTTCATAGGACTCCTGGATCACTTCCGCCTTGAGCGTGATCAGTGCCAGGCTTTCTGTGGTAACTTCGTGGCCTAGAGTCTTCAAAGCCATCACCAAACGAGTGATCCTGGACAAGAAGACCCCCATATCTTCCTGATCTGGTCGGAAGACTTGTTTCATCAGTTTGAGCAACTCATCGTACCAGCCGCTCCTGTTCCAGCTGAGGATGGGCGAGGGCTAGTGTCTCCAGCACCACCTCCTACTTTCAACCCTCCTACAGCCGCGTCCGTACGGACCGCCAAGGCTGCAGCTGCGACTTCCGGTTCCAGTTCCTCGGAACCTTCGTCCTCTTCATCATCGCTCTCACCAGCGCCATACAGCTCCATCATAGTAGCCTTCCAAAGAGCCACTTCATCCTTCGTGCTGATCNCTCGGAACCTTCGTCCTCTTCATCATCGCTCTCACCAGCGCCATACAGCTCCATCATAGTAGCCTTCCAAAGAGCCACTTCATCCTTCGTGCTGATCCCACGCCCATCACGGCGCTTCACAGGACGACGACCTTCCTCACGACGCCAGGCCTGCCATTTCGGAAATGACATCCTGTCAGGAACAGGGATGCGACCATCCGCAATGCATTCGGATAAGGTCACCCCTTCATCTTCCCCAGATACTTCTTTGCTCATAGCGTAGATCCCGCGTCCAATCAAGACCGCGGCTCGACCTTCGTACTCAACAAAGGTTTCCCAGAACAGCCCCCACTTGTGAACGAGAGCACGTCACCAGGGTGCGGCGAAGGCCATCAGCTGTTTTCCGCTCACAGAGTGAAGAGCGCGTCGATCTTGTGAGACGCTCTGACACACCAGCCTACGCTAAGGCAAAGCTGCTATACCGTGCCACTTACACATGCATGGCATAGATTGAAACATTTCAGGGCTGCAAGGGTTGCAAGACTCACAGAAGAATTCTGCACGTTTGCGTGATTACTCGTACAGAATAGCTTTTAAGTAGAGCTCGCTGTTGACCGGACGATCCCTGTTGAAAGGTATGTCTTCCAAGAATGGCACGATTTTGTCCCTGTTATCGACGAACCTCAAGTTCTTGAAAGAGCAGTGATTCCAGCGTCTTGGCGAAGCGTCTCGAAATGAAGCCCATACTGTAGCAGAGAATCTCTCACAATCCCGTTGAGATTCGATCTGAAATGATACAATGGGTCAGGTCACAAATCCGGCTCAAAATTTGTCCGCTGGGATTTCAAATCCTTGTAGCATTGCAGTTTCCTATTTCAGTGTGCTGCATCGCCTCTTCTATACATAGTGTACTCAGTGTACTGAAGTACTGAATCTTCTGTTGGCGTTGTCAGATTTGTCAGAAGTTGCTTGAAGTTTGAGGATCCTAACAGAGGTGGCAAATGCATGCAAATGCGGTGAACATTCAGCGCATGCCCTGAGTTGCACCGCAGGCTGGGGCAGCGCTCTGGCGGTGTTCGGGCACCGCATTCTCTCTTCAGTCTTTGCACCGCGGCCAAGTCGAGGCATACGTGTGGTGCAAGCACTCGAAGTCATTGGTGGTGTTTCCAGAGGATGGGGCCATGGGGTAAGGTGGCGATCGGCATTGCATATAAAATTCCAGATACGAAATAGATCCAAGTAGAGTAGATCCAAACAGCCTCAAGCATTTCCATAGCAACGAACAAATGTGGGACCATCGCTTCCAGCCTTCCAGCCTGATTTTGCCTCCTACCTGTCTGATCCATGCTGTTTTTTTCTGTGAAGTTCAGCCCGCTGCAGGATGCGGCTGGTGTGGCGATCACGCTTGGTGGTCTGGCCGCGCCGAACTTCCAGTACTCGCAGGACGGGAAGTACGAACCATTCGCAGTGATCGACTGGTACTTTTTCACAGATGTCACAGTGGAAACATGTGACAAGATTCGAGCTAAAAACGACACTCTCATTCTCTGTGAAACTGTTAATGTGCTGGGGCCGTTCGGTTTCTTCTGAGTTTCTCGTTTCTCTATGGCTTTGCACAGAAAGTTGCGCATCTTGCGCCTTGTCAAAGGTCGTGCTTGCCCGGAATGTGTCCTTCCCCACATTGACAGTGCTTTGGTCAAGCACTGGCTTTCCAGCTTACTACTTCGATGAGGTGCGCAACGATATCTGCCTTTTTACACCGGGGTCATGGCATATAAACAGCCAAAGGTCAAAGGTGCTATGAGTGCAATCAAATTGCACATGTGGACTATATTCCGTTGGGGCGTATTCCTCTGCTTCTCTCTTTCGGACTTTCGGACGAAGTCGAGGGTTGAGTGCGCTTGGCTTTGCAGCCCAAAAAGAAATGTCCGTCCACAAACCGGGAGCGAAAGAATGTAGTAAGGTCTGCAAAGAACCTTCTTATTCGGGATTGCTGTTATATTTTTAAATATTCAGCGGTGCTCTAGACACTTCCAATAAGTCCTCAGCTGTGACCAGTGAATGCGATGCAAATTGGTTCCATGTCATGGAATGTGTACAGGACCAATGTATTGCGGGACTTCGTAAATAGGGCAATTGAGTATAGTCAGTATAGTATAGTTTTCAAGTGTTTTCACGTTGAAGTTTGCTCAGCCGGGCTGTTCATGAACACTCTGCAACAACCAATTTGACACAGCGCAGAAATGGACAGGGGCTCAATGTTGCAACAGTCATATGGTCAACGCACAACGCTTTCCTGGAACCTTGGCATGGAGACACTCTTCAACCCATCCTCCAGAGAAGATCTTTGTGTCCAGTCGGGGCGATCAAAATCGTCAGTCTCCATAGAAATAGACGATTTGTTTCACAGACTACTTTACTCAAGTTGGCAAGCTGCACACATCAAGGGAAGGGACACTCAACGGTTGAAGGACCGAAAATACATGCAGCAGAACATGTAGATGTGCATCTACACTGATTTACATGATTTGGTGTAATCGATCAGTATAGATGACTCACGATTACTGACGCTTGTCGGCGAGAGGGCTTACTTTGTCAGCGGGAGTCTCGAAATGCAATCGGTTTGTGAGATGGCTTTCACAATCGCTTTGAGAGTCTCCCTACGCTGCCGGATGGTCTTGACATCAGTTCGCAGAATGGAGCAGCACTGGCTCCGTTGACTTTCAACGATTGGATTGCGCACTGTTTTTTCGAGAGCATTGCAGTGACGAAGAGCATTGCAGTGACATGCTGTTTGTTTAGTTATGCAGCAGAGCTTGTTTGTATAGCCATGTACCTGTGACAACAGATGGTGCTGAAACAGTGTTGCATGGCGATGTGGAGTGTTCCGAGATGTTCCGAGTGTTGATAGGTGCTTTTCATTGTGTCGACAGTGGGCGTTTTGGGGTCCAAGCACAGACCGTCCAAAATCTGCGCGTCAGGGCGTTCGAGCTGACCCTGTACCACTTCAGCTGTTGCCACCAGCAGATTTTGTTATCAAGGTCAAAACGGCGCGGGAGCGAAGGGAACCGGTGAAAACGGCTCTTGCATGATCTGGCAACATTGGTTCATATTGGTGCCATTGGTTCACCGGGTCAGTTTTGGTGCATGTGATGCATTTGGCGCACACTGCTTAATTTGTCTTGACGTCTAATTATACCTGATTGATCTAACGGTCCAGCTGTTTGTGTATACATAGTGGTTTTGCGCCTGCAGGTTATGTCTTGTGGTAGAAGTTCTGACAGAGTGCTATGATAGTTTCATAGGACAATCTACAGCGCCTGTCTGTGAAAAGTGGTCGAGCAAATGTCAGATCCGTATGGATCCGTGACTGGTGCAGGCCCAAAGCAAATACGATGTGTTGAAAGCCACCAGCACCACACTTCAGCTTGGTGTCGAGGACATTTGGCGGGACTGAAACTTTCGCAATGATCGTACCTTGAAAAGAACTTGAAGAAAGCAGGTGTTGTTGAACAAAAAACTTGAACAGATCGTACCTTATTCGCCTTTTTTTGCTCTGACAAGAGTTTGTTGGTACGGCGGCTGTAGTGGCTCGCCAAGAACTGGGCATGGCAAGGGCCAATAGGTGTCAGCATATCACTTCCCGAAAAAGGATCAACAAAGACAATCCACTTCAATCCACTTCAATCCACTTCAATCCACTTCAATCCACTTCAATGCACTTCCATCCTAGGACTCTGAGGTTGACAGATTGAATCATTTTGACAGGTGTCTTAGTTGTGTCTTAGTGGTGTCTTGCATGGGGCTCCTACACAAGCAAATTAGTCACACAGTGCCATGCACTTGTCTGAAATGGAGCTGTTTCCGGTCTACTTGGGACCAATTCTGCAGTTCGCAGAATTCAGAGAAATTCAACAGATGCAGAGTTCTTCCAGATGCTTGTCTCGAGATGCAAAGAAGCACTTGAAGGCCAGATGCCAAACTGTCTTAAAAGACCTTCCTCATGCAGCTCAAATGCACTACCGCCAGCTTTTCGACTGCGATGACAGCTCAGCTTTTTACATTTTTTCCATGCGTCAGCTTTTGATCGACGTGGATCAAGCTACGCAATTTGGGCAATGGCGGACTCAAACAGCTGTGGCTCGACTGATGACCGGCGTCAGTCTGGACGGTACGGATGTGTTTGCTGCGNCGGACTCAAACAGCTGTGGCTCGACTGATGACCGGCGTCAGTCTGGACGGTACGGATGTGTTTGCTGCGGTGAAACGTGCCTTCCTGGCGAGTCAGGTGTCTTCGCTTGCGAAGAACGAGTCCGTCGTAGAGTGGATGCATGTCTTGGGTGCTCTGGAAGAGCAAGACCCGTTGCAATCCAATGTAGTCGAATCGACTGTTTGGATGGCTTTTGGGCTTAAGGAGGGTTGATGCTGCGCTGTAATAAGTGTGGCCAACACGAGCCACACTTAAGCGATTCTTGGTGCTTGGGGTGTGCCGCAGTAGAGGCACTTGCAGGTGAACTCAAGTGCGGCTGGGGGGCATCAGGCACCAGACTGCTGGCCCACGACATCCTTTCTACGGCGGTGCGGCAAGTGCGTGCACTCCGTAGGTTAGGATTGTCTGGCGCGGGTCGTGACGTCAGGACACCGGAGCGTGCTGACACCAGTCGTGCACGCTCAGCTCGTGGTGGACAGCCAGCAGAGGTGCCGGAAGCGCCTACACCGCCTGCGCCACCACCTAAAGCACCTGCAGCTGAGGCTAAGGAGAAGGAGCCGGAAGTGAGAAGCCGAGAGGAGCCCCGGCGCGACACTGAGGCTAAGGACCCCATTCCAGAAGAGAAAGGGGATACTCCTGTCAAAAAAGAGGACGAGGAGAAGCACTCTGAGTCGGACTACACAGACGGAGAGGGTTCTGAAGAAGAAGAGGAGCGAGCTGAAGATCGGGAGGCCGGGCTCTCTCCAGGCCCGAGCCTCGGCCGGAGATTCCGCGGCGCCGCACTTGAGCGTTCGGAACGCCCTCGTTCTGCTGGCAGGAGCCGTGCAGAGGAGAGGCCTCGCAGCAGTCGACACTATCGGGACGACCGAGATCACGACCGGCGAGAAAGGCAGAGGAGTCGAAGCCGCCGACCCTCAAGGGATCACAGAGAGGGAGAGAAGAAGCCGAGGAGACGTAAGAGGAAGAATCATAGGGGAGGCTCCAACCATCAGAAGGTTTGGAGGGCTCAACACGACCCCTATCGGAGATTTCATTGCAAGCAACCAGATACATTCTGGGACCGCCCACCCGCTTCCTTTCAAGAGAAGCAATGGGGCGAAAGAAGGACGAAGGAGAGGCCAAGCCCTTGGGGCTGGGCGTTACAGAAGGTGCCGAGATTCATATTGGCACCCCCGAGTGGGAGCGGATCACTGCTCCCATTGGGATGGTGCTGGAAGTGTGTGCTGCTGGAAGTTCAGTGGGGCTCGGAACAGAGGAATGGTTTGCTGTGCTGATAGATCGGTCAGTGGAAGCGACTGGAGGAGGCCGATTGGTAGGCGGCGATTTGCTTGGATCAGAGAGCAAGTCCGTCTACGAGGAGGCGTTGAAGTTTCTTGGAACGGGTCATATTCACCTGTGTCCAGAGGATCCCTGCATTGTGGCAGAGGAGCCGGAGTGGATCCATTGCACCCGTGTGAGGTGCTGGACCCCGGGCAAGTTCGACGCCGAGTACCTCACCAAAGAAGGTCGCAATCTGTTAGAGCTGGCCAAAGGTGTGGGAGAGAAGCCAAAGAAGACTCCACCACCCAAGAAACCAGCTGGGACCAGAGGACCTCGTCCAAAGGCTGGGCCAAAGGCCGGTGCAAAGGCATCTCGCAAGAAGCCTGCCGCCAGAGGAGGAGCTTTCATAGAGATCCCTTCTTCCGAGGATGTGGAGAGAGGAGAGTCAGAAGATGCTCCAAGGGTCGACCGGCGGGCACTGCGAGACGCTCTTGCGCGTACGCGGGAACGAATTGCAGGCCAGCCGTTTGGCCTCAGGAAGAGCTGAGCCGCCGGGGATTTGCGTGGTGGAGCCGCTCCAAGAAGCTCCAACTCTGCTCTGGTCACGAAGGCCCTCGGAGCTGGGACTTGCCTGAAACCTGGGCAACAGACCAGTCTGGCCCTCGTCCCATCGGGGGTTACAAGAGGAGACGAGGTGAAGAGTTGGAGGAAGAGATTGGAACAACGTACAGACAACCCTTCGAGGATGCTGGCACAGGCCGTGCATTCCTCAGAGCTGGAGAAGAAACGTTCCAAAGAGAAGGACAAGAAGAAGAAATCAAAAGACGGAGTTCAGAAACTTGTGGAGCTCCTGCAGGGAAAGAAAAAGAAAAAGAAAAGGAAGGATCGAGAAAGGAAGCGGCGACGTGCCAAAGAAGAAGACGACGAAGACAGCCAGGGCGGAGCTCCGCTGAGGGCGCGTGTGAAGCGAGATCCCGGCGGCCCCGGCTCAAGTGGCTCAGACGATTCCAGCGGGTCGTCCAGCAGCAGCCCGCCAGGGAAGAAGGGGTCCGGCTCCGAGTCGGATGCAGCCCTCAGCTACGAACCGCCTGGAAGGCGAAAGGCGGCAAAAGAGCCAGGAAGCGTGATGGCCATGCTGGTAAGACACGCGCAAGATCAATTAGATCGAGGTGCGTTGATGGAGCAGGAGGGCCAGCAGCCGGGCATCACCAGCGGGATCAAAATCAGCACGTATTTTGCCCTGCTGATACGCCCATATTACTCCAAGAACAGTCCTCTCCTGAGGGAGTTGTACGCCTTGGCCAATACAATAGATCTGCTGAGGAGCGGCAAGCTGGCGGAGTCTGCGGACGCGCTGGCGAGCCGCTTCATCGCAGTTCATACGGCCTTGGCAGAGGGAGGCTGCATGGTCAACTGCGGCCCAGTTGGAGATGTACCCTCTGGAGCCGACGCAGTCAGCCACAGTGGCTTCTTCAGCGGAGCCAAGGCCTGCAACCCAACAGGTGGGGTGCGGGTGGCCCGGGCCGTGGCAAAGGCGACTCCTGGAACGAAAAAGGCAAGAAAGGTGGCCCGAAAGGGAAAGGAAAAGGCAAAGGACGAGGTGCGGGAAAGGACGCATCCGTCCCGAAGAAGGGCGATCCAAACCCCTGGAAAGAGAACAGGACGACAGCAGCAAGAAATGAGCAGCGCTGAGAAGCGCGCGGATGGTGGTTTCACCTTGCAGCCCTTGAAGGGCATAGATGGGGCGCTGGCTCAGGCCGTTTTGCGTCCTCTTCATGAGGGGTGTTATTTCGAGATATTCAGGCAGCTTTCAAAGTGTGGTCACAGCTATGATACTTTGGGGCGTGGCCTGCTTTGGGTGCTGCTGACTGTTCCCTTTGTGGAAAAGAGGTGGAGTGTTTCAAAAGTGGCATGCCAGGCGATTATGGGAAAGCGTGCTGGACCCTATGCCGTGCACCGGGACCGGTCCAAACGGAACCGGTCTCTTTTCCCGTTGCCCCTGGGTACTGTGAATGAATGGTCTAGGCTGGCCAAGGAGTCGTGCCTGGAAGAATTTACTGGCCCGCAATTTGCCGGCTCGAGCACAGATGAGATATGGCTGGGCCTGGCCATTATGTCCCTGAACTTGGTTGCTGGCTGCGGCCGTGCAATTCCAGACAGGACCCCGACGTTAGTTCAGGAACGCGCATTGAAATCGGTGTACCTATACACAGACCCAGGTTTTGCTGGACAAACGTCCAATTGCAAGAAATGGGAGGCGTGGAGTTCATCGAAAAAGATAGATGGACAGAGGTACGCTTTAACCATGAATATCCAAAGCTCGAGCAGTGGATAGAAGAAAATACTGACTGGCCTGGGTTTGGTGAGGGGGCGGTTTTGCCTACTTGCATGAAATCTATAAAAAGATCTGCCCCCCCACTTTGACCAGCTGGGTTAGAAAGGGTTGACTGGGAAGGGCGACAAAGGTGGACAGCCGACCAATATCGATTTCCTCCTTATCAATATTCTTCAAAGTTCATATTTTGGGTCAACAACTCAAAGTGGCGCTTGGCCAATGCCAGCGAACGTGAACTTGTACATGGTCTGGGGTTCAATCACACAGAGCTGTGCTGGAACGCTAACCAAATCAAGCAAGACCCTGTAGGGTATGAGGACAAACGGAAGAGTTTGGTTGGTGATGGTTTCAACTGCTATAGCTTCTGTTTCGTGGCTGCCATGCTGTGCAAAAGGTGGATTCACATTTCACACTTTGACCAATTATGGGATCGTATGGGCGTGGCACCTGGTTTCTCTTGTCCTCTGGAAGTCAAAATCCCCCTTCAAAGACGGTTGGCGTATGGTGCATGTTCACATGACCCGGGAATTGCTGCCATGCATGGCTCTTTGCTTAGGAGAGTTAACCATACGGGATCCGACGTGCGTGTGACAACAGGTACAGTTTTAAACCCAAAGGCTTACCCCAGGCAAAGCTGTTGTTCTTCGTGGTGGCATTGGTCTAAAGTGTTCGCCTACAGGTGGGGCAAAGCTGACCATATTAACAGCCTTGAATTACGCTCCATCATACACAGCATTGAGTGGAGGATTAATCACCTCAAAGAGTGCCAAGTTCGAGTGTTTCATCTCACTGATTCTTATGTGGCCATGTCGGTGATCAGTAAAGGGCGCTCATCGTCAAAGATGTTGAAGCCCTTGTTGGCTCGGCTAGCTTGTGAATTGCTGGCTTGGGACGTTTACCTGGTTGTCACACACGTGGACTCAACTGACAACCCTACAGACGATGCCAGCAGGGCCTAGTTACTGGCCGGGCCAGGCTTCCAGACAAGATCGCCGAAAAGCACGGCGAAACATTGTCTTGGAGGATGTGGGAATCACCGCTGCCACCTTGGATAGGTACTACACTGCAGTGGCTCGAATGGCGCCCATCCTGGAGGACGTGGATACTGAGGCTAGTCTAGATGAGACTATATCTCAGTGGATTCAGGATGAATTCGAGGATGGGACCCCACTTCACATGGTGGGTGATGCGCTGTCAGGTTTGCATCACTTCGAGCCATTTACCCGAAAACGCCTGCACAAAAGCTGGCGCTTGTACAGTATTTGGAGACGATTTGAAGTGCCATGCCGCGCACCCCCGTTGACACAGGAGCTGGTGCTGGCAATGGCGGGATGGCTCATATCAGTGGATGAGCTGACGATGTCGGCGCTCGTCCTGTTGGGCTTTCACTGTCTTCTAAGAACAGGAGAACTACTTCAGATCAGGCCCTGTGATTTTATCCTTGACAACACAAAAGGCCTGGTATCGCTGCCGAGCAGCAAAAGTGGGGTGCGAAACAATTCAAAAGAAAGCGTTAGCATTCATGACACCTGCACCCTCGAAACAGTCCGAGCTATGCTTCAGCTCAAAAGCCAATGGGGCATGACCAAAGTGCCTTGCTGGGATCGAAGTGGTATATCTTTTCGCAACTTGTTTCGGGACTCTTTGGCTAAGCTGGAAATCACCGCGCTTGGCTTCCGGCCATACAGTTTAAGGCGCGGTGGCGCCACATATGAGATGCAGGTACACGGCCTGATGGAACGGACGTTGATGCGTGGACGTTGGCGCAGTTCAAACATCGCCAGAATCTACATAAGTGATGGCTTATCCATGCTTCCCAGCCTTGCTATGACCATGCGGTCAAAGCACCTGGTTGCCAAATTTTCGTCGATTTTTATCAACGAGCACCAGGCATTTACTGGTGGGGAGCGTGGAAACAAGCGTCACAAAGGGACTTCACATGCTTGAAATGTATCCTGCCATGGATCATGAAACCGATCCTGCCATGGATCATATGAAAATTCGAAGGGTCAGATCCTGCCATGGATCATGAGGATTGACCCTGCCATGAGTCTGGAGAAAGCTCAAAGAGCTATGAAAGTACAGGTATCATGACTAGCATAGTCATGGTAGCACTACCTTTGTGCACGGCTGTAAAAAAAAGAAATGCAGCCTGAATCCAATGTAGTCGAATCGACTGTTTGGATGAAGGGTAGCATGTTGATTTTACAGTTGTTGGGGGTAGCTTTTGGGCTCCCAGCCCCCCCGACCCAGGGGCAGAAACAAGCGTCACAAAGGGATTTCAAATGCTTGAAATGGATCCTGCCATGGATCATGAAACCGATCCTGCCATGGATCATATGAAAATTCGAAGGGTCAGATCCTGCCATGGATCATGAGGATTGACTCTGCCATGAGTCTGGAGAAAGCTCAAAGAGCTATGAAAGTACAGGTATCATGACTAACATAGTCATGGTAGCACTACCTTTGTGCACGGCTGTAAAAAGAGAAATGCAGCCTGAATCCAAACTCTTGGCCGCTGAAGCCTGGGAGGCGTTGGCCGCTCAAGTCTCTGACGAACGCGAAGGCAACGACGTCAACGATGGGCTCTGTGACACCAACGCTACAGTCGTTGAAGGTCGAAATGATGGGTTCCATGGAGTTGGACTTCCAAATCTTCCAAGCTTGCTGCTTTTGTGGCTTCAAACGGTTCACTTTGTAAATGCAGCTTGACTGCAATACATACATGGCACATGGCATGGAAGTAAACATTGCGTATTGACAGCAGATTGACATTGAAGGTAGGTTTGGACACGGCTCACAGAGTACCGGGGTGATTTGGGTGACTTCTTTGGCTTGTGCAGGTTATTTGATGTTATTTGTAGGGATTTCGGGGAAATGCTGGTGTTTGCAGAACTGCTTTCGAGAGCCGGTTGATGCTGTACGAATCGAATTTGGTCGTTGCTTGTTATGTTCGAGAAAGCTGTGGGGTCTTGAAGGCTGGCATGCTGTTGACATTCTATTTCGATTCGAAGTGTGTTGGAACATGAACATGGAAACACAGTTTTGGGTCAGCTAAAGGTCAAATGATGCTGAGTGTCATTAGAGATGTGGCAGAGGTGACGTGTGAAACAATCCGTGTGGGTTCACTTTTTCTCAGCAGCATAGGTTTATCATGGTTTATCCGAATTTGGTGCGGAAACATGTGCAGATCCATTTTTACCAAGTTTGGTGAAACATTGTGAGGCATGGTGAAACTCTTGAGTCCCCAAGAGTCGCTAAGGCTTTGGATGACCAACCGGACCTATGGTTGCGCTCTGACCCGTGCAGCGTCTGCAGCGCCCGTCAGCTGTACCGTTGGCTTCAGATTTTGGAGAAACACTTGGAGCTTTCGCCCGCTTTGGGTCGCTATGGCCCCTCAGGTGGAAATCTCAGAGTGAAACAGTGCACAGCATGCCCAGACAGCACAGAGACAGCATTGCCGTATTTAACTGCTGCACAGATCTGCACAGCATTTGAAGCCTCTGAGCATTCTCAGGTGACTCTTCACAGCTTCGCTCTCGGCATGTTGCCAGAATCCACGAACGAATGAGAGATTCAATATGATTCGATGGAGAATTCCATGAATCCAAGTGCGATTCGATCCTTTTAGCTTCGGTGAGAAGATTGCGCTCATCCCGTGTGGAAGCTTTTCTAGTTGGCGCATCTTATGTCCAGCTGCGTTGAGAAAACTATGCGGTGTGGTCTTTTCTGTGACACCATACTCATGCGCTTGCACTGCGCCCCATGCAACGCCATGCAACGCCATGCAACGCCATGCAACGCCATGCAACGCCATGCAACGCCATGCAACGCCATGCAACGCCATGCAACGCCAT
>BGPT01000112.1:36087-72034 GCA_003297045.1 Symbiodinium sp. clade C Y103
CAACGCCATGCAACGCCATGCAACGCCATGCAACGCCATGCAACGCCATGCAACGCCATGCAACGCCATGCAACGCCATGCAACGCCATGCAACACAAACGCACTACACATGCTGGACGAGACGCGATGATCTTCTCGGCAGGAGACTGGGCAATGTGGTCTCGGCAGAGCACCGAGGCTGTGAGCCATCTGTGAGCTTTATCACTGCAGTATCAAGACGCCAGCCGTGTAGATGCCAGTCGTGTCGTCGTGTCGTCGTGCCGTCGTGTCGTCGTGTTGACACCGGGCCTTAAGACACTTTCCGTTCGAAAGGAATCTGAAAGGATCCTGGACTGTAAGAAATGGTTTGCTCCTCACATCCAAACAGAGATCCGAAAAAAAAAACAGACTCAGACTGACTGACATCTGATCTGTAGAGTGTTGTCATTTGTTGCACAATGTGTTACTCACGTGGCTTTCTTCAAATTCACCTGAAGGCCATGCTTTCTTGCCTGATCCACGACACAAACGATCTGGAAGTTAAGTGGAGGCCTTGTGAGATAGCTGACAGGTTTTTTTTTCGGATGTCGTTGACACAATGTGCCAAGGATTCAAATCAGATATCATTCATGTAGCATGTAGCTGTAGAAATGGCACACTGGCCCGGCCGTTCGACATTCATCAGGCCAATTTGTTCCAGTGACGTCCCTTGAGTTTCATTGCGTTCCATGTGTATTTTTCCCCACCTGCCAGGTGAGGGTTACTAGATTTTATCACAGCTGCACGGGGGGGTGGACCTCCTCCTCCTTCTTCTCCTCCTCCTCCTCCTCGTTCTCCTCGTGCTTCCTCGTCGCCAGCTGCAGATCGCAGTAGGCATTGCCGGACTCCATCTGCCAGCTTCGCATCCCAGTGGGCACTGCCGGACGTCAATGGCGACTGCCAGATCGCAGTGGGCACTGCCGGACTTCATCTGCCAGCTCCAGATCGCAGTGGGCACTGCCGGACTTCATCCGCGAGCTCCAGATCGCAGTGGGCACTGCCGGACTTCAATCGCGACTGCCAGATCCCAGTGGGCGCTGCCGGACTTCATCCGCGAGCTCCAGATCCCAGTGGGCACTGCCGGACTTCAACCGCGAGCTCCAGATTCCAGTGGGCACTGCCGGACTTCACCCGCGAGCTCCAGATCCCAGTGGGCACTGCCGGACTTCACCCGCGAGCTCCAGATCCCAGTGGGCACTGCCGGACTTCAACCGCGAGCTCCAGATCCCAGTGGGCACTGCCGGACTTCAACCTNATGCCAGAAAGAATGCCAGAAAGAATGCCAGATAGAATGCCAGATAGAATGCCAGAAAGAATGTCAGAAAGAATGTCAGAATACATGCCGGAAAGAATGTCAGATAGAATGCCAGAATACATGCCAGATAGAATGCCAGAAAGAATGTCAGAATACATGCCAGAAAGAATGCCAGATAGAATGCCAGAATACATGCCAGAAAGAATGCCAGATAGAATGCCAGATAGAATGTTAGAACGAATGCCAGATAGAATGTCAGATAGAATGTCAGATAAAACACCAGACAGAATGCCAGATAGAATGCCAGAAGATGCCAGAAAGAATGTCAGGCAGATAGCAGATAGAATGTCAGAAAGAATGTTGTGTAGATGGCAGATAGAACGCCAGACTAGATGCCAGATAGAATGTCAGACAGAATGTCAGAGAGAGTGTCAGAATAGATGCCAGATAGAATGCCAGATAGAATGCCAGAAAGAATGCCAGATAGAATGCCAGAAAGAATGTCAGATAGAATGCCAGAAAGAATGCCAGATAAATTGCCAGAAAGAATTTCAGAAAGAATGTCGGAAAGAGTGCCAGACTAGATGCCAGATAGAATGCCAGATATAATGCCAGATAGAATGTCAGATAGAATGCCAGAAAGAATGCCAGATAGAATGCCAGATAGAATGCCAGATAGAATGCCAGATAGAATGTCCGAAAGAATGCTAGATAGAATGCCAGAAAGAATGTCAGAAAGAATGTCAGAATACATGCCGGAAAGAATGCCAGATAGAATGCCAGAAAGAATGTCAGATAGAATGTCAGAAAAATGCCAGATAGAATGCCAGAAAGAATGCCAGATAGAATGTCAGAAAGAATGCCAGATAGAATGCCAGATAGGATGTCAGAATACATGCCAGAAAGAACGCCAGAAAGAATGCCAGATAGAATGCCAGATAGAATTCCAGAAAGAATGCCAGAAAGAATGCCAGATAGAATGGCATTCTATCTGCCAGAAAGAATGCCAGAAAGAATGCCAGATAGAATGCCAGAAAGAATGTCAGAAAGAATGCCAGAAAGAATGCCAGATAGAATGCCAGAAAGAATGTGAGAAAGAATGTCAGAAAGAGTGCCAGACTAGATGCCAGATAGGATGCCAGATAGAATGCCAGATAGGGTGTCAGATAGAATACCAGAAAGAATGCCAGATAGAATGCCAGAAAGCATGTCAGAAAGAATGTCAGAAAGAGTGCCAGACTAGATGCGAGATAGAATGCCAGATAGAGTGCCAGAGAGGGTGTCAGATAGAATACCAGAAAGAATGCCAGATAGAATGCCAGAAAGCATGTCAGATAGAATGTCAGAACATATGTCAGATAGAATGGCAGAGCATNGATAGAATGCCAGAAAGCATGTCAGATAGAATGTCAGAACATATGTCAGATAGAATGGCAGAGCATATGTCAGAGAAAATGTCAGATAGAATGCCAAGATGAAGAGGAGGAGAGGACAACTCTGATGAAATCTAGAGAGCGAAGGTCTCTAGATTTCATCAGAGTTGTCCTCTCCTCCTCTTCCCTGCCAGAAAGTTTTTCCAGAAAGAATGTCAAAATCTGTATCACACTTTATGCCAAATAAAGTCTCATGGTGGGGATCACTCGAAGAAAAGTAATTTAATGTTTTCGCATGGTCTCATAGGTCCCACCATGTCATGGAAACGCGACAGCTAAAGGGCCTGACGTAGTTTCAACATGTTTCAACATGTTGCTTACATTCAACCACTGAGACTTGGTACTGTTCCATTTCAAACTTCCTGGACCTTCATTTCACGAAATTCTACGAAATGAATGACCCTTTTTTTGCGCAAAATGTTGTCAAATGGATCAAAACTCCTTATTTGACTGGATTTCCTTGAAATTCATCCACAATCAATGAGTTGTGGATGTCGCAGGCTACAAGGTTTCTGCATGACAGGTGGTCTTATTTTCAGATTTTGACATTCAAAGACGTCAAGAATTACTTTCAGAACTCCCGCAAACAAGTGACAACCTCCCGCAAAAAAGGTCAAACTCCCGCACATCCCGAAAAGTCATACAATCGAATTTTCTAGAACCCACCTGATCACATCATTGACTGCAAAACGTATGACAAATGCCAGGTCATTGAGACATTCTTGAAACTTCTGAAATTCTGAACCTTATTAGTGTATTTGCACATGCACTCAAAACACCATGTATGATAGCTATATACTTGTAGCATTGCGGTTCGAGCAAAAAGAGCTTTAGCTGCGCGCTTAACAGTTTTCTTGTGGTTTCATTGTTTGGGTATATAATCCCCGCTGAAACCTGAAAATACAGGTTATCAGCCGTAGTCTTTACTATTGAGCAATGGAAAGACCAGCCCCCGATGGTTCCGCTGGTCCAACAGGTGATATAGTCCCTGCCACAAGTTCTGTCAGTCAAGTGGGTGGTACAGCCGCAAGCCCGGCTGGAGTAAATCCCATGCCCATGACTGTTGATGAGGGTATTTTATCCCAACCGGCTCAAGCTTACTTTCAGTTTGTCCAAAACAACCTGACATTCATCAACGAAGGGAACATTGACCTTTTCAGACAAGAGGCAGAGGAGCGACACAAACAGCTCATGGAGCAAATGGTTGCACAACTGCGTAGTGACTATGAATCGCGAAACATGCAAGTCGAACAGGGGTGCATGCAGAGGATTAGCCAGCAACATGCAGAGATGATGCAACACAATGAAAAGATGCAGGCCGAACTGTCAAACTACATGTTGTCGCGTACAGTAGCTGAACAAGAGGTTTTGAATCAGAGGAAAGAGCTTTCTGAGGCACACGCCAAGTTGAAGAACTCAGGAAACTCTATTGCACTAGAAGCGGAGCAAAGGCACAACCAAAACGTTTCTCAGCTTCAGTCGCAGTATGAGGCCAAGTATACAGAACTCAGGACAAGCCATGAGGCAGACTGTAGACGCATAGTGGATGACACGGTGAAGTATGCACAAGATGGTATGGAGAGGTTCAAAGGTGAGGAGAATCATGCCATGCAAGAGATGAGAGAGGAATATGAGTCCAATGCAAAGAAATCAGCAGACCTCAATGACCAGCTTCAGCAAAAGGTTGAGGATCTATTTGAGGAACTCAACAAGCTCAAAGCACCGGTGTTGAATTTGGAAGAGCTTGACAAACGGGACAAAGGACCACGTATTGAAGAGCTCACTACTCCAAAAGCATCGGCTGGAGTAGATCCCAAGCCCATGTGTAGCATGAGTGATCTAGCAGACCGAGCTAGGGAGAGACTCAACAGTGTGTTACTCCATTAGGTTCAGAAGCAACTCCGAAACCTCCTCAATTGCCATTGGAAAGAACACATGAGAAAGATGATCAACACCGAGCGCCCAGCAGCTTGCCACCTAGTCCAACACTCGCGCATAGTGAGCCCAAAAAGCAAGTAGATACTGGGACTGGCTTGACCGGACAGCAGATCATAGATCTTGTCAAGTCGTTGACATCAAAAGATGCTGACGCTGACAGGCCCCGAACCAAAGAGGCTGAGACTATGAAGCTCAATGACATGCCTGCACCCGAGTTGTACCGCCAATGGCGTAATCACGTTAGGGCTGAGGTGAAGTCATGTTCGGACAAACCCGACGAAGCGTGGTTGTGGTTGAATGAAGTGTTTGACAGCAAGACGCCTAGGGAACAGTTGGAGGCAAAGTTGCAGGATCCAGGTAAGTTCATCACGTTGGACACCAAACTCTCGGCAGCGGTAACTCGTTCAGCCAAAGGTGGCTTAGCAAAGATTTGCGACTTCAAAGATGAAGAGTTTGAGAAGGGAATCCAGGTCAGAGGTCGCAGAGTCCTTTTGATGTTTGAAGATTACTTCAGGACGTCTGAGGAGGCTGGCAGTGGAGGATCTCAAAAGGTTTCTCAACCGATGGGATGCCACTATAGCCGGCATGGAAGCGCCCCCGGATGATTTGGTTCTCAGAGACATTTTACTTCGACAGATTAGGAAATGTCATCTGATGAAGTACGATATCGAAGCATTCGACAGAGCATCCGAAAAATCGGAGCAAAAGTCTTATGCATTCTTGCTTCAGAGCATCCGTGACCCCCTTGACAGGGAAAGACTAAGGTCAAACCGAAATCGGATCGTTGAGAAAAACAAGCAAGGAGCTGAGAAGCCACAGCCTGCCGCCGCCGCTCAGGGAGACAAGCCGAACCCACGTAGGAAGAACAGCCGTGGCCGGTCCCGTGAGCGTAGTCAGAGTGCAAAGGGGGAGAAGATATGTTTCAAGTTCAAGGATGGAAAGTGTGACAAAGATGACAAATGTCCGTACAAGCATGGCAAGGACCCCAAGCCACGATCAAATACCCCAAAGAATGGGAAGAAGGGGAATGGTAAAGGCCGATCACCCTCAAAGACAAAGCTTTCGAAGGAGGAGATGGCTAAGATCCCTTGCGCATACTTTCAACAGGGAAATTGTCATCGTGGGGATAAGCGTTTCTACAAACATGAGAAAGCTGCCCCGACAACAAAAGATGCCAAGAGGACTAATAGCCCTGCACCAAGGAAGAAGGCCAGCGCAAAAGCTGCGCCCTGTCTTTTGGAGAAGTATGCATGCATTGCAAAGGGGAGAAAGGGATTGCCAAAAGCCACAAAGGCCATGAAAGATCAAAGCCACAGAGTTGTTGTGTTTTCATCAAAAGTCGAGACCATCAAGTTTCCAGCTGTTGGTGAACAAAGGAAATTGGTATACAAACCTCGGTTGTGTGAAAAGAGGTATCCGAAGACTGAAATGGTACCTAAGTCTGACCCATTGGATGCTCATCGTGCACAGGTTGTTGCCCGCCAACTTCAGGAAGTCGTCAGCCTCTTCGGCAGTGATCAGCAGCTCCGATGCCGTTTCCGTTGCAATGATGAAACAGGCAGTACAACCTGCAATCATTGTAGATCCATGGTTGGTCCCAAGAGTCGAAGAGTAAGGTAAGCAACACTCATTTGCCGACTGTCGGGACACCTGCACCAAAGGACAAGTCTTAGTGTGTTTGGTTGGTTGATACTGGTAGTGAGCAAGATTTCATCAGTGAAGGCATGCTGAAAACAGCAGAAGCCACCAACCGTCGCTTGAGTGAGACCCCGATTTGCCTTGCAACAGCCAGCGGATCGACCCGGGCAGATGAAGTGGCCGACGTAACTGTCGATGCCCTGCATAGACCATTCTCATCGTACATCCTTGATGAGACACCCGCTGTGCTGTCTGTTGGTGTGCGTTGTATGGAGCGAGGATATAGTTTTGTCTGGCCCGCTGACGGCACACCGTATTTCATCAGACCTGATCACTATGTGATTCAGTTGAATGTTGACGGAACGGTTCCAGTCATTGACCCAACATGTAGAGTAATCAGCAGAAAAGAATTCAAATCAGACTGCCATTTGCTTCGGCTGTTTGCCATGCCAAGTGCCGCAGCAAGGGACCCGGCTGAAGCCGAAGAAGATGGTGTGGATGAGGGCCAATCCGCCGATGAGGAGGCCGAATACACCAGGTCTAGGAAAACGGCTGATTTAGAAAAGGAGGCCAAAAGTGCCGCCCATCAGTTCTGTCACTTCCCAAAGAATCCCGTGTGCAAAGTCTGCCAGAAGGCGCGCATGATGGCGCCGCCCGCCAAGAAACGAGGGGGACAGAAAAGGCTAGACACCCGACATTTTGCAGAGCATCTCATTGCCGATCACACTGTGGTAAAAACAAATGTCGAGGAAGGGATCAAAGGAGAAACTGTAGCTCTTGTGAAGAAAGATGTTCACACTCAGTTTCGACATGCTTATCCTAGCCAGAGCAAGTCAGGAGATTCGTGTGTCACTGCTTTCAACGACTTTCTATCCCACAAGGATGAAGTAGGGGCGGTTTACACTGACAATTCTCGCAAACTGATTGCTGCTATTGGGGAGATGCGTTTTCATCATCAGACTTCAACGGAGTATGTTGATAGCTCAGAATCTTTTGTGGAGCGTGGAGTCCGACATGCTGGAGGGGACTCGGACAAACCTTGTCCAATCAGGTTTGCCATTGCGCATGTGGCCATTGGCAATGCCGCGTTTCTCCGTAGCCGTAAACGCTAGCCCACAACTGAATGGTGATGAAGCTCCCTGGAAGCTTAGGTTCGATGAGGAATTCCCTGGTCAGTTGATTCCATTTGGGGCAAAGATCTTATTTTGGAACAATCCAAAGAGGGCTGACAATACTTCAGGCAGAATGTCTCCGACTGCAAATGATGGTATCTTCTTGGGTTATCACATTCAACCTGGTTTTGCATGGAAGGGCGAGTACTTGGTTGCAAAACTCGAAGCATTGGACTACCATGCTGAGAACGGTAGCATCACCGTGCAACGTGCTCGACGGATTGAGCTCCTACCAGGTGGGCTCGATTTGAGATTTTCCACTCCGTGCACTCCAGGAGGCCAAAGAGCCTAAGCCGGACCGACTGGAGGACAATCTCATTGTTGAAGCTCGTCCGGTTCCGTTTGAATCCGAAATGCAGCCAGCTGAGCCTGACGATGAGGCAGTCGACAAATCAAGTGACGCAGTGCTTGACGCACTTGCCCCATCAGATCCAGGCCCAGAGGGTGGAATCATTGATGATACAACTAGAACCCCAAAGGGAGAACCCATTCCGGATGGATATCATTGGGTTGGTACCAGAATTGTGAAGACGTACAGAGGTTCAAAACGACCTCCGTCAATCCCATCTGATTTCTGGAGCATGCTTGGTCCAAAAGAACGAGCAGAACTCTCCGCTGAAGAAGCTGCAAAGGCTTCCGGTAGTAGTGGGAGTGGTGGTGCTTCATCAAGTGCCGCACCAAAGGCTAAAGCCAAGAAGAAGAAGCAGAAGAAGAAGAAAGAAGAAGAAGAAAGAAGAAGAAGAAGAAGAAGAAGAAGAAGTCATCCGCGACTGCGCGAAGGCTTCGGGTAAACCCTAGCCCCTTAGGTGAGCCAGTGTCAGAAGGATGTTGGGAAGTAATTCCTCCTGACAGACCACGTTTTTGCGTTCCGGCCATGCCGAAGGTTTCACCAGCCAAAGCTGAACTCCATCGACCGGAATTGACGGAATTGATCAAGTTGAAGATCCAAGAATTGGAATTCAAAAGTGCCTTAGAGTTGTTTTCAGCTGTCGCACGTTTGGTTCCTAAGGATGAGGTTGCTCGAAATCCCAAAGCAAAAGCTGCCTTAGATAAGGAATGGGAGAACCTTAGGGCCAAAGCGGTGTGGGATGAAACTGGAGTTCGCGGGTGCAAAAGCATCGTGGAAGAAGCCGGCAAAGCAGGGCAAACAGTACATCTTGGTAGGATTTTTGAGGCTTGCTACGAAGAGAGCTCCGAACTTCCCCCAGATGACCCTAGAAGGAAATTCAAAGGTCGTACTGTTTTTTAAGGCGATAACGTCAGGGACCAGGATTCTGACCATGCGTTATTTGCAGAACTAGGTTCTAGCCCGGCCTCCATGGGAGGCGGCGAAACTTCTCGATGCATTCGGCTCCCAACCTGGATTTTCGAAGGCTCAGGCCGACGCCATTCAGACGTATATCCGTGCCCTCTTCACTGGGGTAGGAATAGATTGCCATCTCATTGGGCAAAAGAGTTTGGCAGCCGATGGTTCCATTGATTCTTGCACCCTACGGTCACCCAGATAGCGGAGGCATTTGGGAAAACCCACCTCAACACACGTATCAACAAAGAAGGTTGGAGACAAATTCTTCCAGATGTTTGGCAAAGTATTTTCTATCATTCTGAGTACAACTGCATGTTGGTGGTCTATGTGGATGATTTTAAAATGGCCGGCCCAACCGAAAACATGGACAAAGCCTGGGCCAGCATCCGCAAAGCAGTGAACATCGGAGACCCAGAGCCATATATGACGGGTACTTCGGATGTCAGCATGTCGAGTTCAACAATGTCACATTGCCTCGCAAAGCTCATCCTTTCGCCCACGTCTTTGAGTCTCAACCTGCAGCTGCGGCGCAATCCCAACATAGAACCAGTGATTTTTGGCAACATGACCCCCACAATCATACTTGGACAACGTATCATCTCCAGCCACGAAAGAAATTGTTCGAGCCTGGCGATGAGGGGGGAGAGTTTGCCAAGTCACTCCATTCTGAAAGGTTTACCATGATTTACAAGAATGCTGACTACAAAGGTTTACCCATTCTCAACATGCATTTTTCAGATGAGAAGTCAACCATCATTGAGGACGACGTGACGGTCGATCAGAAATGCAGACCACTGACTTTTGGACAGGTCGAACGATCTTTAATATTGAGAAAACTTAGGCAACCCTGATAGGTTCGCCCTCCCAAACAAGAATAGACCCGGTCCTCATAGAGACAAGAGGGAAGCGAAGAATGAGAAGAAAGCTCAAAGGTTCAAGAACATTGAGAGTGTCACTGAACGGAAATCTGGGTGCATGACCAAACCGGTTAATCTGGTAAGGTATGACATGTCTTCGTTTTTGGAATCCTGTGTGGACGCTTACTGTCAGTTGGCGAAGGTTGAAAAATCCTCCTTGCCAAGGGTTCAGACCCCGTTCACCGAAGCTGGGATAGCACGTCTGACGCTGGACGAGAAGGAGACTCCTAGAAGGCTCCAGCCCATAGCTTCGAAGGTCCTGATGAAGGTCTTGTTTGCCGCTAGAATGGCAAGACCCGATTTACTTAGGGCAACTCAAAGCTTGGCATCCCGTGTGACGAAGTGGCCAGCAGAGTGTGACATAGCCCTTCATAGACTTGTCTCTTATGTCAACTCGTGGACGGATTTGTTCCTTGAGGGTTTTGTCGGTGACTCGTTGGATGACTGTCAGCTATGGCTGTTCGCTGATGCAGATCATGCAGCGGAATTTGACTCGAAATCAACTTCTGGTTGTGCGATGTTCCAGGTAGGTCCCAATACCTATTTTCCCTTGAATGCATTCAGCAAGAAACAGACAGTTGTAGCAAACTCGTCCGCTGAAGTCTTTAGAGCCGAGGGTATCTCTATGTTGGCGTTGTTTGAGCAATTGGGCATTTTCAAGAAATTGTCGCAGAAGGCCGGTGTAAAAACCAAGCCCAACACTCCTGAACCCGAAGACCCCGTCTTTACTCGTATTGACAAGGAGATTGACGAAATCCGGTATGGGAATGTTGATGGTGGCCTTTCTGCGGCAGATATCAATAGTTTAAAAGCCCATTTTCCCGAGTTTTACCAGGTGAAGCTCATGGAAGATAATCAAGCTTCTATCACCGCGAGCATCTATGAGGTATGCCAAAAAGACCCAAAACATTTGTTCAAATGGACGAAGCAACAGTTCGAATTCGAACAGTTTGACCTCATCAGTGTTGGGACTGACTGGCAAACCGCCGACATTTTGACGACGCCCTTCACTTCCCCGACGAAGTGGGAGCACGTTCTCAGGCTGCTGGGCATTGGAAGAACTTGGATCAACGACGATGGCAAGGTGCGCCGTGTAGACTCCCGGACTTCGTGTGCTGCTCATGCCGATGATCAGGGGGGACAAGTTGATCCGGCTGAGTTCCAACGACTTTTGATTGAATTTTGTTGTTCAGATGATTCGAAACTATGTGCGCCAAGAGACGCCAGCAAAGGGTGCAGACTGATTCGGGTTACAGAATCTGATGATGGAACCACCATAGGCTGTCGTAATTGGCTAGCCCAAGAAGTCAATGCATTCCGTGACAATAACCCGGACGATGTAGTTTTACTTTACACATCCCTACCTTGTGTCGGCGGGAGTCCATGGGGTAATGTCAATCCGATGACGGTTGAAGGGGCTGAGAGGATCGAACAACAACAAAAGGATTTCACAAAACTTTTCAAATCATTTCAGAAACCTCATCAAGGAGATCGATGGACCACACTTTTAAATTGCTTTTGCGTTGTCGAAGAACTGCAAGTATTGGAAGTGGCCAATGGTTCAATCTTTTCTCAACAAATACAACTTGATTCAATATCCATGTCGCGGCTGTCAGTTTGGGGTAACCGATTCAGAAGGTCTGCCAATGAAAAAGGGCTGGATGATTGCAACAAGCATGGACGAACTGTCGGCCATTGGGAAATATGTTTGTGACGGGTCTCATACTCATGGTCAAAGCCGGGGTACTGCATTAAAGCTTGCAGAGAACTACACATTTTCCTTGACCGTTTTCATTCACCGTTGCTGTCGTGCCAGAGCTAGTGAGGCACAAACCGCCACCAAAAGGGAGAAAAGACTAGCTCTTCCAGCCATGCAGCGCAGTTCACAACAACGGGAACTCATTGAAGGGCGCGCGCCATGGCAGCGGCCTCCGTGCCCCAAACAAGTGACCTAGCCGAATGGGTGAAATTTCGAGGATTTTTGGACAAAGAAGAGGATGGAATAACAGGTTGGAAGCAGTGTTACTGTCAACGCGATGGGATCAGATGTACAAGCACTTGAACTGGCCTCAGGTTTGATACAGTGCATGACAGCCCAATCAGTAGCCTGTGATACTCTGAAAGGTTGCCCATTTGCCCATGAACTGTATCGTTTGTCACGCCTTGGACAAAGTGATCTTTGGGACACGCCTCTGCCACATGAATACGTTCCAGGGACTGCCAGGCCGACAGTAAATGCCGTGCCCACTCTTTACGTGTTGACGGGTGATTCCGCCCTCGCATTGATCACTGGAAAGGGTGGTACGCTCAAAGAGTACACTCTTGAGAAGGACTTTGAAGCCAAAAAGCCCAGTGTCGTCTTGGAGTTCGCGCATCGGGTGATGTGGGGCAAGGATTTTAGACGCCTTGTCAAAGCCAACATTGAGACGATCAAGGAACTGGTAGCGAAGGTCTCCTCACAGTATGGCTCGCAGATTCGGGTCATTTCGGTTGTAGTCTGGTCTGCGAATGGTTGTGTGGTGAGCATGGGATAGAACCACTACCTGCGTGTGGGCAGGACAACCCGAAAGGCAGCTACCCCGAATTGATGGCTGAAGTCCAGGGGCACTTTTCCTGGTGGAATGAGCAGCTCCTCGCACTTGGTGTCGAGGAGGGGTTCTATAATCGGTGAGCCCGACGAACTGGTGTACGGGCTTGGCTTGACCTTCACGACCTGGATGAAGGAGTTCAAGCAGTGGTAAGAAACCACGATCCAGCCGAAGAACGAACGTCTTCGCTGGGTTCGCAACGTGGTGCTACCGCCCAACTTGGAGCTGAGGGACATGTTTCACGCGTTGGAATTTGAGTACAACAGACGACAGAGGCTGGGATACTACCAGTCTCTTTTCCACCTCCTCCATGTCACCGACATTCTCGCCCCACAGATTGAGATGTCGAAGGACAGGAGGCTTCGATCAGTTGGCGATGGGATCTTCAGGGACGTGGTTCCTTGCATGGATGAGCTGCCCAACACCGTGCAGAACTTGGTCAGGGATGCCTATGTGAAGATCAGCAAGCCGACTGAGTTTGTGGTTGAAGCCCAAGAATTCATAGCGGAGGAGACTCAGGATCGGGCCACCGGATTTTACTTGCTTTGATGACGACGAAGCTGACCCATGGGCAGACGTTGACGTGAATGAACATGAAGGTCCATCAGTTGGCAAAGCCAAGGCCTCGCATGCGGCTCCAGCGCCAAAAGCCAAACCGAAAGCTGAGCCAAAGCCAGCTGCGTCTTCTGCCAGCAGCCCTGCACCACCGAAGGCTGCCTTAGTTGGTGCGCCCGCCCATGAAAATGTGATTGAAGGCACCATCGCTCCTCAGTTCACCCAAGGACAGGTGCAGTCATACAGCGATGGAGGAGAATGTCAAGGGCGAGGTGGTGGAACACGTTGTCATCGAGCAGCATTTGTATATGAGATGGTTGTCAAGTCTTGCTGGGACATGGCTGGGGCGGAAAACCTTCGTTTTCCAGCCCGACTGGCCAACCATCGCACCAAAGTGAATGCCGTCAGACGCGGCCAACCCAGCCAAAACGGTGGTACTTCGACGAGGACATGTGGTTGGATCTTGAGGTGTTCATGGAGCTCTACACCAAGATGCTCCCAAAGAATTGCAAGCCTCCCGCGGTGGATGAGTTGGTGGCGCTGTTGTACAAGCACAACAAGGTGCGTTTCGTATTTGCCGGCCTCCAAACGGCAGCCCGAGAGGGTTAGCCTATTGGCCATTCAAAATCCGGGCAGTCCAAGGCCACTTTGAACGGTGAAAAGGGCTGCGGCTTCCGACACGTTCAATGCCGTGATGATTTAAGCTGAGACTGGAGCAGCAGCGGTCATCAAGGCTTCCCTCACTGGAACGCCCGTTACTGCCGGAAATCAAGTCCCAGGAGTTGTTTATCACAGGATTGGCCGTGGCAACTGGAAGCCGATTTTGGACAATGGGTTCATTCCAGGGGGAGGTTCCCAAGTGGCACCAGGACGTGCGCGCAGCTACTTTTCAGATAAGCGTGTGCAAGATGCAGAGTATATAGGTGCAATTGTTCGGGTGGAAATTCGGGTTGCAATGCGTGAAGCTGTATAATGGATGGTGCTGTGTTCATCCGTACAGCGTCCGACGGGATCCTCACCAAGGACACCATTGACCCGAAGTTCATCATCTCGATTGAGGACACCGAGAAAAGGACCATGCTCTACCAGCGGAAGGACACAGAACAGGCAACAGCGGAAGGACACAGAACAGGCAACGGCCAAGAGCTCAGGTGATGGTGCAAAAGTCGGACAAATTGTGCAGAAGATGGAAGGCAAGGTTCATTCCTTCGCCCAATCCTCTGCTTCCGCTTCAGCTGCTTCAGCATCAGATTATGTTGCGCCGACATTTGGCCGAACCCCCATGAAGGTGAAACCACCACCACCGGGGTATGAAACGAAATTGCCAGGATATGCGCATCAGCCCAAAGCTGCTGTCCCTCAATCTGCTAGTCCTCCCATGGCAAAAGCTCCAAAGCCCGCATCAACACCGCAGAAAGAGCCGCCACCACAGAAGAAGGCCGCTTTAACTAGCGAGCCCAAAGCTGTGCCAGCAGCTCAGCCACCGGTGAAGATCATGGAGCAAAAGTCAAAGATGCCACCTGGAAGCCCCGCGAAGCCCAAGCAGCCGCCAGCACCTCCACCTCCAAAGCCAAAAGGAGAGGAGGGTGCCGCTGAGAAGAAGTAGCCCGTCAAGATCGAGTCCTACAGCTGTGAGAGATGCTTTGCACAAGTGTTTCGTGGGCAGACTCAGTGTGACGGCTGCGGGCTTGTACTTGAGACTATACCAAGGCCAACAAAAATAGGATCGCAGAACGTCGAAAGGAGGAACTTCGCAAGTTGGGCGTCAAGTACGACTTCAAGGGCGAGTTCCTCAGACAGCTCACTCGTGATCAGTTGGTAGGTCTTGGGATCACTGACAGCCAAGACCGTGGCAGCACAAGCCCAGAAGCTGACCTTCTCAAACGTGGCAAGGACCGGTTGAAAAGAGCCAAAGACAAAGGCTATACCTCTGTGTTGGATCGCTTTGTCATGGACACCATTTTTGCTGAGAGTGTTCTCAACGATGGGGAGAATGAGTATGACTGCGAACGATATGGTCTTTTTGCACTTTGTCATCTTCCCAAACCTGATCGAAGCAAGGCACTTAAGTTCGCCTTGGCACCTCTGAATATAGTCACTTGGAGCACATGGCATGCAGCAAGTCAGCTGGGATGCTTGCAGCCTGCAGAAACCATATCCCTTGTAGCCAGAGCAGCCACATGCTGAACAGTCTGTGGCGACATTTGGCCCCATGACCATTGCTCTTTCAACCATTGTGCCAAAGAAGATGTCAGGTCATCTGACCCTGATGCTTTGCTCTGCCTCTTGGCAGCTTCCATGCTTTGGTGCAATCATCCTTTCCTTTTTTTGAGCAGCACATCAGGTTCATCTTCCATTGCCAAAAAGCTAATTTCTGCAAAGGTGGCAGAATGATAGTGTTGCCAAAAATCCCTTGGAAGGAATTGGAAAATGCAGTCCAAGTCTTTAGGGGGAAAAAAATCTGTGTGAAGTTGAAAGAAAAAATGGATGGAACATGTTCAGACTTTTTTCCATAGAAGAGATCCCAGTTTCCATTTGGATATGTCTCAACCACATCTTTCTGGCAAGAAGTAATCCAAACACCACAAGTGACATGCAAGTAATCCTAGACCACAAGTGACATGCAAGTAATCCTAGAACACAAAACTCTAACCAAGTAATCCTAGAACAAAAGATTCAAACCAAGTAATCCTAGAACACAAAACTCAGACCAAGTAATCCTAGAAGACACTGCTTAAGTAATCCTAACACCACAAATGTTTCAAGATGTTGGACAGCAGTATTCCTACAAGTGTATATGCAGCATTCACCACAGAGAGAAATTAAACAATATACACATACATGATATGCACTATATATATATATTTACATATATAGATATGCATTTGTTGGTGCAACAGCAGCTCTACATACAATACTCACAGCAAAGCAATGGTCCTGCAGTTCCTCCTTGATCAATCTTCTTTGAAGAAGCAGAAGCAGCTGGTTTCTTTGACACTGTTCCTTTTGGTTTTTTCTTCTCTGTTGTATCCTGCTTCTTTCCTGTATTTTTCTTCTTTGCTCCTGCCTTTGCTCCTGCTTTCTTGCTGGGTACTACTGCTTCCCTTTTGCCACTAGCTTTGGCCTTTGGTCGAGATTTACCAGGTGTTTTTTTTGTTAGATCCTCCTGTTCAACTTGGTCTTTTTTTTTCTTCATCCTGAGTTTCTTCCTTCTCCTTGGCTGCACCTGTGGTACCCTCAAGTTCCAAAATTGGTTGGCCAGGTGTTTCTTCTGTTTCTGTTGCTGCCTTAGCAGCAGGTCTTTTCAAAACTGGGGCCATGGCTGCAGTGATGACAACTATTGTGTCATAAATTGGCGAAAGGGCTGGTGGTACAGGATGCCATGGAAAANTTTCAAAACTGGGGCCATGGCTGCAGTGATGACAACTATTGTGTCATAAATTGGCGAAAGGGCTGGTGGTACAGGATGCCATGGAAAATTTATAGATTGGCCACTGATAAGTTTGATCCTTTTCTTTACATGGTTGTAGGACTAGTGTGATGAGCATGTTGTGACCATAGATATCTAACCACAAAATTTGGATACATTTCTTTTTAAGTTTCAATTTGACATTTAGAAATATATGTATATATACATATATAAATATATGTGTGTGTGAATGTAAATACACTAAACCGACCTTGTGTAGGAACCTGGACAAAACAAATATATGCACATTGTTTGGCAACATTGTGGTTGCTATTGCAAAATTTGGTTGAGCCAANACCTTGTGTAGGAACCTGGACAAAACAAATATATGCACATTGTTTGGCAACATTGTGGTTGCTATTGCAAAATTTGGTTGAGCCAAGCAGTGGAAACAAGTTTCCAAGGACACAAAAGTAATCCTAACTTCAGTCCCATGACACCACCAAGTAATCCTAGGGTGGATCCCAAGCAAGAAAGTAATCCTAACCAATGAACAAAAGTAATCCTAACCTTAGTCCTATGACGCCACCAAGTAATTCTAAGATGGTTCTCAAGCAAGAAAGTAATCCTCACCAATGAACAAAAACAATTGTACACTTATTCCCATGACACCTTCAAACATGTTTAGTATGTCTCCCAAGCAACAGAATAGCCCTAACCATTTTACTGAATTGGAATAACAGATTCCTTAGGCTCCTAAGATTTTTTTGGGTGTGTAGGATTACTTTGATCTTGATTTTCTTGCAACCTTGAAACAAAACTTGTTCCTTGTTATAGGATTACTTTGCTGCTGTAGGATTACTTTGCTGCTGTAGGATTACTTTCATGAGACCAACATATGCAAACCTTGGTGTATTTATTTGATTTCAGCCAAACACATGTAAACATTTGAGCATTGTCATGAGAAAAAACTTGTACAAATCTTGGTGGGTTGTTGTGGTTCCAGCCCAAANTTGAGCATTGTCATGAGAAAAAACTTGTACAAATCTTGGTGGGTTGTTGTGGTTCCAGCCCAAAACAACCAACATATTTGAACATTTTGGATATTTTCTCTGGGGTACATTGAAAGTTTGATTGAAAGTTTGCATGCAAACTTTCACACCCCCCTGAAACTTTGATTGAAAGTTTGCATGCAAACTTTCACACCCCC
The DNA here is from genome assembly GCA_003297045.1 of Symbiodinium sp. clade C Y103. Taxonomy (NCBI): domain Eukaryota; class Dinophyceae; order Suessiales; family Symbiodiniaceae; genus Cladocopium; species Cladocopium sp. clade C. Next base: position 53,527 of record BGPT01000112.1, read on the forward strand.
CTGAAACTTTGATTGAAAGTTTGCATGCAAACTTTCATACCCCCCTGAAACTTTGATTGAAAGTTTGCAGGCAAACTTTCATACCCCCTGAAACTTTGCAATGAAAGTTTCAATCAAACTTTCAATCTAATTTAAATTATAATTGTAGCCAAAATGTAGGGTTGAAAGTTTCAGTTGAAACTTTCAAGGGGGTATGAAAGTTTGCATGCAAACTTTCAATCAAAGTGTCATACCCCTTGAAAGTTTGATTGCAAACTTTCAATCAAACTTTCATACTACATTAAAAATTGCGTTTTTTTTTCAGAAGATTCTTTGAATTTTCAACACAAAACCACCTGCAACCCAAGCATGACTCAAGTTATTTTTCTTTGGAAGAGCATCTCTGGACTTCAGAGTCAGATCTCGCTGTCTCTCGCTGTCATCAGGGCCATACTCCATCCTTGGAAATTTGAGAGACTTTGATCCCACATGTTCAAAAACAATGAGCAAAAAGTAATCCTAATTGAGAAACATGACAAGCCAAAATGAAAAGAAGTAATCCTAACTGATGAAGTTTGCAGTCACAAATGGACACATAAGTAACCCTATAATCTGGTAAGATTGCAACCCTACTTGAACAAAGAAGCAATCCTAAATGAAAGAAAATTACAACTTAAAGCAACAAAGTAACAAACATGGAAAAAGAAGTAATCCTAAAAATAGACAAGTAATCCTAAATGAGGTGAATTGCAAAAACCCAGATGAACCACACAAGTAATCCTAAAGCACTTTATGTCCAGTCACCTTTTGGGCCTAGGAGGCCATGGAGGGTTTGCCTTCCCAGGGCCAGGGGCTTTGAACCTGAAGTAGTCTTCTGCGGTCCTGGGTTCGCAAAATGTTGACATGTAAGCATGTTGTTGACTCTCATTGCTTGTGGTAATGCATACAAGGTTCAACTCAGGAGCAGGAGCAGGGGTGACAGGGCGAGGTACACTGGGATGCTTCACAAAAAAAATGCACTGCAATCCAAACAGGTATGCACAAGTAATCTCAACACAATATGTAGCCAACGTACTTTGGCAAGGAAGGTCCAGCACCAAGCCACTCTGCAGGTGAGGAAGGCTTCAAACAAAATGCCAGAAAACTGAAATGAACAAAATCCAACGCAAACATTCCCACAGAAGTAATCCCATACCCACATGTAGCCAAAGTACTTTCCTTCTGCTTTGGGCACTGATTCCACGAAGGTGCCAGGAGCAGCAGGCCTCAGAAATGAGATGAACAATTGATCATGCAAGAAATGTGTTTTCATTGCACTCAAAAGTAATCCTTAAAAATGCAGTCAAAGTACTTTGCCATAGCCTTTGGATCAGCCACTGGTGGCACAGGCCTCCAAAATGCTTTTCAAAAAAGGTTTTCCCAATGTACATTGGTTGTGCATCCAAAAGTTTGAAACAATGCAGCCAATGTACATCTGGGTTCTCTTTGGGATGATCGCAGCAATCTCAGGTGCTTTGGCAAGGAAGATCCTGAGTTGAAGGGGCAGCTGGGTATTATGTCAAGTATATTTTTTTAATAGGCAAGTAATCCTAAGGCAAAAACAAGAGTAATCCTACAAGCAGAAATTATGTCAAGACACATGTGAGTTTTGGTAGGTGGAGCTTTCATAGCCACTGGTCCTGGATTAGCTGTCCTGACAAAAACAGTTGAAAGAGTAGGTGAAAAGTAATTCTACCATGCCAGAAGTCATCCTACCATGCCAGAAGTAATCCTACCATGCCAGAAGTAATCCTACCATATGCCAGAAGTAATCCTACCATGCCAGAAGTAATCCTACCATGGCATCAGTAATCCTAACATGGTATGAGTCATCCTACAAGTGCAAAGTAATCCTATAAGAGTGCAGGCCAGTAACACTGCAGGTGGAGGCTGCCAAAACTTTGCAGGAGGGTTCTTGTAGGCCCCCTTTGGAGTCCTGAGCTAGAATGAGAAGAGGGAACATCTCAGAGCAAGCAGTTGTCTGACTGGAGACTATTTCAGCCCAGCATCGCCCAAACTTCGCCACATCAGGTCCAACTGTAGTCGTTGTGCCAGTCCTCAGGTTGAAGCCATACCCAAGATAAATAGAATTAGGTACAGCTCCCAAATTCCAAGATTTCAACATCACCAGCACTGTTTGCAGCTAAAAATCGTGCAAGGTCCAAATGAACTGGAGGCACCAGATGAACTTGAAGCTGCTGGCAAACTGGAAGTGTCACCTGTTCCTGGCCTCAGAACCACATCAACAGTACAACATAAAGATACAAGTAAGCAATCCTAGCCTATACTCCTATCCCATAAAGTAATCCTAACTCCCAACCAGTAATCCTATGCCGCAAAGTAATCCTAACTACCAACAGGTAATCCTATGCCACAAAGTAATCCTAACTACAACAAGTAATCCTATGCACCAAAATAATCCTGGCATCTAGGCAGCAAGTAATCCTAGTCCAGACCAAGTAATCCTATCTTCTACAATGCTTCCCAGAGCTCCACAAATGCAACCCAGGATCGGGTTTGGTCCCCCAATGAAAGACTCTGCTGCAGCCTTGCCTTTGGAGGCACATATGGCCTGACATTGGTAGGAAGTAGATGGAACTCATTGGGCAATGTGGCAACAAATGCCACTATTCAAAACTATGTGCAAGCAGGCTGCCCCACTGAAGGGTCTGGCTGACCTGGTCGCCTTAGTTTCAAAAAAAATGTTCAATCAACAGGGATGCATGTGTTTTCTGTTGAATCCAAGTCACATTGCATCCACATAGGCTTGGCCAAAAGCCTGGATGTCGCGGAATCCAAGGCGGTTTCGCCTCAGGTGTATATGTTTTGAATTCTGAACTAAGAAACCAAATTTTCCATTGACCATGAAGCAATCCTATTCCAGAGCAAGTAATCCTAGTCCAGAGCAAGTAATCCTGTTTGTGCTGGGCCAAGGCACTCAGCCTGGGTCATGTTGTTCCATTCATACTGAATCCTCGGCCACATTGCTCCAAACCTTAGGGAAGACAAATGTTCACACATGAAGATGCCAGAACAAAGTAATCCTAAGACCTAGCCAGTAATCCTAGTACAAGACATCAGTAATCCTATTGAAACATAATCCTAACATTCAGAAAATAATCCTATGCCACAAAGTAATCCTAATTGCCAACAAGTAATCCTAACCCAGAGCCAATAATCCTATCAGGAATCCTAGACAAGCCAGATAAGTCACACTAGGTCCTAGAAAAGCAACAGAGTAATCCTAGACTAGGTGCAGCTCAGGGACGGAAAATTTGGCCTCACTTCAGCCTTGGCTGACTCAACTGATCATCATGTTTGTCTAGTGCAGTGCAAGGACACAAGTAATCCTAAAAAGCACAAGTAATCCTAATGGCTCATGTAAGTAACCATAGACAAGCTACAAAACAAACAGGACATGAAGGCCAGATCCAGTCACAGCATGGACAGGTCAATCGTTTTAGATTGCCATTGATGTCCATCTGGTATCCATGATACCACAGCTGTGTGGACCTCCCCTTTCCCCTGCAGCTACCGTGGTACTGCATGACCCCTAGTCTTGAGCCAAGCAGCAGAAGACCTTGGATTTCTGTCCATGGCCACTTCGCAGAAGGTTGGGCGGTGGGTCAAGTAGTGTCCACACAACAGCTGGCTGTAGTAGTGTGCATGACCCTCTGGCACCCTTAGGTGAATGAAAGCTGAACGCATGTCCATTCCACCTCTCAGAAGGTGAACCCCTGTTACAGGGACACCTGCCTGCACTGCAAATTGCCTGACCTGTGCTTCTGTCATTTGCAGTGGCAGACAGTTAATGTAGAGGCGCACAGGGACCCTGTCAGCCATGGCTCCAGGCTACCTAAAAGTTTGAAGTATGTTTTGTTGTAGAGTGTTTCCTTCTGGTGTTGCCATGCCTTCTGGTGTTGCCTACCTTTGCAATTTGTTTCGTTGTAGTCTGTGAAAGTGCCATGGCTACCACCTGTAGTCCTAAGTTGCTATGACTTTGTAGAGATATTGTTTTGTTCATTTTGAGAAATTTGTTTTGCAGGGGTTGCTTGCAGAATTGTTCAGGTGTTTTTTTCTACTGAGTTTCCTTTCCTAGAACCCCCATGCTTCAACAAAACAAACTCAACAAACAACATGTTTCTGGCAAGAAGTAATCCTAACACCACAAGTGACATGCAAGTAATCCTAACACCACAAGTGACATGCAAGTAATCCTAACACCACAAGTGACATGCAAGTAATCCCAGACCACAAATGACATGCAAGTAATCCTAGACCACATGTGAAACCCAAGTAATCCTAGACCACAAGTGAAACCCAAGTAATCCTAGACCACAAGTGACAACCAAGTAATCCTAGAACACAAAACTCAAACCAAGTAATCCTAGAACACAAAACTCAAACCAAGTAATCCTAGAACACAAAACTCACAGTGCTTCCAAGTAGCCCAAATAATCCTACACCAACACCCTTCAAGTAATCCTAGGAACTTGTGTCTCCACACAGTGCTTGCAGTAATCCTACATAGAACCCCATGCAGTAATCCTAGAAACTGTTGCTTTCTTTCCACTTTTTCTCATTTTGCCTGTAGAACATATTTCAAATATAAACATATACCTAGATATACAGTTTTTCAAACAGTATCAAAATAAACATAAATAAATAAAAAATAAAAACATAGCTAAAAATAGTTTAAAAATAGTTATTAAAAAATAGTTCAAAAATAGTTCAAAAATAGTTCAAAAATAGTTTAAAAATAGTTAAAAGATAGTTAAAAAATAGTTACAAATAGTTAACTAAATAGTTTAAAAAATTAACTAAATAGTTAAAACAAATTAACTACATAGTTAATTTTGAGGGTAGCAAAATTAACCTAAAATAGTTAGGAAATTAACTATTAACTATTAGGCAGAAAATAGCCTAACCTGATCTATTGGGGTGGCATTGCGAGGCGTACAAAGCTGTGTCAGGAGCACGCTTGTATTGGAATGGTTGTCAATTCACATGCCGATATCTCGGCTCCATCAGTTGCTTGTTTTCTTCGCGGCAGCCATGAGGCAGGGTCTTACATCGAACTGATCGGGCATCACCAGGGCAAAACTGAGAATAAACAAACGCATAAGAAATTCTGGCTGTTCCACGCAGCCATTTTTCGCTGCGTTTTTGGCCTCAATACAAGTAATACAATGATAGACCCTTCCTCTGGTGTCAGGACTGAAGCGCCGCCACGTTCCGATTACGCGGACAAGCCGTTCATCGAGCAATTTGAAGATGCCATGGGCACAACAAAAGACCTTAATGAAGATCAGTCAATGCTCATTCTGAATGGCCGTTTAGATGTTGAAGACATGGAAGTTCCGACGTATCGGACAGGTGTGACTGGCAGAGATGTATTCCGCCTTGCTTCGCGCGAAGTCCGAATCGCCGTATTTCATACCTAGAGAATCCAATGCTCTGCTTTGGACGCCGTTTCTGCAAAAGGAAGCGTATGGTGCGGTTTGTAGAAAATGATGCGTATGGCCTGCGAAATTGCTACAGGGACGTTTATCAAAAAATGTTTCCTTTTGCTGAAAACGGTGTCCAAGGAGCGTCGTTGGATCCTCCAGGTATGTCCTCATTCGGCTGGAGATCGGGTTACCAAGACGGGTGTGAACGTTGGGTTCGTTTTCTCACCGCCGCTATCGCTACCGCGGCCCAAACTGATTTTTCAAAACTGGCGACGGCAATCTTTTCGCGCAACGGAATATGAAAAATGACTCACACACCGATTTCAAGTCTTGTATTTTGATTGGTTTGCTTGAACGTCTCCTGGGAGAAATCAATTCGCACCGTAGTGGCCTCAATCAAATCACCTACAACGTATGTTCTTCCATACAGGCCGGTGCATACAAAGCACTTTCCGGAGACTGCGTGATTTTGATCAGCTTGTCCTACGGGAAGCAGACACCACCAGGATCATTGGTACGATCAAAGTCTCAGAAAGCAGCAGCAGATGGCGTGGCTAGTTCCGCTTATCCGGACGAATCCATGCTTGCTGATTCAGAGCGTCCCAAGTATCTCACCAATTTAGATTTGGGTTTGAAGGGTTCCGACCTTGCTGCCCATTCTCCGTTAGTTGTCGTTTCCAAGCTCCATTGTCAGCGCAATCTGCGCACTCGTTCGGATGAGTCAGATGCAAAACGTCGCGATAAACACGCTGAATCCCGAGATTACTGGCAAGAAACTTGGTTTGAACAGGATGACACAGTGGGACGTCTCCGAAGCACAACACCGTCCGCAGGTGCTCGCTATCGTGGCCAGGACGAAGGAACTCACTCATCCAGTGCTCGCTCAAGCGGCCAACATGAGAATCCTTCCAGGTTACCAGTTGCTCCTCCAAAAACACCTCCAATTCCACCGCCATCTTCACGCAGACGCGAAAGATCCGTCACACCACCAACACGCAACACACAACGACGTGCATACATTCCTCAACGCCGACCACAACCTCCACCACAAAGATCCTGGCAACAAGAGCAGCAGTACCAGTACCAAAGGTACAATGAACCCTACCAGCGCCAAGCGCCAAGAGCTCCACCACAGGTGCCGCGTCCACCGCCACCACCAGCACCAGTTTCTCCTCAACAGCAGCGCGGCGGCAGAGTTGAATACGCACCGAACTATATACCGTTCACCGGTCCTCGCTGGATCCAATATGCAATATGTAGATGGAAGCTGGTTCGACCGGCGGCCCCAGTGGCCTTGGGAGAGCATTTATTATCACCAGCCTTCCTGGCAACGGCGCAACAATGAGTTACATATGTATGGTTATACATTTTCGATGGGACTTTAAATGCCGATTTCACGGCTAAGTTGCCAGGATTTTGTGAAAGAAAGAGAGACAAGAAAAAGAGAGAAAATGTCGTTTCCCGGCTGATCAGTAGATTATTTTTTGTAGCAGAAGTAGCAAACGTTTCACCGCAAGATGCGGCGCGGTTGTTTCACAGCGGCGTACAGGCCGAGCGCTTCCTGTACGTCAATTTTGCATTTTCAGACACTGCATGCTCCGTCATGATGAAAATTTGTGTCTGTTTTGTGATCCTTTTTGTACATGCCATGTCTACGCAATACAGTGTGTAGGAAACATGTGTACATACCGCTGATCACTTAATTCATGCCTTTCCACTGCGCCATTCCGTGGCTCAAGACTGAGTAGCATTCGCCCATAGCAAAGAGCTTGCGCTTCACTCCGGCTGTCAGGTGTTAAGTTATATTAGTGGCATTCAGGTCTAATTTGCCAACATTCAGGTCTGGAAAATATACTCCGCTACCATGATGATTGAAACCTACTTAAGCTCCCTTGNCCAACATTCAGGTCTGGAAAATATACTCCGCTACCATGATGATTGAAACCTACTTAAGCTCCCTTGTGGCCCACGCCATTGCAATCTATCAGCATTGTGGGCGGATGATGCTTGCAACATCTGGTTTTGACACAGTGCTGCTTGAGCTGGGCTAGGCTGTGGTTTTCACATTCATTTAGCACATGGCCAGGGATTTGGTTCACATACTACACACACACATAAATATATGCATATGCAATTTCAACAACTTATGCTATGTTTGGCGTATCAGATAGGGTGAACAACTTCCCATCGCCACCATCACTAGCAGGGCCCACTTGCACCTACCCAAAGTTAAAGATGGTGCTTGCCGGTGTTGGACTGTGAAAAATTGCTCCATCAATCAATGTTTCTATTCAAGGGGCCCTCTCTAAAGCTACTCTAAAAAAAAACATCATTATCATTTATTCCCCTGGATGCCATTTGTTCAGCTAGTTGAGGCATACAACTTTGGGTGGGTGCCAGTATCATCAACACAATCCAAATGTGATTTACAAGGTGTTGAGCGGCCAGGCAATTTAGCCAGGCAATTAGGTGCTACTGGAGTTGTTTCTTTTCCCTTCCGTCTACTCAATCTTGGCCCGAGCCTGAGATTTTGGAAGAAGATGGAAAAGCAATTAGTTCAGGTCAATTGAATGTTTCAGCCAAAAAACGCCATCCAAAACATTCATTTCACATGTTTTCGACAGAAGATCATCCAAAAAAACACTTCATCTTTTTCCACACAAACTTCTAAAATCAGGTCTATATGGCGCAGCCTTGAAAAAACATCCTTCAGGCCCGGATTGGTGTGACTGTTAAACAAAACCTTATATTAACATATATCAGCTCCGGATATTAACATTGATTATGGGGCCACAAAGTTTAAATGGCACATCACTATATGGCATCCGCAAATTCACTATTGATTTTCACTGTTCAACACCGAAAACCATCTAGTTATTACCCTTTCCTACTTTGGGGGTTTCTTGCGCACAGGATCGGAACATTGTGCGGCCGAGTCTTGGTGGAGAAGGCTTGGCAATGACGTTGAAGTTGGTGTTCACCACTTTGTTGCCTGGCCAACCACTGTACTGCCAGCCCTGGACACCCATCACCAACAATAAAACCAGCACCGGCGCCAGGTTTACAGCCACTGTGTGACAAGTCGGGGAAACCCAGTACAACCAGCTTTGGGGACAATCAGTTTTGGTGAGGAAAACACTCTTGGGAATCTTGGGGCAACACCTACAAAAGGTGCACACAACAGTTACTTTATGATTCTGCAATTCAGCCTGCTGGTGAGAACACAGTGTTGAACAATTAGACCCGCAAATACCTGCAAGTATTTCTGCTCAAGTTTTCCATCACCAAGATGGTTGACCTAGCAAAGTTGCTGAATGCCAAACGGCCAGCTTCTTGCCCCAAAAACAAAGTCAAAAAACCATCAAAGTTGCCGCGACCACGCAAATCCGCCAAGCCTGCTGAGCACCAAGTTCATGTCCAGGGCAGCTCAGACGAAGAGCCTTGTCTGTCCCTTGTCCAGACAAATGGTTCCCCCAAATCCACAAAAGTAGGTATATGCAATATGAAGCACTATATACATTTAACCATACAGCATATATATATAAGATAGTATATATATATATGTATATAAACACATATATACATATACATAGATATATATGCAAATATAAATAAATATGTATATACATACACGCACATACATACATACATAAAAACATACATACATATAAAATACGGGGCTGGCTGGGTAAATTCCACAAATCCAGAATGATAGATTTTAGTGACATGGGGAGAGATTTGATGATGATAATGATGATGATGATGATGAGGAGGAGGAGGAAGAGGGTAAGGATGATGAGGATGTTGTTGTTGATGATGATGATGATGACGAGGAGGTTGATGATGATGGTGATGTCTCAATGGCAGGGGTGTGGGCAAAGAATGCACAGTATGTCTTCCCAATCAATTAAGATCTTAATGAATCAAACATCATAATCCCACATGTTTGAAGCTACTCGGAATTCAAATCAATCAAATTTCCCCAGCGACATCAGCAAACCAAAACCAAAGTTCGATCCTCAAAAACTCCACCGGGACACGCTGTGACTGAGGCCTCCCTTCGAGGTCCCAGCTTCTGCAGAGGACTTGCAGTGCCTGTGCTGATTTTGTTTTTGGGCGGCGGCAACTTTCGGAATCAAAGTCAAAAACCAATCACATCTCAGGTTGTGGGTTGGTAAACATCAAGTCAAAATAGGTCAAACATCAATCAAAATAGGTCAAACATCAATCAAATCTCAGGTTGTGGGCTGGTAAACATCAAGTCAAAATAGGTCAAACACCAATCAAATCTCAGGCTGTGGGCCCTGCAGCTCTTGAAGCGCTCTGCACTTCTCTTTGGGGAGGATTTCGTTCGTGAGAAGCTTCGAAAAATGTCTGCAATTGAGATCAAATATTGGCTTGTAATTAAGATAGGTTAGCCACTCAATCTTCTCTAAATCTAGCTCAGGAACAGTTGACTGGGAGTGCGTGGACCTATTTGGCGGGTGTCTTTGCATGCGACGAGCATGGGAGCAGATCAGTGCTGCTGCCAACAGTCTATGGAGCGTCAACACCAAGTTGAAGTTCGGGTTCAATGTTACTTGAAAGGATATTGACATTGATTGTTAGAAGTTAGAACACATGACTTCACGCTCTGGTTTCCTCTAAATTTGCCCGTGTGAGGTTGAGATCAACAGGGCCTGCGTGAAACTCAGCTGCTCCAACTACCCAGACTCCTGTGTCTTCACCGATATCTTGAAGATGGTCACCCACCCAAAAGCTGAAAATTGGTCACCCTCCAAAGTTAAGTTGAAGAAGACTGCTTACTGTGCTCAGCATAAGAAAGAGTGCCTCAGCTCATTATTCAGCTACTTTCTGGGTTTTAACCATACCTTCTGGGATGATAAGCCTTCTTTCTGGGTTGATAAGCCTACTTTCTGGGTTGATAAGCCTACTTTCTGGATTGCCCATCCATACCAGGCCATCTCCACCCTTACCATGCCTTTCTGTTTGCGAAGCCCCAGGTGCTTGATCAACCTCAAGAAGGAGCACGTGCCATTGCTCGGAGCCCCGTGTGTGCTGTTTTCCAGGCTGGGCACAGAAATAAAGTGTCATAAACGAGAACTTACAATGAACATCATTGGATGATACTTTTCTTCTTCAGTGGGAAACATGTACACACTGTGGCCGCAGGTATGGTTTGGGAGAGGGTTTCTCCAACTTGGTCAAGAAGAAGGTCCATGATGCTGCCACCAAATTCCAGAAGTCTACTACCCTGTCCTTTCACGAAAATGTGGAAGGTTATGAAGAGGCCTGGACATTTTAAACTGTTTTTGTCCTATGCATTCCCATCTCAAGTTCTTGGTGTCCTGGCCAGCTGCATATCTTCCGGCTGTCCAAGCTTGCCACAGGAATACCTCGACCGGCATTTGCCACACAAACGGCAGGAGGTGACGTCTGAGACCCAGAAAGTTTCCAGAAGGGAGGCTATGGAACATATTTGTTTTTGCAAACACATGAGTTTGGGCTTCTCACCTATATTGAATTGGTTGGATATATGTCCAGGACAGTTACTGATCTATTTATCATGTGGGAATATTCTTTGTTGGGGAGATATAAATAAGATTTGCCAAACTTGGAATGTGGGAATGGAGGACCTTGGTTTTTCGCAGCCCATCAATCCACGCTGATGTTGCAACATCACAAAGCAATCAAACTGATTTCTCAAACCCTTTATGGTTTTCGAAAAATAAACAGAAAAATCAAATCAAACCCTTTATGGTTTTCGAAAAATCAAACCCACGCTGAGGTTGGACCCACGGATGTTTGGGTGCCCCAACAGGCGTGCTCGATGTTGGCGCATCTGCTATCTTCCTAGCAGCAAGAAGTGGAGTTGCAAGTTTTCTCTTCAAGAGCTGGCTGGCATGTTGCTGGCTCCTATGAATGTTCCACTCAGTTTGGATTTTACCTGCTTCTGGTCCCTCCCTGCTGACGAAGCTGATCGTGAGGATGTGTTTGAAACAGATCTTTCCGAGTGCCAACATTGCAATCTAACAAGGCTGTTTGAAAATATGTTTGCTTTCCTGAAGATCCCCAAAGTGTGTTGATGGAAGATTCATCTAAGGTGCCAGCTCAAGCATCTGAAGTGCTTCAGAAAGGAGGCGTCAGACAAGTTCTTGTATGACCTGAGCCAGGACGTCCGCAAACGCAAACGCACTGAGAACATGGACAAGACCCTCCCATGCTTGACCACCAGCTCACAATTGTGGCCCCATGCCTGTTAGTTAGCATATTGTTTTTAGTGTCCATTCATTTTTAATGGGGTGATGAAATGTGATGTTCCAATATGTCCCAGCTATCTTCGCAATGTCTGACCCCACTATAGGTCAGAGAAACACCAGCGTCTCATGACTGGCCGCGAACAGCTGCAAGCACTGGGGTTCCCATCTATCAGTGTGTTTGGTGTCGCTCCCTGGCTAAGATACAGGGTGGGACCAACAATGACCAATCACATCAAAGATCCAAGTTCATGAGTGTGTGGTTCAGAAGTAAACATTCAGTGGAACACCAAAATATATCAAATGTCTTTTTGAAACAAGACCCTCTATCCACGGCTGAGGATGCTGTTGATCTGGAGGGCTACTCTGAAGCATCTCTTCGAAAGATGGCAGGGAACGGCATGAGCATTCCCTGCGCTGGGTTTGTGATGTTAATGGGGGTCTTGGCTGTCACAAATGTGCAATAGCCCAGGACATCCAAATTCAAAAGGATTAACCTAATTCACGTCCCATATGCGTGTCAACATGATTGGCAATTGATCAACCTGCAATTTTTGGCAGCACACATTTCTATGGTTGCAATGTGTTTGTAGCTCAATGCCCCCCTTTGGGGAAGAAAGTGAGGAGCCCCTCAAAAAACCACTTAGCTTTTTATCACTCAGCCATGCCCAGAAAGCTCGGCCTCCCAAACCAAAGCCAGTGAAAGCTTTCGGCGCCGAGCCAGATGAGACTGTCTCCTGCCCAGTGCCAGCTGCTGGGAGCGGAAGCGGGAAAGATCTAAGGGGATCAGCGCCGACTCTGGCATCTACAGTAGTATTTGGTTCAGAGCGGGAAGAATCCTGTGATCATCGGGCCCCAAAAGTTCAACGAACAGCTTCTGCAAAATCAGTTTTTGGGGAAGAACACGAAGAAGTTGATGATTCAAATCGTGGTGGGGGATTCCCATGTGCACAGCCGGAATCCGACAGTGATGCTCTCAGTGATCATGATTTTCTGCCAAAGTCGCAATCAGTATTTTCATTGGGGTGGCATTGTGTGACCAACTTTAAATATGCGTCCTTTTGGAAAGACAACATTGATGATCCAAAAAGCAAGCCAGCTGTGCGAAAGTATGACAACAGTAAGAGGAGTAAAAAGGCTACCTACGACCGAAAAAATCGTGCTGGATTTCACCAAAACAACGGAACTGACCCTTCGCGTTTGGAGACCCTCTTCAAGGCGAACCAATGCCACTGTGCCGTGTCTATATGTCTTGTGTTACTTATTGGGTTGCCCATGGTTGCCCCATGTTTTCCTGTTTCATGCTTTCCAACTTTGGGGGTCTATGAAGGGGATTTTCAAAAACATGTTCTCAAAACCACCACCCTCGAACAACAGGTGCACAGAAGACTTGCTTCAAACAATTCATTGGCTACAAAGATCTATTGGCTTTCTTGAAGCAGTTCTGGGGAATGCCGAAACAAGATCAAGATGGATTAGTGCCTGTTCCCAAGTATGCAATATTTCCAACCAAACCTGCAAACTTTTTAGTTGGATAGCGCCACCCAAATCTATCATGTTTTTATGTTTTCCACATTGGCCATCCCTCAGATGGCGATGCAGTTTTCCAACTGCCAAGACCGAGCTACTTGCAACTTGCTAGACCGGCCCATGGGGACAAAATGCCTCCTCAAGCTCATAGGCATTGGGCAGGACAGGATGAAGAGGCAGGCCTCCGGAGCACCAGACTTGCGATTTGGGCGCCGGGAGCACAGATCAAAGCCTGGGTCTTTCACAGTCGATGCCTTTTTACAAGTGGCCTATGATTCAATAGCCGAAACACTCCCAGACCAGCTCCTTGACACCTCTTACTCCAAAATGCTGATATCCACAGCCATTTTTCATACCCTTTCCCTACCAATGAGAAAACATAGAATTTTAAGCAACATCTTTTGCCCCAAACAATCCTATATGGGTAGGAAAAGTTATGAGTTTCGACCAACATCTTTTGCCACTGCTGACCTTCTCTCTGAGGTTCTTTCGGAGAGGACGTGCATCCAAGAAGAAGCCTGATCTGGACGATGAGGCCCCGAGTGACTTCGAGGAACTGGACTCCGATGTGGAGAATGTGGATGAGCTGCGTGGGTGGCTATCAACCCAAGGATGCAAAACACTTAATCTCTTGCCAAAAGAATCCCTGGTACGGAAATATCTCCTGCCAGGAAATGTCATGGAATTGTATGAGCATTACAAGTCAACACAAAGACTTCTAGGGGGGCACAGCGTATCGTACCTGAACTTGTTCAACAAACTTTGTGATTGTTTGTTTGTTCAATTGTATATTTTAGTCTACTCTCTGGTAATTTCAAACATCTATTGAAAGTTACCATGTATATATATATATATATTTGATGTGAATATGCTGATTTTCCATAGCTATGTGATTTTTACAAGAGTTGCTTGATGGTTTGGGGACTGTTGGGGGATTAAATGTTGACTGAACCAGGTATGGTACATTCAATGATATCTACAAGAGAAGGTGGAAAGAGATTTTGCAATTCCGACAGAAGTCCCTCTTTACAACATGTGATGTGTGTGCTGTCTTGAAAGCCCAGTTGGCTGATCGGGGGCTATCTATGGAGCAGAAGTTGGGATCATTACAACTGTACAGAGCCCATTTACATGATCAATTTGCTGATCGCTCGATACTATGGAAGTTGCAAGCAGAGGCCTCTGACCCCTCTTCACGCATCATTTTTATATCCACTGATGGTTTGGACCAATCAAAGTTCGCACTCCCGCGGGAGCCAGGGTTGAGGGCAAATGCCGCACTGATACTTGGATGGATCCAATTAAAGATTATACACTAGATTATACTTATATGGTGGCTAGCAGTTGTTGATGGGAAATTTGCTGCAACATATTGTAAGTAAGTTTTTGGAAAACAACACAAGTCAATAAGTCAACTCTTTTTGGAGATTTTCCCCAATCAAGGCCTATCACACCCTCAGGGTTTTGTGCCTCCATGGCTGAGGAGCAAGTACCAGCGGCCACGCCTGAAGGTGCATGGAGCGTGGGCATTCGGGTCGTGCCTCAACATTTTCATCATGGATGACTCCAGTCGTCACGACAGCTCTGCAATCATAGAAGTGATTGCAATTACTCTTGAGGATGATTCTGGGTGGGAAGTTATATATATATTTATAAATTTTTTGGCTTTGAATGTCCTAAAGTTTGGCCCCAGAACAAAACAATTGCAAAGTAAATATGTTTGTGGTATTTGGCGGGATTAAGATGTTATGCAATGTTTCTACCAACATAAGGTGATGCGCCGATGTGATGAGGAAGGGAAACCTCGCCCAAGTGTATTATTGGTCAACGAATCTTGGTGCTAAGCATTGTAGATATTTTGCAATGATTTTCTAAGGTAATATTTTGAAACCTTCAACAAGATGGATACAACAATTGTATCACAAATTTGGGGAACTTTTTTTTAACATCTTGGGTTGTGAAATTTGGTATTGCCCCAGGCCGGTAATACGGTGCGCGAGGCAAAAAACCAATATTGCCTCAGCTATCTCCATTTGCTTACTGCTTTGCATCGCTTGCGTCTGGCAGGGCTTTGCCATTTGAGGAAAAGTCATACGCATTGTCGTATAGGAACTTTGGCATCTATTTCCCAATAAGTAATTTTCATAATCAGCTGATTTGGAGGGTAACCATGTCAAAAAACAATACTTTCTTTTTTACCATCCTGGAACCAACTGAGACCAGTGCTGGGGAATCATCAGTAGACGCATAGCTTCCCAGTCAGACCTTCAAGACCCGAGTGATGTGATTTCTGCTATCACTGATGAGCTCACAAAGCCCTCTATTCGAGACTGGATTGGTCCTAGTACCAATGTCAATGTTCGCAAGTTGAACTGCACCAGAGATTGGAAAGCTCATGTCTCTGGGACTGGTGTAAAGCTAGAGGGTGGTCTTTTACGCGATGATGAAGGGAACCATCTTTTTTTGGCTATGCAGCGGCGAGGTGTGACAGGGTTTGTTTTAGATAACCCCGTAGAAAGATAACGTGGCATAGAAACATCCTCATAAGTTTTGGGGTTTTCTGAGAAGTATGACAACCCTCCAAATATACCACCTGCCCTTGCTGAGAACATCAACCATGGTTCCTTCCGGGGCCAACCTTCAGATTTTGATGTCATCACGTTCATCAAGAAGCACATTTGTGACTCTGATCTAGCTCAAGAACCAATGCTGGTACTTACCAACCATCGAGCTGCGACAATGAATTTGGTGCCTGTAACAAAGACATTTGGGTATTGAACAAGTAATGATTTTCGTCATTTACATCAGTCAACAGGGGCATACCCAAAGCTTCACTGATTGGGTATTCAAATCCCTTAGGTGTTTATTTATCAAATAAATGAAACCAATGTTGTGCTTTTGATGACCCAAGGAAAGCCAACAACCACACGGCAGCCAATGCAGCCCAATGGAGGAAAACTGCGCAAGCTGTTCTGTTCACTTATGGCCACCGGTACCAACGAGCTGCCCAGTACTTGGAAGATTTGGCATCCAACAGTATGTGGGAAAATTCAGACATGGCCCCGCTTCCCTGGCATGCCCAAGTTCAAATGCCACTCCGTCCAGGAGAGCCGAGGTATGTAATGCATCAGGCTGTTTTAGATGCTCTTGCACCCTCTGTGCCCCTACGAGCCATCTTTGGTGGTGCACGAAATCAGTGAGTTGAACCAGGGCTCCCTACTGCCTCCGAGCTGTTCAATAAAAGGTTCTTCACTTAGGGCTCTGGGCCTGGAGTGTTGCTGGGAAAACAGCATTTCAAACAAAAAGCTCCTCCACTGGAGGACAAGGGGTTTCCATATACCACAACTTCCACCAAAAAATCAATGTACCAGGGGGTTCCAACAAAGATTTTTGATGCACCGAGGTCCCAATCAAAGATTTTCAATGCACCAAAGGGTCCCAAACAAAGATTATCAAAGATTTTCAATGCACCGAAGGGTCCCAAACAAAGATTTTCGATGCACCGAGGGGTCCCCAACAAAGATTTTCAATGCACCGGGGGTCCCAAACACAGATTTTCGATGCACCGAGGGGTCCCAAACAAAGATTTTCGATGCACCGAGGGGTCCCAAACACAGAGTTTCGATGCACCGGGGGGGGGTCCCAAACAAAGATTTTCGATGCACCGAGGGGTCCCAAACAACAATTTTCGATGCACCGGGGGTCCCAAACAAAGATTTTCGATGCACCGGGTGTCCCAAACAGATATTTTCGATGCACTGGGGGGTCCCCACATGTTCATATCAAAATTTTCAATGCACCAGGGGGTGTTCCAAAGGTTCCCCAGATAGTTTCAATGTACTCTAGGCCCTAGGCTCGATTGAAAATTCAAATTTACCATTTCCCACCCCACAATCCTGGAAGAAAATTTTGATATGAACATGTGGGGACTTGGGAGTCAGAATCCAGGACACATTCTCATCCAATCCACTGTTTGTAACACCCTGCAAGAGTTCATTTGGGATTTCACAACCTTGGGTACATTGATCCTGATTCAAAATCCAACACAATTTTCGATGTACTCTAGGACCTAGAGTCGATTGAAAAGCTTGGTTTTTTGTTTTGAGCATCAATTTTTTCAGTGATCTTAAACAAAAAATTGATGCTCAACTTCAAAAACCAGGTTTTTCGATGTACTCTAGGACCTAGAGTGCATTGATCTCAAAACAAAAATTCCAACATAAACTCGATGGACTCAAGGAATGTGGTTTTGATTTTTCGGTCTTCACTGCAGTCTTTTTCCTGTGAAAGCCTTGAACATAGAGGCAATTCGCAAATCGTTTGGTCCACCCTGACCATCCATGGCCCACACGCCTTTCAAACAGAAGGTGGAGGAAAGATCCCAGGTGAAGAAGGCTGAGGTTGAGCCACCTGCCAAGCGGCAGTGCTCACCTTATGAGAAGCAAATGCAGAAGCTTCCATCTGGTGATTTGGGCCTGGTCAAGGAACCTTTGNGCTGAGGTTGAGCCACCTGCCAAGCGGCAGTGCTCACCTTATGAGAAGCAAATGCAGAAGCTTCCATCTGGTGATTTGGGCCTGGTCAAGGAACCTTTGGGTTATTTTCACACCATATCATTACATATGATAATATAAAGATGTGTACATCGAAAATATATAAACACACACACTGTATATAGATACGCGCATACATGTATACATATATACATGTGTACAAGTAAAGATTCAGATAGTTCACAAATACTTTTACATACTCACATATTGCATCTAAGTATATTTGCATTTATACGTAAAAACATTCTATAATTACACACATATGAAAATGTGTATAAACATGAAGACATGGATGCATATATATATATATATATATATTGGGAAGTGTTCAAGTTGGGTTTAGAGCACACCAGCTGCAAGAGTGCTGCCCTCAGAGGGTTGGTATGAATTTCACATGATGGTCAAGCTTTTATCAAGCTTGTCACCAAGGGAAGCACTTGAAGCAATCCCTTTGGGTCAATGCTTTGATTCCTTGACACATGGTCATATGCTCCAAGTTGTGNCACTTGAAGCAATCCCTTTGGGTCAATGCTTTGATTCCTTGACACATGGTCATATGCTCCAAGTTGTGGCAATAAGTCATCATGCCTGGACAAAATTTCCAATAGAATGCCAGGGTCTATGTAGGATTTGACAAAATTTCTATGACCACCTTTTCCAGACATTCCTTTCAGCAAGGAATGTCTTCCTCCTTTTAACAAG
>BGPT01000112.1:81597-162335 GCA_003297045.1 Symbiodinium sp. clade C Y103
GCTGAGGTTGAGCCACCTGCCAAGCGGCAGTGCTCACCTTATGAGAAGCAAATGCAGAAGCTTCCATCTGGTGATTTGGGCCTGGTCAAGGAACCTTTGTGTTATTTTCACACCATATCATTACATATGATAATATAAAGATGTGTACATCGAAAAAATAAAAACACACACACTGTATATAGATACGCGCATACATGTATACATATATACATGTGTACAAGGAAAGATTCAGATAGTTCACAAATACTTTTACATACTCACATATTGCATCTAAGTATATTTGCATTTATACGTATAAACATTTTATAATTACACACATATGAAAATTTGTATAAACATGAAGACATGGATGCATATATATATATATATATACATACACACATACACAATCATACACACATATGTGCATTTAAATAAACAGATGCATATACCCTTACCAACCTGAAACAAGGTTCAAAACATTGAGTTCTTCAATGGCATGACCAACCGCAATGCCACAAAACATTGAGTTCTTCAATGGCATGACCAACCGCAATGCCATCCAAACCAAACAATTTGGTATGTATAGCGATATACCAGTCCCTCTGATATTTATGATAGTTTTACAAATCATCCCATACTTCTGATTTTCAAGAACTGCTATGCAAAAAAAATATTACTGTGGTTTGGAAAGTTTGGGTGTGGAAGGGACCCCCAAATGTTTGGTCAACGTGGTTCATCCCAAATGCGGCTCAAAACCCCATCAACAAGGTTAACAAGTATGTCCCACTCATCAGGGGATGAATCTATGGTGCAGGACCTGTATGCCTATGCTGATTCTTTCCGTGCTGATGCATCAAATGCTTTGCCCGACGGATCACATCCCGCTAGCTTGGTGATGGACCTCTTTGTGAACCCCGACCAGGCTACCAGGCAGTTGCATTGTACTCAACTTGAGCAGTGGTACAGTGACTATGCCAATGCCATTGGAAAGCCCTATTTGTTCAAGAAGCCCGACATGGTTTCTTGGCCATGGGTCTTTTTCAACTTGACAAAAAACTCTCAAAGTTTTGAACATGTTCATTTTCTGCCAGTCAAACTAGGCTATGGACCCAAGCATGATGGATGAGACCTTGAAGGTTCCAATCACGTGCTTGAAGTGGCTTGATTGATCCTAATAGTAAATTTTGGAAACTTTTGGGAAAGCACCACCCCAAAATAAAGTTGTTAAGATTTACTTGTTCATTCAAACAATGTCAAACCTTATTTCCCAAACCAGGTTTGACAAACCCGACGACGGCCTTCCGTGCATCGAAGACTGGATAGGCACCTTTGAGTCTATCCTGTTCGGAGGTCTGGATTTGGGCAGGGAGCCCTTGGATGGCTCGATGCCACAAGATGGAGGCACAGGGTAGTTGTTAAACAAAGTTAATCAAGCCAAACATATTCAAACAAACTTCCGTTCCATTTGGTAGGGGGAGACTAGTTACCTGCAGTATCAACCAGGTTTGACTTTAACTGCTGTAAGTTAAATATGGTGGTCATTTGTTTTCGCAATTCCCTTCCAGATTCATGGAGCTGCAATGTCCAGAGCATTGACCAAGAAGGGATGGACCCGATCCAGCATTGTTCTCACCTTGCTGCTTGCTGCAAGTGAAGTTGACCTGTCAGAGAACTTGGATCTTCTGAAGCCCTTGGCCCCAGTGTTGGAGAAAGCCTGGATGGTGCCGGTTCACGTCTTTTGTTTGCAAAAAGTCAAGGCTTGAAATTTTCAGGGTCTCTCTCCATACTTTTATTTTTTCTGGATGTTTCACATTTCCTTACTTGAGCAAGAGCCAGCTCAGCTTAGATGGCCTTCAACATGGATGAGACGGACCGAAGCTTCCGCAACCTTACGCTCTCCTACCGGGGAGCGGAGCGCCAAGCTCCCAACACGCTCCAACTTGCATTGAGGTTTTCAAAGGTGATGGAACTTCGTCAGGATGCAGGTCGCCATTTCCCAACGATGACAGTTGACGAACGTCTCAAGGATTGTGTCGATGACTTTCATAGCTCAGCTGGGTTGCAGGCGAAACATCGCCTAGACGATGATCGCATGAAAGCTGTCAGCAACATCATCTCAGGGACATCAGTGGTTTTTTGATTCCATTTGATGAGCTTTTGTTTCAAACTTCATGGAGGTTGTTGTGAAATATGTTTGAAATAAATTTACTTGTCCGCTCTTCCTTTATGAATTTCGGAGTTTGAAAAAGACTGACTGAGGAGAGTCGCAACATCATCCGTGGCCATGTCGACCACAACAAATGGGCACACTGTGCCTTTTCTACGGAGCAGTTCCGGTCACAGAGATGGCTCATCAATGCCAGCCCGAAGTCTTCCAGTTGCCCACCAGAGTTGAGGAGGGTGCTGACTGTCACAGAGGAATCCCAGATTATGCACTTCAAGCTCACTGTCCAGTGCTTCATCGAGAATGGACGACGGCTGAGGGCAAGTGCACGACCACGTGTGAGATGGTCGCCAGCTGTTTTTGAAGCACATTGTGATTTCGCCTGTATGTTTGCAGCTGTTCTGAGAGAGGCGCGGCAACTGGCAAGCTTCACCCCTGAGAAGGAACAGGCCATTATGAAGGCTTTTAGCCAAAAGTTTCTTGGCACTTTTTGCACCTTGTTTCATTTTTTCTGGTCAACAAACCTATAAGTCTATAAGTATGTATGGCCTGAGCCATCAAAGTTTTGGTTTTATGTTTTTTGCTGATTGGTCTTCACAGGGACTATTGGCAGGAGGTTGAGGCTGCGGTGGCATCGAAACTTTCGACTTGGAAGTTGCAACACCTCGGGATTTGGACTGACATTGTGGAACCACCATCCGCGCCGTTGCAAGTTCACAGTGCGGCTGAGTTGATGGACATTGAGGAAGAATCCCAGGCTGCAAAGTTTCGTGAAATTCGCGCCAAGTTGGCACAGGATGTGGCAGGCATGACACAGTACATTTCTGGCATGGAGGAGAACCAACGCAGGTCCCACGTTGTCATGGTCATGCATGAGCGAAGCCAAGTGCAGATCGGAAAAGGGTTTACTAGTGCTGATTTCATCAAATTCAATATATTTGTTGTTTTTTCTATTTGTCCAATTATTTTTGTTGTTTAGAAGTTTTTGTTGTTTTTGCTGGGGCTTGTTTTGCAGAAGTTTGTTCTGATGAGGCTCTGTGAGAACTACATGGAAAAGATGTGCCGGATGACACTTGTCACAGCTGAGCAGCCTGTGGACACAAAGCTGGAAGCTCTCTATCGTCAAGCTGCTGCATCGAGCAAGGCTCTGTGCTTCAAGAAATCAGTTGGGTTTTGAAATCAGAATCCATCAAAAGATGGGGTGATTCTTGAACAATGAAATGAGGTCTGGATTGTTTTGAACAATGCTCCGCTACCATGAAAGGTGTCGCCAGCTGATGTCTACACCGTCCTCTATGTTGATTGCACAAAGCTTGGTGTGCTGAACCAAGGCGAGGTGAACCAGATCGGTGCTCTGGCAGAGCGTTTTCTTCAGCGAAACCCATCACGTTCCTAGGCGAAAAATCTAACATGGTTTTCAAGTTTTCCTTGAAGAAATGCTAATGTGTTTTTGGCAATTTCCCTTATTTCACCAGTTTGCTCAAAATTACTGTCACTAGGAAGTGTGCTGGTGGTCCTGCCGCCACTTCTTGTGGGCTCTGACAGTGCCGGAACCCTTCGCAAGGACTACAGGACTGGTGTTGAAAATAAAATCAAAACCATTCAAAACCCAGGGGTTCTATGTTTCAAAACATTTCGCCTACCTTTTCAGGAAGCTTGAGGACAAGCTGAACAATCACAAGGTGGAGCTGAGGAGTTTTACCCTGAACTTGAATGTGGATGACTTGCACAAAAACCGGGAGCTTCCTAGCGCATATGTGTGCTACTTGGGGGTGTTGGATTCTACCCTCCCATTGCGTGGTACAGCACATCGTGTTGTGCGTGGTGGTGGCGCAGAGCCCGAGAGCACAGTCAATGCGTTCTTTGGTTTCTTTTATCATGGTTCCATCAAATGGGGAATTGAAACCAATAAGTCATATACATATATACATCAGTCATTATTTAGCGATCCCTCAGATTCCAATGGATACAACATAGATACAAAACTTATGGGGACCAAGCCTCGAAAGTAGGGAATGTTTTGGGAAAAAAAACGGAAATATCAGGAACATCAGTTGAAAAACCAGGTTCTGTTCCTCCTCTTTGTGGATGCGTCAAGCCCTGGCTCCGAGCAGCTTCCCACCTGCACTGCCAGAGCGAGATTTCGTGGTGCCAGGGGAGGCGCTCCTGTCACACAGCAAGCGGCGAAACCTCACCGATCTCCAAGAGACAGCCCAGTGGTTAGGGGGCATCCATGTACCCAAAGCTGTTCTGGAGAGCTTGTTCAGCACCTTGCTTTTCAAAAAACTTTGTTTTTGGCACTGGGTGATAAATAGCGGGCTCCACCCTTATGAACTTTGTGTGGCTATCAGCATGTACTTAAAAAATGGGATCATGTGCAGTAGTGGGAACATCAAAATTTCAAAAAGGGGATCAAACCAGAGTTGTTTTTTGATCCAAACCTGATAGCGCATTATCTAAGCCAACCTGAAGGGAACATTTGGAGCAGTGGTGATTCACCCTACGGCCTATGATGGCTGTGTGGAGCTTGCTTGCAACCAGTTGGGCCATTGTGTTTCGGGGTCCACCAATGTGGAGACCTACTACAAGAGTGCGAAGGAGGTCATCAAGAACCACCTGCTGGAGGCCAATTGATACCTTCTCCCCTGGGGTTGTGGAATTCTGGCTAGACCAAATAGTGATACTTATATTAAACAAATACAGTGATTATATATATATATATATACATTATTGATATATAATGATATATATATATACATCTGACTATGTAAGAGTGATATATAGTATAGATTTGATATTGCGATATCATTGTATCTGTTGATGATGAATGCAAAATCATGGCAAATAATTTTCATCTTTAGCCCTGACAGGCATGGAAAAAGGGCACTGCGCCCATGAATTCTCTGACCCCACGATACAAAAAGGATGCAGCCACAGAGGACATGCCAAAACAAGCAGAACTTCCAACCCTGAAGATTTGCCAAATCGGTGAGGGGAACAAGTTGATTCTACCCCGGGATGTGCGATCTCAGTTCCTGCAAGATCCTGTTTGGGGCCAAGAGTGGCGAGAAATTGTCACCAACTTCGACAAGCAGTGGAACACCCCGGTTTTGGAGAATGCCTCACCAAGTTCCAACCAGTCACCAAGTCCCAGCCCAAATGCTGGCCTCATTCCCAAGAAGGAGGAGCACCTGGAGGGAGAGTTTGATTGGGCAGCTGTGTTTCCGGGGGAGCCCGAGACCATGGATGCCCTCAAGGCCAAATACTCTGAGCACACAGACATGACCGGGTCTACGTCCTACAATTTCATTCTCGTCCCTGGACCAAAGCTCTTTGTTGTGGCTACTGATGCTTTGCATTTGAAGGCTGCTGATTCTGCAATCATTTGTCATGGAGCTGGTGTTTGGCTTCTTGGTGAGAAAGCGGAAAAATACCAAACTGATCACCCAGGGCGAGGAGTGGTTTGCTCTTGGACCGATGACTTGGGGCTGGTGGTGCTTGAGGATAGGGTTACAAAAAAGTTCATTTATTTTAAACCATAGTCAAATCAATCATATGGGATATCATGCAGCAATTGTTTTTATCCAAATATGCCAGGAGGGAAACTCTGACAGTGGCATCATGACATTGCGCAGTGCGCTGCAAACTGTCGAGAAGCAGGGCATGGTGGATTACACACTGGGTGGGCACTCGTGCCAGCGGCCAGCTGCTGTGTCCCAGGGACGTGAAGATGACAAGTTCAATGTTTCCCCTGATGGCGGGAATATGTTGTTGTGGCGCCCCAACCAGATCCCCATGAGAAACATCAAAGCTGCAAATGTTGCGAGCCATTTCAGCTACGAAGCCCTCAAGGCCTCCCCGCTCCGACTTGCACCTAGGATTAATTAAGTAGAACAAAAGCATTATACTTGCATTCTTCAAATTATTTTCTGATACTACACTCATTTGAGGAGCTTACTTATACCACTCTTTTACATTGTCCACTAATGAAACCTAAGACCCATGAGAGCCACACCCCAACAATCCCTAACATACATTTTACGGATATGATGGGGAAAGCAGGGGAAACCAATGAATTCTCAGAGCATCCCTCAAAATATCAAATCAAGATAGCCAGGATAACCCCAATGATAACCCCATCAGAATACGTATTAGTGGTTTAAAAAAATAACCCCCACCAACCAAAGCAGGGTCATCTCCACTCTGAGGTGTGGCGCCTTCGGAAGTATCCCACGGAGAAGTGCATTGCTGCGGCAAAGCCGCTTTGGCACCTTTCCGGCGACTTGAAGCTGGTCAAGGACGCAGTGAAGCGAATTGCATAGCCAAATCGCATAGGTCATAGCTTTTGATCTTGGGGTATCACAGTTTAGGCAATAGCCTTTAGTTTGCACAGCCACTACATCTCCGAAGTGTGATGTACGATGGGGGGGCTGGTGTGAACAAATCCTACGAACATGGGACTAGCCTGTGACCAGCATCAACCTGTGAATATGGGGAAAACGTTTGATGTGATCTCATTCAAACCGATACCTTGTTCAGGATGGCATCTTGCTCATTGAGTTAATCGAAGTTCAAAAAAATCAGCAACTGGTAACTGTAGATTATCTGTAGCCTTTTTGGGTTCTAGTTCCTGACTGGGAACACGGATCACAAAGATCCCAATCCATTAGTTGGCCATCATGGTCTTCACCCAAGTTGTCGTTGGTGATGATGAATTGATGGAGTATGAGGTTCCAGACCGACATCCCTTCACGATGGAGTCCCGAGAAAATCCCAAGAGCCATTCGATTTTCATTCATGATGATCCACGGCCATCCTCTGGCTACTTTTGCCTATCGGCATCCTTGCCACCATCGGGCATGGCTGCACCAGTGACTACAGAGTTTCTTTGTTTGCAAATGATTGCTATGTAGGACCCCATCGGGTTACTCACTCCTATCACCATACTGGGTCATAATTTCCCATTAAATATCACTATGTAGGACTCCACTGGCTTATTCACTCTTATCACCATACTGGGTCATAATTTTTCATTAAATATTGTTATGGAGGACCCCATTGGGTAATTCACCTCTATCATCACGGCTACTTGGGTAATTCAAATCACGTTCTGGGTTTTTCACTCCTATCACCATGAACCCATTAGGCAATTCTATCACCATGACCCCATTGATTGATAACTTCCCAGATCAACCAGCCAAGGTTTGGGCCTCTTCCACATGAGAAGCTCTCCCAGGACCTGCCGGCTCAGGACTCTTGTGAGACCGAGGTGGACGAGAACATGGAGAACATTGCTGCCCAACTCAGGGAAGCTGATGTGTCTGTCCGCAAGGAATTGGTGTACCCTGCTGCTGAGCCCTGTGGTATCCAAAGGAAGTCCCATATTCCCCCAGAACAATGGGATCAGATTATGCAGATTGCGGCACAGGGGTATGGAGATGATGACTATGTCCCAAACCCGTCTCTCCGGCCCGATTTGACATCCCTGATGATGTGGCCCCTCCAGATGATTCTCAACCTGGTGGTAATGATTTTATGCCAATGGCTACGCCAGAGGATGAGGATGAAAATGGTGGGAATGAATGTGAGCTTCCGCCCCCAGAACATGATATTCCATCTGGTGGGGTTCAAGATGGTGGGAACCCAGACCATGAGAAGCCATCTGATGCTGTTGAAAATGGCGAAGTTCCTCTCGCTGAGATGCCCCGTGCGTCAGGTGATCCTGCCCCCAAGTCCATGCCTGCCAAGAAGAAGACCTTGGCCCAGATCTTGAAGCACCGCAAGTCGAGCAACTCCTGGCACAGCAAGTGGGTTTCGAAAGGTGTACCCAGGACTGAAAAGCCAAAGGCAAAGAGCAAGGTGAAAAAGGCAACCCCAAAGGCGAAGGCAAAGGTTGCCCCAGTTCCTCCTGTTGATCCCCGTGATTCACCCGTAGAATCTTTGTCAAAAGCTAGTGATAAGTTTATCACAAAGTGGATTCATGAGTCTGGGATGCCGAAATCAATGGAACGGCGTCAAGCTGCATGCGATGCCTGGATGAAATCGTCATTGCGTGCTGAGTTGATGGCATCCCGCACCGGAACCCAAAAATGATCAAATCAATTATGTCTTTTGGATTTTGGGCCTTCACCACAAGACCTGCATATAGTTTTCTCATGTTTGAGCTCTTAAAAAAAACTTTGTTTGCTGATGTCATGCAAAGGGTTCTAGGTGTGAAGGATGTGGAACCGGCTTACCTCTCCAGAGGTTTTTCAACAGAAGTGTTGATGCACACTGATATGAAATGAAATTTAGGCCATTTGGGGTTACATGGCTGATCTTAGACGACTTCGAACCAGACGATGCAAAAAAATGCGGCTTCAGCTCAACATGTTGCAAAGTGGAAATCAAACACGTTCCATCTTTTTTTAAAACCATTAGATCAGTTGCCACCATACCCGCCCGCCAAGGCCAAACAATTCTCCTTGTGAACTGGTGCCTTTGGTCTTTGATCATTCCTGGGATCTGGTTGACATATGTGGACACCATCAATATCCGAAGATCATACCATTATATATACAAAGGTTGTTGAAATATATGTATTATATATATATATATGTGGGTGCGTGTGTGTATCTAGAGAGAGAGGGAAAGAGAGAAAGAGCGCGAGATAGATAGATAGATAGATAGAACAAACAGTTGGAAAAATCACAGGCGCACAGATCTTTTTTGTTTTACAGGATTTAGGCACAAGTCAAAAATGTAGAGCCCAATCAAAAATCCCAACTTGGGGGTTCCGGAAAAACCCATGATTTTCTTTTCAAAACCAACTCACGGTTTGGCCAAAATCCCAATTTCATTGGGGTAAGATCAAAATTTCAGTTGGGCACCTTCCCAATTTCATTGATTCAATCCAAATTTCATCAAAGANATTCCAAAACCATTAATTTATATAGATTTAGTGTCAACCCTGGATTAACAAACCATTTTCCAATGGTCCCAAATACTTATCAGCAATGAAAGGCGGTTTATTAATCCTGGGTTGGCATTACCTTGACAATATATATATATATATATTTGTAGTGTTTTCCCCCCATACAACCCTATATATATATATATATACAGATACATATGCCCACATACATATATACATATATACTTATACCCAATATAGGTAGCCATCTATACTCCCAAACACTTTTGGTGTATTTCACAGCTCAGGTATTGCAGCTGAGGCGCATTTGTGCACGGCCAGGCTGTCTTTAGAGCGGTGACTGGTGGCTGGGATTAGGGATATATTTTTTATNTTCTCCTTGTGAACTGGTGCCTTTGGTCTTTGATCATTCCTGGGATCTGGTTGACATATGTGGACACCATCAATATCCGAAGATCATACCATTATATATATATATATATATATTGTCAAGGTAATGCCAACCCAGGATTAATGAAACCGCCTTTCATTGCTGATAAGTATTTGGGACCATTGGAAAATGGTTTGTTAATCCAGGGTTGACACTAAATCTATATAAATTAATGGTTTTGGAATNAAACCGCCTTTCATTGCTGATAAGTATTTGGGACCATTGGAAAATGGTTTGTTAATCCAGGGTTGACACTAAATCTATATAAATTAATGGTTTTGGAATCCACCCATCTTTGATGAAATTTGGATTGAATCAATGAAATTGGGAAGGTGCCCAACTGAAATTTTGATCTTACCCCAATGAAATTGGGATTTTGGCCAAACCGTGANTCTTTGATGAAATTTGGATTGAATCAATGAAATTGGGAAGGTGCCCAACTGAAATTTTGATCTTACCCCAATGAAATTGGGATTTTGGCCAAACCGTGAATTGGTTTTGAAAAGAAAATCATGGGTTTTTCCGGAACCCCCAAGTTGGGATTTTTGATTGGGCTCTACAATTTTGATTTGTGCCTAAATCCTGTAAAAAAAAAAGATCTGTGCGCCTGTGATTTTTCCAACTGTTTGTTCTATCTATCTATCTATCTATTTATCTATCTATCTATCTATCTATCTGTCTATCTATCTATCTATCTATCTATCTATCTATCTATCTATCTCGCGCTCTTTCTCTCTTTCCCTCTCTCTCTCTAGATACACACACGCACCCACATATATATATATATATAATACATATATTTCAACATTTGTATGTGTAAATACACAAACATATATATATATATATATTTGTAGTGTTTTCCCCCCATACAACCCTATATATATATATATATATACAGATACATACGCCCACATACATATATACATATATACTTATACCCAATATAGGTAGCCATCTATACTCCCAAACACTTTTGGTGCATTTCACAGCTCAGGTATTGCAGCTGAGGCGCATTTGTGCACGGCCAGGCTGTCTTTAGAGCGGTGACTGGTGGCTGGGATTAGGGATATATTTTTTATGATGTATATGTGTGTGTGTGTTATAAACTGATTCTGTATGTTGTTTGCGTGAATATGTTCCCAAATCCCTGGCCATTGTGTTTGAAACTAGGTGGCTGTGTTTTTTTTAGCATGTGGTTCAACCATGCTATGGTTGTGGTAATGTCATTGCTGTCCAATCTCAAAATCATGGGTGGTCTTTGACCTTCATGTTTGCTGAGCTCCTGGGTCAAAACCAGATGTTGCAAGCATCATCAGCCCACAATGCTGACACAATGCACAATGCTGATAGATTGCAATGGCGTGGGCCACAAGGGAGCTTAAGTAGGTTTCAATCATCATGGTAGCGGAGTATATTTTCCAGACCTGAATGTTGGTCCAGGGCCCCTCAATTCGGGCTGACCCCTCTCCCCCCTCCCCCAGCCTCAGGTGTTGCTGCATTTTTCGACATTTCTGACATTTCAAACTTTTCAAACCGCTCAAACGTTACCATGTTGAAACCGCACACTTTTGCAATTTGCAACTTGCAACTTCAAACGCTGAAATGCTGAGACATTCATCGGTTGGATGGTCATTCTGTGCTGAGACTTTGTGCTAAGATTCTAGACATGGATTTTCTTTACGTCATGTGTCATTGCATTCAGACTTGCTTCACGCTCCAGATGTTTGCTATGCTCACAATACCAACGTTTGGTCAGCTACTTCTAGTGCTTTTAGGGATTTTCGACGGGAAAGACCTGCCCTCGTTGAGGGCTTGTGTGTGTGTGCAAACCGCTGTCCTCATGCGGTCTAGAATTGTTTCATCATTACATGTCTTGTTCAGATTCACAGGGGGCTGCGGGGAATGTCATAGTTCTGCAGCCCACGAAGACGGCTATGACATTCTGTGATATCGATCTGGGACGCTAGATCGACGTACCTGTGTTTTCCGCTATGGCAAGGGGCTAAGCCAAGAACCCCAATGATCACTTATTTTGTGCCGTCAGGTACCTTTCAGCCAACAACTTTTCAAATAAGGAACCCTCAAGGCGACTACTACCTCATCGTAAGATACCAGAGTTTTACTCTATCATCAGTGTGTGTGTGTGCCCCCCAGTTTGGCTTGCCAGACATGTGAGCTGTCAAAAATAATGTGTTCACAGCTGGTATCGTCCTAGCTTTTCTTCACTTAAAACCAAGTCAGTCGAGCATTCGGCCATAAAGGGATTCATTCTTTGCTGCCAATTCTTCATTCCTGCAACCCATAATTCACAGGATTGTTTCTATGATTTCTCCATCCTTGTACATCAAAGGAACATATCATTTCTCATGTGAGTGTTTGATTTAGGCTGATTCAAGACGCATTCATTTTTTTGGGGAAGTGCTGTGATGTCCTTGTTGTTCTTTTAAACGTATGAGATTTGCGACCGTCACAACGGCCTCGCAACGGCTTCGAGCCGTGCGAGCTCCATGTGTGAAGAAAATGATGAGCCATCATGATCTGAAACTGTCAAAATCTGTCAGGCAGACAGCCAATTCCACATTGAAGTCAGGGGGCTGGAGCCTTAACAGGAGAGACACATGATGGCGGTATCTAGACAGTGACAGGGAAATACCATTTTAGTTGAGGGAATCAAGTCTGTTGTGGTGGTTTTAAACGAATCACGCGAAGTCTTGAAGGCCAAAGTGTGGACAGGATTCACTCGTGACAGACTCATGACAATGAGGAAGTTATAACAAGTGCTTGGAACCCTGGCAAAACCTTGGTGTGTCACAGGAGAACATGAAGACAGAGCTCGCCGCGCTTCTAGGAACGCCAGAGGAATGATTACCATCACTGCAGCTCGACCTCGCCAGGCAAGCTCCGTTTTTTCCCCAGATAGCTGGCAAGCTATAGGGGTTCTTACTTCTCAAAGGTGGGGTGTTGGGTGGCGAACTTTGAGCCTGCTGCTCCACAGGGTGCTGTGCAGGGTGCTGTGGGTGCTGTTCAGACAGCGGTGGCGAAGTCTGGCAAAGGTGCTGCGCAGGGTGCTGTGGTGGCGAAGTCTGGCAAAGGTGCTGCGCAGGGTGCTGTGCAGAATGTTGTGGGTGCTGTGCAGGGTGTTGTGGGTGCTGTTCAGACAACGGTGGCGAAGTCTGGCAAAGGTGGTGCGCAGGGTGCTGTGCAGGGTGCTGTGGGTGCTGTTCAGACAGCGGTGGCGAAGTCTGGCAAAGGTGCTGCGCAGAGTGAGGTGCTGTGGGGGGTGCTGTCCAGACTGCGGTGGCGAAGTCTGGCAAAGGTGCTGCGCAGGGTGCTGCGCAGGGTGCTGCGCAGGGTGCTATCCAGACTGCGGTGGCGAAGTCTGGCAAAGGTGCTGTGCAGGGTGCTGTGCAGGGTGCTGTGCAGGGTGCTGTGAAGGGTGCTGTGCAGGGGGCTGAGCTGCCGTGGCTAAGTCTGGCAAAGGTGCTGTGCAGGGTGGTGCTGTTCAGACAGCGGTGGCGAAGTCTGGCGAAGGTGCTGCGCAGCTGTCCAAACTGCGATGGCGAAGTTTGGCAAAGGTGCTGTGCAGGGTGCTGTGCAGGGTGCTGTGCAGGGTGCTGCGCAGGGTGCTGTCCAGACTGCGGTGGCGAAGTCTGGTAAAGGTGCTGTGCAGGGTGCGGCGCAGGGTGTTGTCCAGACTGCGGTGGCGAAGTCTGGTAAAGGTGCTGTGCAGGGTGCTGTGCAGGGTGCTGTGCAGGGTGCTGAGCTGCCGTGGCTAAGTCTGGCAAANGCAGGGTGCTGTGCAGAGTGTTCTGTGCATGGTGCTGTGGTCCTTTGTTTTCAGCGTGCTGTGCAAACGTTCAGTTTTGGTTTTGAATTTCGCGGTCGTCTTCTTGCTTCACACATTATTACATCCGGACTCCAAATGTGTGCGAGATTTTGGAGCATATCCACACAGCTTTCCAAGACCGCTCGTTACATGCAACCATCTAGGCCAAAGGGTGCGTTCTGAGACAACCGCTCATTAAACAAAACAAAGCGATACCGAACCATGAGTTCTAACCATTGGGAATCAGCAGTTCCCTGCACTGGTAAAGTATTGCTTTTCAGGTTGGGAACCATGAGTTTCAACCTTTGGGAACCGGCAGTTCCTTACAATGGTAACCTCTGGTTCCCAGNGGAACCGGCAGTTCCTTGCAATGGTAACCTCTGGTTCTCAGGTTGGGAAGCATGAGTTCCAACCTTTGGGAACCGGCAGTTCCTTGCATTGGCAACCTCCGGTTCCCAGGTTGGCAACCATGAGTTTCAATCGTTGGGAACCGGCAGTTCCTTGCAATGGTAACGTCTGGTTCTCCGGTTGGCAACCATGAGTTGCAACCTTTGAGAACCGGCAGTTCTTTACAATGGTGTCCTATGGCTCCCAGGTTGGCAACCATGAGTTCCAACCTCTGGGAACCGGCAATTCCTTGCAATTGTACTGCGGCAGTGATTTCTTTGACTGGCAGGCGTGGAGGAATTAAAAATCAGAGCGCCATGCCAAAAGGGAACTATTCATATGGAGGCGCGCGCATTCATCAACAACTGCCGCGTCCTACAGATACGCAATTTGATGCCGGCCCGTTAAGCCAAACAAAAACGTTGTAAAGAACATGTATTCATATCTTATCAATTTTCAAAAGCAATGAAACCATGCTTCTCTATTGGTCTCTTACGTAGGGTACGGGGTGTCATCTCTATAGGTACGGGTACGGGTACGGGTGTTGGGTACGGGTGTTGGGTACGGGTGTTGGGTACGGGTACGGGTGTTGGGTGCGGGTGTTGGATACGGGTGTTGGTTACGGGTACAGGTGTTGGGTACCGTTGTTGGGTACGGTCGCGGNTGTTGGGTACGGGTACGGGTGTTGGGTGCGGGTGTTGGATACGGGTGTTGGTTACGGGTACAGGTGTTGGGTACCGTTGTTGGGTACGGTCGCGGGAATTGGTATTGGGTACTTGTACCTTTGTTGGGTGCAGGTACGGGTGTTGGATATGTGTTTGGATGCGGGCACCGTACCCATGTACCGTACTCATGTACCACCGTACCCATGTACCGTACCCATCGTACCCATGTANCGTACCCATGTACCGTACTCATGTACCACCGTACCCATGTACCGTACCCATCGTACCCATGTACCGTACCCACCGTACCTACCAAACGTACCCAGCTAGTGACCGATCTAGCAACCGATTTTTCAAGATGAAAATTGACTTAGCGTTTAAGTTACTATAAATTTCCAAAGATATATAAAAAATCGGTTGCTAGATCGGTCGCCAATTGGGTACGTAAGGTGGGTACGGTGGGTACGGTTCATGGGTACGGTACATGGGTACGATGGGCACGGTACATGGGTACGGTGGTACGGTGGTACGGTACTTTTGAAATTTATTAATGAACACTTTTATACATATCATTTTTTATCTTCATGAATCGGTTGTTGGATCGGTCGCTAACTGGGTACGTATGGTGGGTACGGTGGGTACGCTACATGGGTACGGTACCCAGTACCATACCTACGTACCCAGGTGCCGTACCTACGTACCCATGTACCGTACCATGCGTACCCTGTTCACTGTACCCGTATTTTTGTCCAAACCGTACCTGAAAAAGGTAGCCATTAGATCATTGCTCTTGAAAATTGATAATTCATATCGTTCTAATATGCACCTTTTTCGCGTAAAAACCTTTTTGATACGGGCTCATCAGCCAAACGCAAAGTTTCCGCTACCGGTCCATTAAGCAAAACAAAGCGTTCCGTTACCGGCCCAGTAAGCAAAACAAAAGGAATCCTCAAGAAGATGTTTTCATATCATTCTAAGATGCACCTTTCTTTTTTACCGGCCCATCAGCCAAACGCAAAGATTCCGCTACCGGTCCATTAAGCAAAACAAAGCGTTCTGTTACCGGCTCATCAAACAAAACAAAGCGATACCGAACCATGAGTTCTAACCATTGGGAATCAGCAGTTCCTTGCACTGGTAAAGTATTGCTAAAGTCCAACCCTTGGTACTCTTTCAACCTTTGGGAACCGGCAGTTCCTTACAATGGTAACCTCTGGTTCCCAGGTTGGGAAGCATGAGTTCCAACCTCCGGGAACCGGCAGTTCCTTGCAATGGTAACCTCTGGTTCTCAGGTTGGGAAGCATGAGTTCCAACCTTTGGGAACCGGCAGTTCCTTGCAATGGTAACCTCTGGTTCTCAGGTTGGGAAGCATGAGTTCCAACCTTTGGGAACCGGCAGTTCCTTGCATTGGCAACCTCTGGTTCCCAGGTTGGCAATCATGAGTTTCAATCGTTGGGAACCGCCAGTTCCTTGCGATGGTAACGTCTGGTTCTCAGGTTGGCAACCATGAGTTCCAACCTTTGAGAGCCGGCAGTTCTTTACAATGGTGTCCTATGGTTCCCAGGTTGGCAACCATAAGTTCCAACCTCTGGGAACCGGCAATTCCTTGCAATCGTACTGCGGCAGTGATTCTTTTTGACTGGCAGGCGTGGAGGAATTAAAAATCAGAGCGCCATGCCAAAAGGGACTATTCATATGGAGGCGCGTGCGTTCATCAGCAACTGCCGCGTCTTACAGATACGCAATTTGATGCCGGCCCATGAAGCAAATCAAAACGTTGTAAAGAACATGTTTTCATATCGTTCTAATATGCACCTTTTTCGCGTAAAAACCTTTTTGATACGGGCCCATCAACCAAACGCAAAGTTTCCGCTACCTGTCCATTTAAGCAAAACAAAGCGTTCCGTTACCGGCCCAGTAAGCAAAACAAAAGGAATCCTCAAGAAGATGTTTTCATATCATTCTAAGATGCACCTTTTTTTTTTACCGGCCCATCAGCCAAACGCAAAGATTCCGCTACCGGTCCATTAAGCAAAACAAAGCGTTCTGAGGCAACCGCTCATTAAACAAAACAAAGCGATACCGAACCATGAGTTCTAACCATTGGGAATCAGCAGTTCCTTGCGCTGGTAAAGTATTGCTTTTCAGGTTGAGAACCATGAGTTTCAACCTTTTGGAACCGGCAGTTCCTTACAATGGTAACCTCTGGTTGCCAGGTTGGCAACCATGTGTTCCAACCTCTGGGAACTGGCAGTTCCTTGCAATGGTAACCTCTGGTTCTCAGGTTGGCAACCATGAGTTTCAATCGTTGGGAACCGGCAGTTCCTTGCAATGGTAACTTTTGCTTCCCAGGTTGGCGACCATGAGTTCCAACCTCTGAGAACCGGCGCTTCCTGACAATCGTAACCTATGTTTCCAAAGTTGGGACGCATGAGTTCCAATTTCTGGGAACCGGCAGCTCCTTGCAATGCTCTTGCGGCAATGACTTTTTTTGACTGGCATGCGTGGAGAAAAAGAACCACAGAGCGTGATGAAAATAGGAACCTAATCATATGGAGGTGCGCGCGTTCATTAACGATTGCCGCCTTACAGATAAGCAATTTGATGCCGGCCCATTAAGCAAAACAAAAACGTTGTAAAGAACATGTTTTCATATCATTCTGTTCCGTTACCGGCCAATAACAACAGATATTCTAAAGAAGATGTCTTTATATCATTCTAAAATGGACGTTTTTGCGTCCAAAAGCATATTTATACCGGCCCATCCGACAAACGCAAAGATTGCGCTACCGGTCCATTAAGCAAAACAAAGCGTTTTGCTACCGGGTCGATAGGCAACACAAAGCGATACCGAACCATGAGTTCCGACCTTTGGGAATCAGCAGTTCCTTGCAAGGGTAACCAATGGTTCCAACGTTGGGAACCATGAGTTCCAACCTTTGGGAACCGGCAGTTCCTTGCACTGATAACCTCTGGTTCCCAGGTTGGTAACCATGAGTTCCAACCTTTAGGAACCGGCAGTTCCTTACAATGGTAACCTCTGGTTCCCAGGTTGGCAACCATGAGTTTCAATCGTTGGGAACCGGCAGTTCCTTGCAATGGTAACGTCTGGTTCCCAGGTTGGGAAGCATGAGTTTCACCTTCTGGCAACCAGCAGTTCCTTGCAATGGTAACCAATGGTTCCAAGGTTAGGAACCGTGAGTCCCAACTTCTGGGAACCGGCAGTTCCTTACAATGGTAACCTCTGGTTCCCAGGTTGGGAAGCATGAGTTTCACCTTCTGGCAACCAGCAGTTCCTTGCAATGGTAACCAATGGTTCCAAGGTTAGGAACCATGAGTCNGTTTCACCTTCTGGCAACCAGCAGTTCCTTGCAATGGTAACCAATGGTTCCAAGGTTAGGAACCATGAGTCCCAACTTCTGGGAACCGGCAGTTCCTTACAATGGTAACCTCTGGTTCTCAGGTTGGGAAGCATGAGTTCCAACCTTTGGGAACCGTCGGTTCCTCACAATGGTAACCTCTGGTTCCTAGGTGAGGGCGCATGAGTCCAACGTCTGGAAACGGCACTTGTTTGAAATGGCGAACCTACAGTTCCAAGATTGGAAAGCATGAGTTCAATCTCGGGGAACCAGCAGTTCATTGTAATGGCAACGAATGGTTCNGAACCTACAGTTCCAAGATTGGAAAGCATGAGTTCAATCTCGGGGAACCAGCAGTTCATTGTAATGGCAACGAATGGTTCCAAAGGTTTGAAGCATGAATTCCAATCTGTGTGAACCGTCCGTGCAATGGTAACCTAGGGTTCCCACGTTCGGACGCATGAGTTGCAATTTCTGGGAATTGGCAGCTCCTTGCAATGCTCTTGCGGCAATGACATTTTTTGACTGGAATGCGTGGAGAAAAAGAACCACAGACCATGATGAAAACAGGAACCTAGTCATATGGAGGCGCGCGCAATTGACGCGGCATGAAAAAGCGTCTCTGAAATCTTTTCTATCTGGGGTCTATGCCGGTGTAATTCAATTGCAAATCACTCTTTGCTGTGCATCTCAAACTCGAAGTAGATGCACAAGCCACAAGCCGCCAAAGGTTGAGATACCACCAGGTTGTGTGCAATGTCATTTGCGTAGGCGTGCAATCATTCTTACTTTTCCTGCTCACCTCGCATTGCATGTCTGACCGTGGTTTTCAGAACCAGGGCCACTAACGTTCCGCAGACAGAAGTTCGATATCATGAGTGAAGGTTATAACATCTCACCTCGCCCAACCCAACCTTACATGCATATGGCGCGAACACGCTTTCCAGTTCATTGACAGTTTCAATTTTCCCCACTCTCCATCTAACCTGTAAAGTGACATCAAGGGCAAACGCAAAGTTCAGGGGAACATCCCAACCCACTGGCCCCGCTCAGCTTCGTTTGTACTACCGCATATCGGCAATGATACACACAGACGTGGTGATTGCTTAGATCACTGTTTCACATCCTTTCTGTTTTTTATTCCCCACCTGCCAGGTGAGGGTCTCTAGATTCCAGTAGTACTGCGCAAGGCGGTGGCGGAAGTTTCAAAGATAGGAAACCTATAGGAGAGGTTGGTTGTTGTGAATCATGGATGGCAGAGCGAACCCACTGATGGACCGGCAAGTGGATGGAGGCAACGCAGTGTAGTTGTAATGTAGTTGTAGTTAAGTAGTAGTAGTAGTAGTAGTAGTAGTAGTAGTAGTAGTAATAGTAGTAGTAGTAGTAGTAGTAGTAGTAGTAGTAGTAATAGTAATAGTAATAGCCGAAGGAAGTTTAGAAGTCAAACTTCCGACAATATGGACAGATGGAAAAGCATGGCCAGGAAGAAAGTCAGAGGAGAGAAGATCAGATGCGGAGAAAGTCAGAAGAGAGAAGATGCAGGTGCGCGAAAAGGTAGGAAAGTCGCGAAACACTGTGTTTTTCCAATGTTTTGTGGCTCTGGAGGGTCGAAAAGTAGGCTCGCTAAAGCGGCGGGTGCGGAGCCATCTGGGCAGATGAGAGATGAAGAATTGCACGCCGTTGCGGCGCGAAGCACATTTGCAAGTCAAAATGACCACTTTTGGAAGTTGAGATGTGGAAAAAGTGCACGCCGTTGTGGCGCGAAGCACATTTGGAAGTCAAAATGTTGAAAACACCATATGTCCGGAGCACTTTTGGAAGTTGAGATGTCGAAACAGTGCACGCCGTTGTGGCGCGAAGCACATGTGGAAGTCAAAAGTGTTAAAAACTGTCGGTCTCCGAATAGGTTTGCAAGTTGAGATGTCGAAAAAGTGCATGGCGCTGTGGCGCGAAGCACATTTGGAAGTCAAAATGTTCAAGAAAACACCTCAGGTCCGGAGCGTTTGTGGAAGTTGCGATGTCGAAAAAGTGCACGCCGTTGTGGCGCGAAGCACATTTTGAAGTAAAAAGCTACAAAACACTTCATGCTCGGATTACTTTTGGAAGTTGAGATGTGGAAAAAATGCACGCCGTTGTGGCGCGAAACACATTTGGAAGTCAAACGTGTTAGAAACTGAGGGGTTTGGCGCACTTTTGGACGTTCAGACTTCGTTTTGTGTGGCAGGCGCAAGGGATTTCGCACCTTGTCAAAAGTGAGCTAAACGTGTGGGTTTTGTAGCATTTTCAACAACGATGGCAGGCGTGGGACATTTGAAGAGGATCTGCAAAGATGCATTTTTCGTGGCAAGGGCAGTACAAGAGACACTTCAAGCAGAGATGTTAAGAGGTCAGGGCGCTAATTTCTTGAGAGGGTTGTCATTTTGGAGCATCAGATCTTCAGGTTTGCTAAGATGATTTTGCGTGACAGGCGCAGCACTTCGTATGATCTGGCCTCACTTTTTCTTGGCAGGCACAGCACTTTAGAGAGATGGAATGGAAGAATCGCAAAACGCATTGGTACGAGACCATCAGCTGCACACTCACCGTGCCATTTTTGAAGAAAGCCTCGGAGAATTGCTTCGTTTTTGATGTGGCCAACTTCAAAAATTGAGGAAGTCTCGCAAAATTTGCTTTGTTTCGGAACGTTACACTACACTACACTACACATTCTACCCTACAGTACATTACAGTCAACTACAACTACAACCACAGCTACAACCACAACTAACACCTACCACTACAACTACAACTAAAGCTCCATCACGACTACATCTACAACTACCGCTACCACTACAACTACAGCTAGAAGAACTACAACTACAACTACAACAGCTACAACTGCAACAGCTACAACTACAGCAGCCACAACCACAACTTCAACTACAACTACAGCAGCAACAGCTACAACAACTACAACAGCCACAACTACAACAACTACAACAGCTACAACTACAACAGCTACAACTACAGCAACTACAACCACAACTTCAACTGCAAGTTCAACTACATGACAACTACAACTACAACTATACCTACCACTACAATTACAACTACAACTACAACCACAACAAGCGCAACAACCACTACAACTACCGCTACACTACACTACATTGCATTGCGCTACCATTACAACTACAACTTCAACTACATGACAGCTACAATTACAACAGCCACAGCTACAACAACTACAACTACAACAGCTACAACTACAGCAACTACAGCCACAACTTCAACTACAACTTCAACTACATGACAACTCTGCCTCCAACCACTTGTCGGTCCATCAGTGGGTTCGCTCTGCCATCCATGATTCACAACAACCAACCTCTCCTATAGGTTTCCTATCTTTGAAACTTCAGCCGCCGCCTTGTGCGGTACTACTGGTAGTGGTAGTGGTAGTGGTAGTGGTAGTGGTAGCTGTAGTAATTTGTAGTGGTGTTGGTAGTGGTAGTGGTAGTGGTAGTGGGTAGTGGTAATGGTAGCCTAGCCTAGCGTAGTGTAGTGTGGTTGCAGTGTAATGCAGTGTAGCGTAGTGTAGTTTGTAGTTTGTAGTTTGTTGTAGTGTAGTGTAGGCGTAGTTGTAGTGGTGGTTGTAGCCGTGGTCGTAGTTGTAGTTGTAGCTGACTGTAGTGTAGTGTAGCGTAGTGTAGTGTAGTTCCAGAACGAAACAATTTTGCGAGACTTCTTCCATTTTCCAAGTTGGCAGCATCAAAAACGAAGCAATTCTGCGAGGCGTCCTCAATTTTCGAAGTTGGCAACATCAAAAACGACGCAATTCTCCGAGGCTTCCCTCAAAAATGGAAAGCGGAGTGTGCAGCTGACAGCCTCGTGCCAATGTGTCTTGCGATTTTTCCATGCCATGTCTCTACAGTACTGCGCCTGCCAAGAAAAAGTGAGGCCAGATCATACGAAGTTCTGCGCCTGTCACGCAAAATCATCTTAGTAAACCTGAAGATCTGATGCTCCAAAATGACAACCCTCTCAAGAAATTAGCGCCCTGACCTCTTAACATCTCTGCTTGAAGTGTCTCTTGTACTGCACTTGCCACGAAAAATGCATCTTTGCAGATCCTCTTCAAATGTCCCACGCCTGCCATCGGTTTTTGAAAATGTTACAAAACCCACACGTTTAGCTCACTTTTGACAAGGTGCGAAATCCCTTGCGCCTGCCACACAAAACGAGGTCTGAACGTCCAAAGGTGGTCCGAACATGTGGTGCTTCCAAACGCGCTTCGCGCCACAACGCCGTGCGCTTTTTCCACATCTCAACTTCCAAAAGTAATCCGAGCATGAGCTGTTTTGTAACTTTTTACTTCAGAATGTGCTTCGCGCCACAACGGCGTGCAATTTTTTGATTTCTCATCTGCCCCGATGGCTCCGCACCCGCCGCTTTAGCGAGCCTACTTTTCGACCCCCCGGAGACCCGAAACATTGGAAAAACAGAGTGTTTCGCGACTTCCCTACCTTTTCGCGCGCCTGCATCTTCTCTCTGCTGAGTTTCTCCTGTTTGATCTTCTCTCTTCTGACTTTCTCCTGTCTTTTACCTTCTCTCTTCTGTGGCTCTTCCCATCTTGGCTTTTCCATCTGTCTATATTGTCGGAAGTTTGACTTCTAAACTTCCTTCGAATAACAAAGGTGCAGCTCCTCCTCCTGCTCTTCTTCCTCTTCCCCTCGTCCTACCGCTTACTTGTCTGCCCGCTTGTGTGTCGAGTACCAGAAGCTCATCGCGAGCTCCGGTGCAGCTGGGCACGCATGGAGCGGAACCCTCGCGAAATTGCTGGATTATAACATGTTTATATGTTTTCTTTCGGTTCTTGTTTGGCAGCCTGGACGCATACGACGTTGCTGGCAGTTCTGTGGTGAAAATCCGGAAGCATACGTCAATGTCGTCAACGCGGAGATCCTGATGAGGTAGCGGCTGAACATTTGAGGCCGGAGCAATCATGTGCAGTCACCGGTTCACTTTGAGAAGAAAAGAGCTTGACTCGACGCCTCCATAAGCGAAACCTCCCCCTTAAGAAGTCATTCTTTTAATATGTGATGTGAGAAAAAGGTTGATCCATATCCAGAGTGCAGACCACATATGGGATTCTAAGTCATTGTGGCATGTGGTCAAGATGAACGAGCACACAGATACCGGCGAAGGTTGGCAATGCTGCTGGCTGGCATGGCTCAATTCCACACGATGATAACACAGAACGAGGCGACCGACCCAGAACCTGCACTGGCAACGCCACGTGAAAACACGGATTGTAGCGGATTGTGGCAGTGTGCAAAGATGTGCGTTTGATGCCAAGGAGTGTCCAATGAGCATCGAATATTCAGCCGCTTCCGTTTGCACCAGTTCGCGCCGCAGGAAAGTCGAGGAAGCGCGGCCATTCGGATTGGAGGCGGGTTGGAGGATCAGATCCAGCTTGCGGCCTCAAGGTGCGATGAAAGGAACAGAAAGAACCGTACAGCTTTGGTTCACGAATGGCTAAGAATTCAGATAACGAAATTGATTCTGACTTGGTTATCCACATGATTTTCATCAAGCGACAAGATTTGTGATTGCCGCCCGGGCGATTAGCCTCCATGAACTGAAGGTCCTGATGAAAAAAGCCTTGGCCGGATCCTTTCGATGCCTAAGCCTTGCGCTGTGCATTCACCAGATCGGGAGGCTGCCAATACGAGAGCATCATGGACGTGGTCAAAGTGAAGGAGGCTCGGCTTCAAGGCCGCACTCTGAGGCGCAAACATGCGCAACTGCACGTGTCATTTGATATCATGAAAGTTCATACCAATGGCATACACAGAGAATCATGGAGATGCGCCTGTTCCTGTGTTTGTACTTGTTCGATGCGCAGCTTGATGTCCAAGGCCAAACTTCCAGCTGACATGGCTTCCTGGCGGCGGCGCGTGATCCAGCGTATAGAAATGCACAAGAAACGAATGACACTGCATGGCACCTTCAGATTTCAAAATCTGTTCATAAAACGAACCGATCGACTTACATTGAAAGGATTTGAACGTACCATGGGGATCCCGTAAGAAGTTTTGCAAAGAACTCGAGTCACGGCATGTCCGTGGCATTCCATGCTCTGGATCTTGCAAAAAGGTTGCAGCTCACTCTGCTTGTTTGATAGAAACCGGAAGCTGCAAGGGATTTGTAGTCCTAAGGTCATTTGGATCAGCATTTGTCAATACAAACATCTCCAGCACTTAGTCTTACGGCTAGTCTCTTCATATACAATATAAGATAGAAGTGATTGCAGGCAAGACAAGATCACCAGAGCGCCCACTTTATCTGTGAATAGAACTTCAACGATACGCCAAATTGAGCATCGGCGCATGTTGAGCCTTGCATTTGTGCCTATAAGGCATGTAAATTTCACCGATGCACTGGCTCAAGACTACTGCAAAGCGGTTCAGTAAAAAGGAATCGCTGACGCGCAATCTCGTTGATCAAACCCTTTGGGAAGCAGCCATAAGCATCTACGTTTCAGGGGATCAAGCTGATCTAACGTGATTCGCAGGTCATCAGCCGTAGGTCGCTCCGACCTACCCTGAGCTAAGTGAGGCTTACAATGACTGATGAGAGTGCGTCATCATTTTCCTTTACGAACCCTGCCGCCCCTGCTGGTGGCTCGCAGTCTGGGACATCTCCGAGCATCGAAACTGATAGCGCAACAGTCTCTGATTCTTTGAGGCGCAGCACGCCCAGGAAGATGATCGGACCCCGTGGGGCAACTGGGAGTGAATCCCAAGCTTTAATGGATGTGGACAGAGCTTCTGGAAAGTCCGAATACGACTCCGAAGAAAAAGCCGCGTGGGGATGTGTCACCTATGCCTTCAAGAACCAGTTCACCTCAACAATCGAAGACTCCATCGGAAGCATTTGCATCACCTCTGCTGTTCCGCCGGTACCCTCCGGGTCCTGCTGCCAATGAACCGTCGGAAGTTGCATTGCTCAATGAAGAGAACAGTCAGCTCCGCAAATCATTGCTCAATTCCGAAGACATGGTCGGAAAAGAGGAATTGCGCTGTCTCAATGTGTGGAGAAACAGTGAAGAAAATGCGAAGAACATCGAAATGACTGTTCATGATGGGTTTGTGATCATGAATGGACAGCTCAGACAACTTCGAACTAAATTTCAGGAATCATTACAGGAAGATGAGGGATCTGCATATCGTATCAAAGAACTGGAACGATTCAGGACATTGTCAGAAGAAGTAGCTGCGCATATCAACATGAAGTACCAAATGATGCAAACGGAGCATGAAGAACAGATGGCCTGTGCACAAAATGTCATCGAGAACATCGGGTCACAAGCCAATGTGACAGTGGACGAGTTACGTTCACAGCTGAGTGGAGATCACAATTGTTTGATTCAGGAAATCAACAGCTATGTCAATCTGGAGAATGCCGTACAGTACGAGGCCAACAGTGCCATCCAAGAGAATGAGTGTGTGAATCAGCTTCATGTCGAACTACAAGAACAGCGGATGATCAATTTCCAACCCAAGGCTGAGGCTGAAAGAAACATTTCAAGTCTCGAAAATTCGGTAATGATGGTCAACAAATCCAGAGATGAAGTTGTTGCTGAGATGAAAGATATATGATATGTCGTATCGTTTGAACTCCGAGATGTCAGGGATGAACAATATGAATCAAATGAACATGATGCATCCGTTGAACTTGCCAACAGTCGTAATTTGATCCAGAAGAATAAGGGGTTAGAGCAACGATGTCAAGATCTTGAAGATACAACAGATGTTATAGCTCATCGTGATCAGACCCTGTCACGTTTGAAAGGGGAATTAAGGATAAAGGAAAGCTCCCTCAAAGGCTAGGAAGTCAATCTCGCTCAAAGTCGTTGTGAAACTGACCTATTACGTCACCAGTTGATGATGAGTGAATCGAGACTGTCGCTTCAAAATCCCGAACGCTCAAGTCCGCGATTTCAAATGTGAAGC
The DNA here is from genome assembly GCA_003297045.1 of Symbiodinium sp. clade C Y103. Taxonomy (NCBI): domain Eukaryota; class Dinophyceae; order Suessiales; family Symbiodiniaceae; genus Cladocopium; species Cladocopium sp. clade C. Next base: position 107,318 of record BGPT01000112.1, read on the forward strand.
ATCTGAACTTGCTGATAAGGGTTCTATTGAGCGCTCGCAGCTTCGCATTGCCGACAAGGACGGCAAAGGCACAGGTGCTTCTTTTGGTGGGCATGGTGATTCTGGTAGTGATGATAGAATTGAAAAATTAAAATTGCTTCAGGAATTAGGGAACAAGCAGGAAGAAAGAATTATGATAGTAGAAAGCCTTGAAGATTCCCACATCGCAGAATTGAAGAAGATCAGGGACGAACTCACTGAGATGGAAGCCAAGAAAGACAAATACAAGTCTTACTACACTCAACTTGATGAGCATATCCCGGAGGAAGAGGCAACTTGTAAAGCCGAGTCCGAAGCATATGAGAGGATTCGAAATTAAGACAGCGAACAAGTCAAAGAATTGAATAACTTATAGAGAACAAAACCACCTCCTGTGTGTCCGGGAAAGAGCTAGAGAAAGTTACCGTACCTCCATGGCCCAAGGTTGAGGAGATCCAAGTGTGGAAGTCCTTGGTTATTCAAAATGTTTGTATTGCATCTGGTGATGCTGACTTTGATGCGTGGGAAGAATGGTTGATGCCAGCCATGCCTCCAAAACCTGATCTTGATGAGTTGGGCAAACAGACTGCTACGAAGTTTCAATCTATTGATTCCAAGTTGAGTTTGGCGTTATTGAATATGACCCAGAACGCAGGGGGGAATGGTGCCGACGTCAAAGCAAGGTTGAGGCAACGTATGCAGGAGAAGGGAAAGGAATTTTCCTTCACCACGGGACGGTAAATCCTGGCTATGGTCGTAGACAACTTCAGGACAACCTCTCAGATTGAAGCAACTTTTACCTTCTACCATTCACAATGAAGTATGGTGGAGACAATAACTTGACGAACTTCTACAATCTTTTGACTGAAGTGCTGAACAATACGGAAGCGGATAGCAGACCCAACGACAAACTTCTGGAAGAAACCTTATATCGCAAGATTTGAGGGATCGCAATTGATGAAGTTTGACCTGTCAAGGTGTGAATCTGCCATTGAGGGTGATGAAGACAGATCCTGCAAATACCTTTATTGAACATGATGAAGAAGCATGTGAGGAAGAGGTTGGAAGATAGGTTGATTCGTGACAAGGAGAGAGCGGTTGTCAATTTGTTGGAAACCCAAGGGCAGCCCCAGTTTATCCGACTGCTGCTCCGAAAGCCCACAACAAGCCTATGGGGAACAACAGAGAACGGTCTCAGTCTCCTGGTCCCGATAACCGCAAGAAGATGTATTGCGTGTTCCACTTTGAGAAAAGGAACTGCAAGAAGGGTAGCGATTGTCCTTATAGTCATTCTCAGAAAGTCTTTGATGCCAAGAAGAAGAACAAGAAAGATCGAAGTAGGAGCAATAGTTCATTGAGGTCTCGAAAGCCTAGGGGCAGATCTGAGAGTCCTGCTCCATTGGACAAAAGTGGAAATCGAACATGCTTGTTGTTTGCCAAAGGGAAGTGTGCCTATGGAGACAACAAGTGCAAATTCTCTCATGAACCGGCCCCACCGGCCACTTCCAAGGCGAAGGCTTCTCCTGCTACGACAGATCCGGCAGAGGAGGAACCGTATTAGATCGGAGTGGTGAAGATTGAGGAACTCAAGTCCTTCAATGTTGTGTTTGCCCGTTATGTTGATGTGACTGAGATTGAAGTTGAAGACTATGGGAACAAACCAAAATCTCATCGCAGAGATCTTAATAGACCTATCAAGAAGGCTAGTGACTCTTTCTCTTAAAGATGAACAGACTCGGATGGAGAACTCATTAGCTGGTGTTCGAGCAAGGGCAAAAGGTATCATCATGGATCAATTGACGAGTACAAAGATGTTCATGAAGTTCACATCGTTATTGGTCCAAAGACGATGCAAAGATCACTATTGATGATGATGAGGCCGATACCCTTGGATTCAAGCAAACCCTGATTGAACATACTGGGAAACTGCTCAAGAGGAAGGGAAACATCATGTGTATCTCAATGAAAATTTTGGAAAGGGATCGACGTTTCATTCTGGATTCGGGGCGTGGGCATGATCTCATTTCTGAACGAAGATCCGAAAGGATGGGATTGGAGATTGCACAGTGTGATCCAATGTTCTTTCACACAGCCAATGCAAATACTACTACTCAGATGTCATCAATGATTGATTTGGGGACCTGCAAGACTCCAGCTGACGCATATTTTCTGGACGACACTCCTTCGGTTTTGTCGCTGGGTAAGAGATGCATGGATGAGGGGTACTCATTTATATGGCCGAGTGGTAGATCTCCAGTTTTGGTTGATGACAAAGGACAACGCATCGACTTGACCCCTCATGACAACATTCCTTGTGTGAATCTTGGTACTGAAGAATGTGAACCGCATACCGACAATGAAGCTTCAAGAATTCATTCACTGTTAGTCAAGAAGTATGATGTTGGGGACAATCATCCTGTCGTCTACATCGACAGCAGCACTGGTGATGAAGCTGATCCTGTTGAAGTTGGCAATCGCATGAAGAAGAGCAAGACAAAGAAGAAGAAGAAGAAGTCTCGCAAGGCCAAGGTTGCTGCAGGTGAGCATTATTACAATCCTGAGAACATTTGGGATGATGATGATGTTCCGCCTGATGAAGGCGATCGTGTTGAAGATGTTGAAGAGGTTCCAGAAGTTCGAGATGATGATGACGAGGGTGATGATAGAGATGATGGCGAACATGATGATGACACCCTCGAGGTTGACGTTGTGGATGGAGATACCAGATTAGCCAAGAGGGGAACTCTCAAGGTTGGAGCCAAATCCGTTGAACACAAGTTGGCCCATAGATTCAAGAATCCGTGCTGTGATTCATGTGTTCAAGCTAAGATGAAACATTTCAAGACTCATCGTGGGGCATCCAAGAGAAACCTCAAGACATTCGGGGACCTTATCACATTTGATTCAGTTGATTCAACAAAGACGATCGATGATGGGATTACCTTTGAGAAAGATGTTACACTTGGAGTATTGCATCCTACATCATGAACATTGTTGATTCTGGTAAGGGCCATCAAGAGATTCATTGGTTTGTGGACATGTAGACAAGCCTATTCAGATGGAGAACCTGCTTTCATCAAGGCCATGGAAGGGATGAAGATTCCTCATGGTTTATCGATTCCTGGTAGACCTATGAATAATGCTCTTGCAGAACGGAATAACCAGTTCATTGCCACCGCTACTACAACATGTTTGCTAGAAGCTGGTTTAGCCCCTTGCTATTGGGGAACAGCAATTAAGTGCGTGTGCCATCTTCTAAATGTTGAACCTGGAGAGGATGAGGTCAGTGCATGGTGCAAGTTGCATGGGGAAGAGTTTAAGGGCAAGAAGATCTCTTAATGGAGCAAAAACATTCTTCAAACCCAATGCAACTCGTGATGTAGAACAAGGGCACAAATTTGACCCCAAAGCCATTCCTGGTATCTTTGCTGGTTGTGCCATTACTGCTGGTATGAATTGGTCTGGACATTACAAAGTTTGGCCCCTTGACGAGTTCACTCAACAGAACCTTACATTCAATGCGGAGAGACCCATTCATCGATTCCTCCAACCTCATACAGTTCGAGAAATTTTCATGGAGACTCCTTTGTCCTTTCCTCTCAAAGATTTCTATGAGGCAGACCAACGCCACATTGGAAGGGCTCAAGGACAAGGAGAGACGTCGTGGGGACCCAAAGATTCCTGGATGATTGGAGTATGAACCTGAATCTCTAATTGATGGTGGGAACGAATTTGATGATGGTGATGGAAATGGTGATGATGATTTGGATGGAGGGGACGATGGTCATGGTGGTGGAGCCGGAAAAGTTTCAAAGTCTGATGTGCTGCCTCCTGAAGAAGAAAGTTATGAGCGCTACAAAGAAGGAACCCCAAATGACGGAAAGATCTATCTGAACGACATTGGGGAACTGGTGAAGATTGATAAGAAGGGTCGACCATACAAGATCGGCAAAGATGGTAGGAAGACTCTCCGTGAATCACCAAGACCAGTCGACAAGTATACCCCTGAAGAGTGGCAACGTCTCCCCATCGCTGATCGCAAGGTGATCAAGAAGATGCAACAACGTGAGCGTGATCGTGAATTGGCGAAGTCCAAAGCTGCCAGGTAAGCCAAGTCCAAAAGCCTTGCAGAGAAGAAGAAGGACCCTGATAAGGACGGGAATTCTGGAGATAGGGGTTCGTCTTCATCATCCTCGGCATCTAGGAAGCCCAGTACACCTATAGCGTGGTCTCCGACCCACAAGAAGCATTTTCTGGATGTTTCTGAGATTGCAGATGAGTATGGCAAGCATGGGTTGAACTATCGTAACCATCATGGGCACGTTTCAGCAGCTAGTCCATGTTCTGATGAATCGATTGACGTTCCTGAAGATGAGGAATACGTTGTTGAATGGGATGAATGGTCTCAAGTCGAACGTGGGTATGGTCCCCAGGCCTTGTGGGAAGGGAATTCTGGAATACGAATTCAGGTGACTTAGTATCCCGCAAGTCGGCATGGCGCCGTTTGCGAAGGGGAAAGCTGATCGAGATTGTGTAAGTTCCCCAAAGCGAGGAGTGTCCCATGTTGATCAAAGCGTTGTCATCGAAGTACCCACAATGCCATGTATGGTCTTTGATCACAACCATAGAGTCAAACTTCCTGATTCGCAGAATGGCGGCAAGCTTTTCAATGCTATGGTATCACGACTTTTTGGCAGAGCAGAGATTGAATCCAACCCTGATGCCAAAGCCTCCATGCTGAAAGAGTGGAAGGGACTCCGAGATCAAGGAGTGTTTGACTTCACCATGGTCCGGGAGTATGACGATGTGGTGTGCGAGGCCAAGAAGAACAAAGTCGAGGTACACATGGCCGGGGTACGTGGAATTTGTGTTGCGAAGATTACTGCAAGGAGATGTCAGGCGTAAGTTCAAAGGACTAGGTGTTCTCTTCGGAAACCTGGTTAAGAACCAGAATTGGGAAGCGGCGTTTCAGGACCTAAAGGGAATTCCCCAACATCGTTTGAAGCATCACGATGGGCCGATTTCTATGGTTGCTTAACCTGGTCATGATGTCAAGCTGGCAGATGCAATCCTAGCCTACATTACAAGCTAAGTTGACGGGTCCATTGTGTTGGGCGGAGATACTGATGGATGCATGGCCCCCTGAGATTGAGTATTGGAAGTTTAGGCGACCTGTTGTCCGTCTCGACGAAGCACTATATGGGCATCCAGATTCTGGTTCCATGTGGGAGAAGCATTGTGACACACAGGTCAGAACAGTGAATTTTCATCCTGTCTGTGAAGAATGGCCCTCTATGTACTTTCATCCGGATTTGAAGCTTTTCCTGGCCATGTATGTTGATGATAAATTAGCTGTTCCGGAGAAGAACTTGGCCAAGGGGTGGGAACTACTGCGTAGCGTTCTACGTATCGAGCCTGAAACTGATTTGGGTCTCTATTTGGGATGTGTTTTGTCCAAGCGGGAATCCGAACTTCACGATGGGACGAAGGTGAATACGGTCACATACAACATGGCGGGTCTTCTCAAGTTGTCTGTAGACTAAAACTGAAGAAGGTATCAATTCCAAGTATACCTGAAGAGACAAAGAACAGTCCATATCAAGCCCCCGTTCCTGGGGAGAAGACGGTGCAGTGTCCATGGTGTTCAAATCAATTCGGCCTGGCAACAGGTGTGTGCTCCGGGTCACCTGACTCGAGTCGTGGTACCCCACTCGAGGCCAACCGTGGAGCTCTGGCTCCGCATGCTGCTAGTATCTTATTGAAATTAGCGTATGCAGCTCGAATCGCAAGGTTTGACCTTTTGAGATCAATCGACGTTCTCGCACGCAATGTGACAAAGTGGACTAAAGAAGATGATGCAAAGCTTCACCACTTACTGTGCTATGTCAACTCAACTCTGTCTATGAAGACGATTGGATGGGTTGGGGACAAGTTGAAAGATTTCAGTTTGGCTTTCTTTGCGGATGCTGATTTCGCTGGTTGCGCGCAGTCTCTTCGATCAACGTCTGGGTCTCATCTTCATCTCCAAGGTAAGCATACACGTTTTCCTTTAGCAGGAGGTAGCAAGAGGCAAGGTTGTGTGTCTCATTCAACCCCAGAAGCAGAAAGTGTTGCTGCCGATACAGTGTTGAGAACTTTGGGATTACCATCGATTAGTATCTGGAAAGTTTTGGCTGGAAGGTTTCCGCAAGTTCTTGTCCATGATGACAAGCAAGGAATGATTGGGGTTGTCAGATCTGGAAGGAATCCAACAATGAGACATTTGGAACAGACGCACGGAATCTCTAGTGCGTCCCTACATGAACATTTTCAAAAGGATCATTTCCTATTGATTTTTGAAATCACGGCCAAGATGGCAGCTGATATTCACACAAAAGGATTCAAGAATCCGCTGGCATGGAAGAAAGCTTGTATGCTTATCAATTTGCTGGAACCAGGTGATTTGTCGAACAAAGAGTTGTTTGATATGGTGACTCCAGGGACTGATGTGGATACCACTGTTCGTCAAGCCTTTGAATCCAAGACGGACGATATCCCGAACTTTCCTTACACTGAAACACTTATTTTGCCTCGAGAAGTTTACCGTAAGGGGATTGACCAGCAAGGAACGTCTTCAATGTCTTCCTGGAATGGATCCCATTGTTGTGATCAAGCAACCTGTTTATTACAGATCTCGTCCTCCAGGACTCATTACACCTCCTGGTTTGCTCCGAAGCACTTGGATTCTCGCCACAGGAGCCTGAACTAAGGCTGAGGACAGGGCATCGCCACCTGAGCAAGCAATTCGATTTGACCGCTGCGTGCACCTGATGGAAGTCAATTGTGTTCAAGCATCCCCGAGACCGCCAAAGTTGCGGGTGCCCCCCGGGCCCTGGGTACGCCTCAATTGACTTTTCCTCGATCCCACGACGCGTGCAAGTACCACTCCCAAATCCATTCACCAGTGTCTTCACCATGCAACAAGGGTGATGGGGGGAGCCAAGGTGTATCCACTACTGTTGTTGAGGACATGTTTCAACACACCATTGCTCGATGTTACAACAAGAAGGCCGCAACTGCTCTGGAATCCTCAATTTCTGATGCTTGGGAATGTGAAGGCCAGTCAAAGTTGGTACGAATTCACAATGTACTGTGGGGACTGCCCATGCGCAGCAAGTCTGATCTGCGATGAACGGGTTACAGAACAGAAATTCAAGACCAAAACCAGAGTTGTTGACAAGGGTGACAATGACGAATCATCAAACAAAAAGAATGAATACTGGATTGGCAGAACAACATTCAAGGTCATTGCTGGATGTTGATGAAGGTGCAGTCATTCATGAGCCAAAGCCGGGTGCCCTAACTCTATGCATGAACTGTCAGGGATTGGATATCTTGGACCTGGGCGATGTATTTGTGCCCTATGCATATTCCACCAAGATCATGGATGATGCTGATGCTTTTACCATTGTTCAAATGAGTCTACATCGCAACAATCGAAAGACTTTCACATTCAGGTTTCGGGGATCCAGTGTGACTATGCTCTATCAAAGTTCAAGATGAAAAGTGTGGTGCTGGATTTATATGAGCTTCCCACGAACAAGCCTTGTTTCTTTTTGATGTGTGCGGAAGAAAGATGGACGGTATCCTATTCCATGTGGTTTCAATCATTGCTGATGATGACCTACTTTCACAATACCGTCGTGCCATTGTGAAGAAATGCATGCGATCCAAGTTGGATTCTTCGTCCTTCACGGATCCCTGCACTGGAGGGTCACCCTGGAACCGTCTCAACAGATGGTATAGTGACAAGACCGCCCACCTGATAGAGGCAAACAGGGAGGAGTTTGTCCAAGAGCTGTGTGACTCGATCAATCGAGGTTCTCCTTCTTTGATGGAATTTCCAAGAGGATGTGAGTACTGGAATGATGAGCGAGTACTTGCAGCTGTTGGGGGGACGGAGAATACAGTGCATGACCTTGATGGACGCATGTATGGATTGAAACCCAAGCATGATATGCATCAAGAAACCTTGGAGAATTGTGCCGTGGGGGGTGGGTTTTCCGAACTGAAACGTAAATGCAATCGAAAGCATTATCACTCTGAATGTGCCGGCCGTGATACAAAGCTCACTCAAACCTATACGAAATGGATTGCGAAGATCATTATGAAAGGTATCAATGAACATGTGATGAGACATTCACGTCAAATATTTTCAAGATCCATTACAAATGAGGCGAAGGACATTTTGAAATTGCAGATGTCACAGGATTCCGAAAGTCCAAGAAGTCACAGATCTCGCCTTTCTCAACGGGTAGGTTGCGCCTGCAGTGCTTCTGAGTTTGCCACCGGCGACTTGTTGCAACAGCTGTTGCTGCGCCTGCTTTGGTCTCCCTGTGTTCGCCTACTACATCTAATTGGGTTCTTTGATGGTTGGTCTTCACTCCGTGACTCCTTCCTGATTTTTTTCCCATTGTGATCAAAATGGCCGCTTCATCATCTGCTACTCCAGGACCCTTTGGACAGCAACGTTCCATCTTTGCTAAGGTGGGCGTCAGGTTAGGACTCGAAATCTTGAAAGCTTGTCTTGACCAACCGCATGTCTGCAGTCCCACCTCGCAGGTTTGAAGTCCCTGATGCAACGTCTTGGAGGAATCCCATGACCGACCTGGAAGTGAAGGAATGGACCAGTTTTTGGTCCCCCTAGTAGTAGTGTTTGCTGCGATGTTTTTTGCACCCTGCTTTGACGAAGAAGAGGTGATGCATGTAGTCCGTTTGGCTGCATGGCTGTTGTCGTTGCTTTCGGAGGCGGAAAATAAATTAGGCAGCAAAGAGATCCTCGAAAAGGGGCTGGGATTTGTGCGTTTCTGGAAGAGCCATGACTTCGATCAGAACAACATCCAGATCTTTTGTGCCTGAGAAGTACATGAAAAGATTGAAGACATGTGGGAACTCTTGAAGAACCACTACATTCCCAATCCATTTATTGGGTCGAACATTACTGCAGGTGACGCTCAAAAAGCTCTATGGGACAAGGCTCACGTGGCCGGGCCACAGGTGTTCACTACGACCCCGAATGTGGTTATGGAAAGCCCGAACCGTTCAGGTCATCAATGTGATGCAGGATGCTGGTTAAACGGCTCTGACTGGGAAGGATGGGGCCATGTCTATACATGATCCAGCGACAATCGAAACGCTGATGGTCAAGTTAAATTGGATAGTGATTCGAGATGTCTTGGTCTTGCGCTTGGCTTGCACAACGTGACTGTGGAAGATGAAAAAGACAGGATCTTGGTCCAGGACGTCCTTACCGATGTCACAAACTTTGAATACTCCAGGGGAAAGTTTCGAAGTGCTGCCCAGAATCACCTACTGTCTATGTTCGCCCTGACAAGAGCATTCGAGAAATTCGTTGTGGGGCACAATCGCATGGGAATGGTGTACGGCTCGACAGCATATACCAAAGGCCACAGGATACCACGTTTTCATGGCCGAGGCCGGGCAGTATCAAGGGCTGAGAATGAGACATGAAGCGTTTCAGGTGTTCAATGACTACCTACTCCAGAAGACTGAGAAGCAAGGTGGAACCAGTGCCGGCACTGCCCTTCATCGATTGGATGATTGGGATGTCCCCCTGTTGATTGGTGATGGACGTGAACCACCTGACATTCAAGTTGATCCAGGACAAGACAAATTTCCCTCTGGTCCAAACATGTCTACCACCCAACGCAAGCTTCGCAGCCAAGATCTGGTGATGGTGGAGGTGCTCGGTATGCTCCGGATCCAACGCCAAAACCTGAGCCGAAGGCAGACTCCAAGGGGATCAGCATCATCCTCAAAGAAGCCAACGCCGCCTGAAGAGCCGCCTGAGTGGGTCAACCCCGTTTTGCCCATTGGCATTGACCGCAAGGTACCTTCCGGCGAAGGTTACAAAAAGACGGAGTACCGTGCATTGCTGCTCTTGAGTGGAGTCAACTTCATTTGCTCCATGTCCGATGGGCCTCATGCATCGAGGGTCTCCACGACTGGATGGAGACAGTATCTTCGACGCTTTGTGTTCTATGCCGCAACCACCTTTGGCATTGCCGCAGAGGGTATTGTCAGGACAACGATGCTGGCCGATGATGATGAGGAATGGCACCGACTATATCACTGCACCACGGGGAGTGTCTCAGTGCTATGCATTGGTGGAGTCAATGTTGGTAATGTTGGACAAAGTCAAATCTGAAGCCAGTCGTGCCAACCGACTTTTGCTGGAAACCTTCCGTTGGAACATTGGTTGCACGATCGATGAGAAAGTCCTCTCTACTGGACGTGTGGATGAGATCGGCGGACTCGTAAGAAGTGAGCCAACCATCATGCTGGTCGATTTCGACTACGTCACCAAAGCCCCATCGTCAGGTAATGTTGACAACATCGAGTCTGGCATTTCCTCGATGGGGTTCTCTCAATTGCAAGTTTTTCAACCTTCCAGGGAGATGGTCAGTGACCCGGCAACGTTCTTAAAGAACCTGAAGAGCCACTTGAAAGAGAACAACACGGTGGGCCCGAAAGCACCTGTTCACATCTGGCTTAGCTTTGCAGCAGTTGTGAAGTTCAATCCTGCAAGCCAAGAAGCGAAAATCAGACATCCAGATGGATATTTCAACAAGCTGACAGAAGTGATTGTTGACATCCAGAAGGAGGTTGCTAGACCGATCATGGTGTGTCTTCTACCAGACGGAGAGTTTCATGGTGTGACGACCGATTTGAGAGAATTAGCTGTCAACTGTTGACAACCGGCTCAGAAACAGGGGCATCATTTCTGCAACTTCTTCCCTGATGTGGAAAGCCATGTATGCTCTTGGGAAGTCGCTGTGCAAGATCAGAACCGGTCAGGACAAGGAGACAATATGGGCCATTGAAAAGATTCTCTTCCGACAGAAGATGGTCTTGATGCGCGCTCTGAAAAAGGATCACATCGAGGACTTGAACGGCCAGGTCATGGGTATGAGACAGCAGGCATCGAGCGGGAAGTGCTCAACAGATGCACAAATTTGCCTCGAATTTTCAAAGATGAATATGATCAGGCAACTTCCTCCAAGAAGCCAGTGTCAACTGACAAAATCATCGGCTTCATGACAAATGCGGAATACACCGCTCGCAGCAGCACATGGGAGGAAGCCTGCTTTGGGATGTTGATCCCGGAACCGAGACATGAAGTTTCTCGAATTGCCAGCATCGACCTTTGTGACCAATGTGCAAGTGGCAATGATGCGGTCTTCTATAAGAACATCACCAATTCCCATTCTTGCTTGAATCGCTCAGCAAATTGGTGTCAAGAGAGCTCACATGGCAGAGAGAAGAACAACAATCACGTCATGCAGCAGATTGCTCGAATTTCTGGAAGACCCTATGATGTGTACTCCAAGGAAGACGAAGGGAAAAGTCTGAAAGCCAAGCATGACCTGAGAGCCTTCCTGCTATCCATGACCAAATGTTTCAAGCTCTCCAATGATCCTGTGTACAAAGAACTTCACAAACTTGTCTCTCATCTGGGTGCTCTCTGAGTCCCGGTCTATCATTTCGCAAACAGATGCCGACAAGGACATTGTCGACGTGTTGGTGCCATCCGCGAAGTGCATGTCACTGAGGGCAAGGAGAGGGTCTTTTACCAAATGTTGGCATACAAAGACTTCATCACAGCATTGCTCCCTCATGAGGAATATGTGTCTTTGTCCCGAACCCGCAATGACACCAGTGCGGAGGCATGGGAGATGTTTTTGGCTTGGTGCTTTGACCCTCGGAACCTACTTTCCTGAATTGTTTGCCGAAAGGGGGGGACCAGATTGATGAGTGCCTTTATTGTCTTGAAAGCTCATTCTGGACGTACCAAGCTGCATGTCGTGATTCGACGTCGCAAAGCACCAAGGTCTGCAGAAGCCACTATACATCTATGGTGCCATTCCTGGACCCGATCAGAACATCTTGTCAAGACACGGGAACATTTGGGATCGAATCTTGAAGAATGAGATCTGCAGGATGGAGAAAGTGCCGAGTGCCTTCGACCATAACGCAGAAGAAATCATTTCGGACTCTGAGGACGATGGTGCTGGCTACCCACCGGGCGCCAGTATCTGGACTTCTCGTGACGGTGCCGGCAAGATGGATGAAACTGGTGGGGACCCCGGTGAAGATGTCAACATGGAACAACCCACCAAAAGAAGGAAGATCGTAGGCGCTGACAAGCTCTTTGAAAAGTATGAAGACTTCCTTGCAGAATCTCGAAAAGTCAAAGTTTGCCTTCATTGCAATGGCGACCGCTTCATTGAAGAATGTGATCTTCTTGATGCTGAAGAAACCATGAACTACTTTGAAGATTTGAGGAAGAAATTGAGGGACAGGGCTGAGGGAATCGTCAATGAGCCTCCTTCAGCTTCAACTTCTCCGCCAAGAAAGCGCATGAGAAAACTGACCATGCCAATTTCGCTCCTCGAGATAATGGTTTCTCAGCCCAAGCCAAAGGCAAAAAGATCAATGTTTCCTTCATCAACCCCACTACTTTCACCGAGCTCCAAGACCGCATTGAGGGTGGTAGCAGGCTGATCAACGGAGTGAAAGTGGATGAGCTTGGCCCCAAAGATCGCAGGGCGCTCGACACCGTGATCAATCGTGCTTGCATGGTAACCAAGGTCCAACTTCCAACGGTCGCTGAACTCATGGATGACACTCCAGATCAGTGGTCGAGAACTCGTGGCTTCTCTTGAACAAGGTTGTTGCAGGGAGACTGGAGATTGCAAGAGCCCGAGGGGAAGATTATGTGGGCATGGCTTGGAATCGTGCTGGAATCCTTATAATGATGGCTGGATCAGCGTGACCGACCACGACAAGATGTGCTCACATAGGATCAACATGCTGTTGAGGCACCGCATCGGAGTCATCACCACCCCAAAAAAAGGTTGTAGAGGTTTGGAATGCGATGAAGGATGTTGGGTCAACATTCTTGACTTGCTCCTGTACAACTTCGCTTGGGACGATGGGCATGAGATCTATATGCCAACCCTGACAACCACAGGATCCTTCGAAACAAATTGGACAGGTTCATGTTGTACTCCTGGTATGAAGTCAAAGCCAAGAGGACAGTGAGATTTCAGGTTGCGGCACTGAAATTGACATTGGGTGAGCTCCGCTCTCCATTGCTCAAGGAAGTTGCCTCCAACTGCGTGATCAATCTGCATCCATCGCAAGGCGAAGACTCCGAAGAACTTTGGATGTGGCCAGTAGCAGTGAAAGCCGCCGCAGCACAGTCGAAGATCGAGTACGGAGGGCAGTTCGAGGAGTGGAGATCGGGTTATGAGATCGACGTGGGCGTGGCCAACATGATGGGTGGCGCGTACCACGAGACCACTTTCAAGAACATGCTGTCCAGTATATGTAGCTAGGGCTCATTCCAGGTGGTCCAAACCGCATCAGATCCTCAACCATGTTTTTGCCATTTGCTCCTTGGGATGATCGAACAAATGAACTCATGAAAAGGAAGACCGCCATTCCTCCCATCAATTGTGGCATTTTTCAAGTGCATGAGAAGATGTTGAAGTACAAGGCGCGTTTGACATCTGATGGGAAGATGTCATCGAGACTGTGCCTTTCGGCGAGCGACATGGATAGCATGTGGCATTACGATCTTGTTGAAGAAGTTCCGAAAAGGCTACTGACTGCCATTGAGAAAACTCAGTTCATTTCATCGATTTCCAAATGAAAGATGGCTGATTTCAAGCGTATCCACATGATTCGTAAGAAGGTCATCTCTGATGCCTCTGACGATGACAAAGAGGTGGTCGACCGGATCCAAGAGATCGATGCCGCATTGGGCAACGGCATCTTGAAGATGGAAATGGGCAATGAAGTGTGGGGAGAAATGGTCTCTTTGTTCACATTGGTGTACCGCCCAAAGGAGAGTGGATATGTTCTTTGTCAAGGATGTTTGATGGAGACTCCTGGTGTCTTCGCCATCTGCACTGTATGTGAAGGTGCTCTTCTCAGTCATGGATGTCGCCAAGAACTGGTCCATGAACAAGATCAAAAGGGATTCGAAACGACATTCAAAGCTGACCTTCCAAGTTCATGAGCACGTCAAGGAAACGATGGAGAAAATGAAAAAGGAGATCGACGTCTCAGATGTGGAAATGGGAGATGATCTTCCTGTTGAACAACCCGAAGTCTCCACAGCTGACATCGACGATGAAGACATGGATGACATTGCCACAGACGCATCTGGATTCCAGAGGAAAGAGCAGTTTGAGAAAGAAGAGAAAGAGACGACTGAAGCCAATGCAAATGCTTCATCAGAACCTCCGAAGTCCACGGTGCAAACAGATGATGCTGCTACATCCTCTTCACATGGTGCTCAGCGAGGCGGAGCTGAAGAAGAAGAAGAAGAAGGTGATCCAGTTTTGACGCTGCATGTTGAACAACTGTCAGTTGTTTTCTAACGTTGAGGTCATCCTGAGCAGGAGGGTTCGTGATTGGGATTTCAAGACCCAAGCCATGACCAAGGAAACATCAATGTCCATGGACCCCCAGACCAGATCCTCAATGATTGTGGATCTTCAAGTTGGTGCTTGGTTTGAAGACTGCTATACGAACGTCTACAGTCGATATGTAGCGGGATCGGCTGACACCACTGCGACCTTCTTCAAGAAGAAACCAAATCAGAGACCGGACCTTGAGGGAGCTTTTCCATTCTATGGTGTCGATGAAGATGGAAATTTTGATGACCCTCCAGATGAAGAATCGCTGATTAGCTGGGCCGCCAATCACAGGAAGCAAGTGCCAGGTCAGTAAATTTGGGGAACTCTCCGTGGAGCAAAGTTCATGAAAAAGATTTGTCATGTATACTGCTTTGCATGTGGCTTGAAGAAGGAAGGAGGACATCGCCGCCGAGTTTGGCATTGTTCAAGCTGACCCATCTATCATGACTGGGGACGACGCCCAAATGAAACTGAAAGCCAAGGCTAAAGCTGTGGGCGGCCTTCAGCGTCAAAGCGAGTTCATGCGCAGGATCTATAAGGGTGCGTTGGATGCAATGTTCACTCGTACTTTCGGCCAGATCTTCAAGATGTGGAGAACTTCCTTTACATC
Source organism: Symbiodinium sp. clade C Y103 (assembly GCA_003297045.1). Classification (NCBI taxonomy): domain Eukaryota; class Dinophyceae; order Suessiales; family Symbiodiniaceae; genus Cladocopium; species Cladocopium sp. clade C. The sequence goes on from BGPT01000112.1 coordinate 122,435, forward strand.
CCGCCGGATGAGATCATTCTCGCTGCTCGCAAAGATTCAAGACGATATGCTGCGATTCACATGGTCCCCTTCCTGATGAAATTCTCATGCCTTACTATAAAGTCCCCTTCCATCAAGATCACATTCGCGCCATCACGGAAGATCCTCGCTACCAACAAGGTGAGTACCGACCTCGTTCGAGCTTTTACTTCTTCCTTCAGAATGGATATGTCAAGGTTGATGTTGGGGTACTTTATCTCTATGTGGTCGCCTTTGACAGGTGTGATGAATCTGGTTCGCTCTTTTTGCCGTGACGAAGTTCCTGCAAAATCTCCTGAGACTTCCTGACAGCACCTGAGTTCATCATGAGTTTTGCGATGGCAGCTTGTAGTTTTGGCATTCTTTCACTGATGGCTGTTTTTGCTATCATCCTGGAAATTCAATTCACAAGTTTTTTTTGGTGATTCCTAGCACCATGCGGTTGTCACCGACATCGTATGGATGGATGATCCTAATCAAAGGAAGTTTCGTAGAGAAAATGCGAGTTACGGAAAGTGAACATAGCTAGTGGTCCAAAGATCATTGTGTCAGATGGGCACCTGCGTGAAGAGATCATTAGGTCACATAGCTAGTGGTCCAAAGATCATTGTGTTAGGTGGGCACCTGCGTGAAAAGATCATTAAGTCACATTCTCATTAGCCCAAAGATCATTGTGTCAGGTGGGCACCTGCGTGAAGAGATCATTAAGTCACATTCTCAGTAACCCAAAGATCATTGTGTCAGGTTGGCATGTGCCTGAAGTAGAGTTGGAGATCAGTAGCTGGTAGTCCAAGAGGTCATTGTGTCAGGTGGGCACCTGCGTGAAGAGATCATTAAGTCATGCGTGAAGAGATTTAGCCCAAAGATCATTGTGTCAGGTTGGCACATGCCTGAAGTAGAGTTGGAGGCTCAGTTGCTGCAGATTGGATTGGAATTGTTGCATCAAGGATAAGATTCTATTATGTTTTCACGTGCAGCGTTTGCAGTTTGCATTGGAATTATTGCCTGAAGAATGAGATTTGAATGTTAGGATTTGCACGAAACATTGTGTCTTTTCGGGTAAAGGGAAGTTCCGTTGCGGTGAACAGTTGGCTCGCGCGCGCGACGGTCTTAGGCGTCGTCGTTTGGGGTCGGATCTACCTCGAACCGCGCTGGCAATGGGAGTAAGGCTCTCAAGGTGACTTTTTTGTTCCTCTGTCGACGCTGTGCTATTGTGTTTTGCATGTCTTGTTGTGCTTTGTGCATTGGAACTGCTGCTTCAAGGCAAGTTCTTGTGTAGCATTGTGTTGCGATTCGATTGTGTTTTGCAAGCCAGTGTTTGCAGTTTGCATGAGAACTGCTACATAAGGATGAGATTTGAATGTTAGGATTTGCACGAAACATTGTGTCTTTTCGGGTAAAGGGAAGTTCCGTTGCGGTGAAAAGTTGGCTCGCGCGCGCGACGGTCTTAGGCGTCGTCGTTTGGGGTCGGATCTACCTCGAACCGCCCTGGCAATGGGAGTAAGGCTCTCAAGGTGACTTTTTTGTTTCTCTGTTGACGCTGTGCGTTGAGGTGCTTTTGCATTGGAACAGCTGAATCAAGGCAAGTTCTTCTGCAGCATTTGTTGCGATTCTATTGTCTTTTGCAACTCAATGTTTCAAATCGCAGTGTAATGGCTGCGTCAAGGTTCCTCGGTGCCACGGCTGCGTGCGTAATACTTTTGTGTTTTGCAGCTAGACATTGTAAATCGAATCAGGCTGCGATGGTGACTTGTCTGCAGATTTTATCCGTTTTGGCGCTGATGATTTTCCGATTGCAAGTCCTACTTAATAGTCTTCAAATTCGTATTTTTTTTTGGTTTCGGCGTCGAGATCCGGTTTTGGAGCTGCAATTTTTGGCACCGTTGTGCGTAGTTCTATTGTGTTTTCAATTCAATGTCTGCAAATCGCAGTGTAATGGCTGCATGAAGGATCTTCGGTGCCACGGCTGCGTGCGTAATACTATTGTGTTTTGCAGCTGGACATTGTAAATCGTATTGGAATGGCTGCATCCAGGCTGCGATGGTGGCTTGTCAGCAGATTTTATCCGTTTTGGCGCTGGTGATTTTCCTCTTAAAAGTCTTATTTAATAGTCTCCAAAATCGTGCTGTTTGTGGCTTCGGCGTCGAGATCCCGGTTTTCGCACAAGGACACAAGTGTTTGGAAGAGCCGATTGGTGGCCTAGTTCTTCAGTGGATGTCAGCATCCAAAGTATTTTTGACATAATGCATTCCTGCAATCTTTCAATGCTCGAATATTGGCACCAGGAAACAGTCAGCGTCCCCAAAAAACGAAAAAGACACGGTCAGATTCCCAGACATGATGATTTCTCTTCTTCGACTCAATCTCAAATCCAGAACCAGGTAGCCCCAACATATGAGCACGACCATAATCACCACATGGAGAGGTCAGTGGAGCCCACCAAAGCTACTCATAGATTCCAGAAAGTTTCAGAACATTTCCGTGCTTTTCAGTAAGCCAACGTCCGCCGGCGAGATGGGAGTTTGCTGCCACTTGCTGCCACTTGTTTGAATTGAGCAGCTTAGGAGTGTGTCTTTGGGGAGGTGATGACTTGGACATGTTGGATTGACAGATTGACCTGCTTAATCTCTTTAGATTTAGTGTGTCAAGCTGATGTCAAAGGCCTGACATCAAAGGTAAAGTTGTGACACTTCCTGTTGGCTGCTGATCTGATTTCTGGGGTACAGCATGCCAAGCTGCCAGTCCAGTGACCCATGTTGAGCGCTTCAGACATTTTCATGGCATGGAAGATGATCATGTTCATCACGCATTTGTTCATCACCATAGCCAACGCTGCTCTAATTATAGCTCACAGCTTCTGTGACTCGAGCGGTGCATTCCTCATTCTCGTTCCATATAGATCGATATAGGTCGGACCGCACCGCTTGCGCGATGGGTTTCTTGCGATACATGGAATGTTTGGCTTTGACTTTTCTTGGATCCGCTCCTTTCCTTGCTCTGGTGACCTACAAGCTAGATCCGATGACAGATTTTGATGCCTGTGCCAAGCCGTGCTACAACATTCAATATTTTAGGACCAAAACAATGCCTGAAATCACTGCAGCACACCTGCAGCTCAACCCAAGTGTTTTGCCTTGGGACGTCCCAATCTTTGTAGCTGTTGAGAATGGTCGCAACTTCTCGGCTGTACCTCCCCAGCTCACTTGGTGGGGGTTTCTGCAAACCTATCACCCTATCCTCGGTTGGATCTGGGAAGCATCGGAGACAAGGGAATTGCCCAACCCAGCGCATGTCAACGAGTTCGCATGTGGATCAGAAAGCGTCCGGAAGCAGATTGAGAATCATACGAACGAGGGCTGTGGCATTACTGTCTATATTTTTGCACTCATCATGTGGACTATCATCAAAATTGGTCATGACTGGGCCCTGCTTGCAGGTGTACCAGAACAGATTACACTACCGATCAGCTTCCTTTCGTGGATGTTTCAGTTACTTGCATCCTGCGCAGCCTTTTCCTGGGCCGCTGCTGCGACGGAAGTTTTTGTCTCCAGAGTCCCTGAGCGGAACAGCGCTTGCTATTTCCAACTAGCGCCTTTCGCAACACTAACAGCGTTGGGTGTGCCACTTCTGCTGCTACACTTTGCCCATGCAAAGATGAACAGTTTGGTCCTATCCCTGGTGCATGGCGATTATTTGTATTGCAAAATATCCCATGTGCCATACCTGGCAGTTAAGGGCACAGCTGCGCCACACTTCTTGCTGACCAACGGATTGCATGGAGATTCCGATGTTCTACCTGCGCCACATCAGCAGCTTCAATGTCGAAACAGGAAACAGTTGGCCATCTTCGTCAGGGGTTTGCTCTATGTTTATTGGGTCCTTTTGTTTGGATTCATTATCCCATTCGCTTCTGGTAACATCTTCCATCACGTGACAGAAATGGCTGTCAGCCATGATTGGTCTGTGGGCCCCGTGGCTTTCCTCAAACTTGCCACTTTGCTGGCAGCTGCTTCCACTCCAGTCGTTGGTAGCGCTTTGGCAGCCTGGATGTTCTTGGCCATGATGCAGGAGGTCTTTTCAGAGTGGAACGGTCTTCGGGCCATTGAAAAGATCAGCTTGTTTTCTCAACTTACCCTTTACATCGCCGTGTTTATGTTGGCTTTGAGCACCTTTGGTGGGGCCTGGAACATAGTCCAGGCAGTCATTTTTCATTCAGGAGCTGGTGGATTGCAGCAGCACTGGGAATGGTACCTTCACATGAAGGCGACAGTAGTTCTTGGTTGTTTCGTATTTGCTTTTGGAGTCGATGAGCCTTTGGAGCGCTTGTTGTCACCGGGTTTGATGGGCATTGCAGCGAGAGGTTAGAGGGCCGCCTTTTCACCCCTCATGTATAGTGCGTTCTCGGAGTGTGATGTCCCGCTCTAGCACGGTCAGCCGGAGAAAAAGACGACGTGGCTCTTGCAGCATCTTGCAGCATCTTTTGGCTGTATAACGGCCTTCAAAGTCTTTCTTTGGTCGCCGCCGTCTACTTTGGGAGCGTTGGTTTCATGGAGAGTCTGGAGGTTCATGTCCTATTCGTTCTTGAACTTGTCAAGCACTGAGGTAACAGTTGCTGTTGCGCAGACCTCCCAGGAAGAGCAGTGCAAGCAGTACATTGTGGACACTTTGCATCAAAAGCAAGCGGGCGTTGAAGGACAATTTCTGTATGGAATGCTGGATGAAAATAACTTGGATGCCCTCGAATTCTTCAGTGGCGCCAGGTCGACGGAAAATGTTGCTTCTGGTTCTGGGTTGATGAACCGGGTGTCAACACCATGTACAACTCAGAGAGGCGCCTTTGAACTCACAGCATAGAGATTTGTTGCGCTTTCCAAAGATGTATCGATAAAAGGCTTTTTGTTTCGCTTCACATGCATATTGATGATACAAACCACATGCCCATTGCGATGTGGTTGAGCACGTTCGATTCGAGTGGAGATTTTGTACCGAAGGCGGGATTGGTGTGGGAACACTTCACATAGGTGGGCTTATTTCAGGATTTTTTTGATCAGTTCCAGGACTAGTTTTTGGATTCCTGCTTTTCGCCGTTTCCTGCTTTTCCTGCTTTTCTGCTTTTTTGCTTTTCCTGCTTCTCTGCTTTTCTGCTTCTCCGCTTTTTTTCCTTTTCCTGCTGCTTTTGCTGCTTTTCTGCTTCTCTGCTTCTATGCTTTTCTTGCTTCTCTCTTTTCTGCTTCTCTGCTCTTCCGCTTTTTACTTTTCCTGCTTCTCTGCTTTTCTGTTTCTGTGCCTTTCTACTTTTCCTTTTTCTGCAGTCATGCGTTTTTGCTGCTCTACTTCTTCCTGCTCCTCTGCTTCCTTTCTTTACTGTCTCTTTGCTTTTCTTTTTTTCTTCATTCTCTTTTGTTTGTTTCCTAAATGAAACCCTAGAGAAACCCTAAATGAAACCCTAAACGAAACCTTAAATGAACCCCCAAAGAAACCATCATAAAACCGTAAAGCAACCGTAAATGAAACCCTACCTGAACCCTAAATGGCACCTTAGCTGAAACCCTATATGAAACCCTTTCAGGAACCTTAAATTACACCCTAAATGACACCCTTTCGCAATGATGCTCGCGCGAAGTAGCAAATGCAGTTGTCACTCTCCTCGATGTTTTGCCTCACGCCAGGGGTCGCGCCGCTAGTAGCTCAAGGCGCCTAACACGCCACAGTGCCGATATGGCAATGGATGGTGAAAATGGGACATGATGTCATCAAATGTGAATGTCGTGTCAATGCATTCTGACACGGGGAAAAAGAGAATGATCAGCTAAAAATGGCTGATCTCAAAAGCCTCGGCCGCTCAGTACGCCTTCTAGTCTCTGTCATCAAGATCATTTCTATGATCCCAAGCGCCCCACGTGCCATTCTCGGTCAAACTGGAAAAACCATGATGGACATTCCTCCAAGTGCACTGGGTCTGGATGATTTTGTCTCGGATGTTGTCATTCTTGATTTTTTGGGCCTCACTGGCAGCACGCAATCGCTCTGCATCAGGACGGGAGTGCGCAAATCCATCAGCATATCCAGCTAAGTACTTTCCATCGCTGATGTTGCGCAGACGATGCCAGAGTTGCATCTCCTCAGAAGTTCTGGGTTTTCCAGGATGTTTGACCTGGAAACGGCTGATTCGTGCAGAAGTGCTAGTGTTTTCATACTGCCAGTCTCGTGCACGGTGTCCATGCTGCCTAATTTCGTGTGAGACCTTTCGCCAGTGAGTTTGCGCCTCTTCGCTGAAGACAATCTCATATGCTTCTCGCCAGAGTTGCTCATCGCTCGGATCGACATGGCTCTGCTGGGCGTAGGTCTCTTCAAAGGCGATGTCATTCGCAGGATCAGGGATCTCCTCAGACGTGTCGTCATGGTCTGAGACCGCCGCAAAGTTTGGGGCCCGGACATTCTCATGAGCCACCTTATTCTCAGCTGCTGTGTCATTCTCAGGGGCTGCAAACAACTTGGTGAAAATTCGATGTCCAAAACGAAAATAAACCAGCAGAAAAATAGATGAAATCAAGGTCGCAATCATCCATCCAAACGTCAAAATGACACTTGCAGTGTGCTCCACATCTTCGTGTCGAGCGGCTTCCGAATTCCTCGCATTCTCTGCCGCCGAAATTGCAATGGCCATTGTTGCTGACTTCTTCCATGAATCAGACCATCCATATTTGCGGTGATGGTCAAGAGAGAAATGTCGTCGGCTGCAGTACTTGCAAGTTGTTCACCGCCGCATTGTCGATCGGCTTCTTGCACCCAGCCAAATGACATTCTCCTGGCTTCTGCTCTGCATTCTCAGTCTCTGCAAACCAAAGACCTGTTCATTCGCTGCATCTTGAAGTTCTTTCTCTTGAGCTTCACGGTCTTGTTGACTCACTTTCTTTACTGCTGTGAAGTTGGGGTCAAATCGCATCTGTTGATTTCCTCGGCCAAGTACCTCAGGCAAATTTGTCCTTGGCAGAAGGCTTTGTCAATCCATCGGCCAACTGTTGGAAAGAGTTGATCCATTTCCACTCTGCCTGCATTGCCTTCACTCGTTCTGCCACGATGGCCACTTCGATTGCTGTCCTTCTCTCGCTGATCAAGTCCAGAAGTGATTGACTTTGAAGCATCGAAAGATTCTTTGCATCAGTCAAAACATAGGACAAACCACTCATCCCCAGCGTAGATTCCTTCTCGATGTTGGATTGATCATAGTGCTCCAAAAAATCTTGCACCACTCGAGCTCGTCCACCGCTGCTGCTGATGCCTGCGCTTCTGCTGCAAGCGATGATCTCCAGCTTCTTTGAATGCCAATCGATGATGGTCAAATTCATCGGCTGGCCACTTCGTAACTCCTCCTCACTTGATGCAAAAATCATGAAGCCTCCTTGGCTGGTTCCGTCAGAGCGCACTGCCCATGCTGCATCAGAGTACACGGAGAACTTCACATCCTCCATGCGCCAGGCATGTTTGACCATCTTCATTTTGTATTCCTGTGCCACGTTCTTTGCAAATCTCAAAACTTTGTTGCCCTCGTTCACGTCTTTGATTTGCGGCTTGGACACTGATGCCTGCAGAATATTCACTGAAGCCGAAAGTTGAGGCATGCGCTGATTTGCAGGCCAAGCAAGTGCTCCCACAAGAGCGCGAAGACACCGCTGCTCCTTCTCGTCGCAAGGCTCATTTGACATAGCTTTGCGGGTCTTCTCAAGAGTCACGGGATGCACCTTCTTCACGTACTCCTTCATGGTGATGACCAAACTGTCGTTGGCCAAAGGCTGCTCCACATCAGCACCGCAAAATCGGATGACTGGCCCAAAATCCCAAGATCCAAACCTGAAGCACCGTGAGAGACCACAAAGACGATCTCTGAAAGTTGCGAAACTGCCATCATACTCACCTTCCAAATCTCCAGCTCCATTCACCCCTTCTCCAGCGCCAAGATAGTCGTCCACATGAAGACGACCCATGATGCCATCAACGGTGAACCCACATGAAAACAAGTGAGCTCCTCGTCCTCTTGGCAAGCAATCCTAAGGCTCAAATAGACGCGCCGATCCAAGGGATGCCGAAGAAACTTGACCTCGTTGACCCTGACACCATCAGCTGATGAGTTCCACTGACGGGGAGCTCCCACATCGCCAAAAGCTGGTTTGGTTGCTTTCAGCAGCTGAAAAGGTTTGAGTCCCATCAATCGCTCCAGACGTCGTCGCGTATCCGCTGAAGGCTTGATGTAGATCCTGGTGTCTTGGTCGATGCTGTCAGCCTGCATAAAGAAATGCAGACTTCACGTCGGCTGCAAACAACTTCCATTGCGTCTGTATGGCGTAGCAGTAGATGAGATGTTTCCCCATCCTGCTCAAAGTGGCGGGGACTGTCTCCATAGGAACCGCGCGCCACGCATCGTTCTCAATCCACACCCTCAATACCTGATCTTTCGCTTCGTCGAAGAGTTGCTTCTCCTCAGGGCTGAGCTTTCGCTCTTTGAAACCCTCAGCCAGCAGCTCATCATCAGATTCCACCTCTCTGCGGCGAGCTCCTTCGAGCTCAGATGCAGTCATGGGCCGAGGTGGTAGGCCGTCAAGCTGCCTGGCAGCATTGTGGGAAATGTTCATCAGGCTCGTTCTCTGCTCGTCCTCTGGTGGCGGGCTTCTCGACCTGCCACGTTTCTCTGTTTCTGTCTTTTCTGCCTTGTCCAGCTCTTCAAACATTTGCTCCACCTCCAGCGAGATCCGCTTCTTCCGCTCTTCATCCGACTCCACCTCCATTGCTTGCTTTTCCAATTTGTTCTCGTTCTCAGCAACTGGCTCCTCATGTGTATCTTCAGCTGCTCGCTTCAAAGTGGAAACGACTCCATCCGTTGGCGTAGAGTCATGCGCAGGTGGTGCAGGTGGTGCGGGTGGCGGCAGCGAATCTTCAGGTGCTTCATCGACTTGTGTGTCAACAGAAGGCTCGCCAGGGCCAAGGTCAAGAAAACGAATGGAACCGCGAACAGGACGAAGTGCTCTCAAAACTCGCTTGTGTGTGGGTTCTCGAGCTGCAGTGTCAGGAAAAGCTAAACGCGCTTCAGGTTCGGCTGGAACTTCACGACGTGCCATGACATGACCCATACGGACCAAAGCTGCTCCATGGGCCATCCAATAGGTTCAGGTCGGCCATTGGGATGTTGCTCAAGTGCATAAACCAGGGCTGGGCCACGCCTGCGAGAGAGCTCTTTGTCAGTAGTATGCATAGTCGCCGACGACCAAAGGACTGTCATCGGTCCTGGTTTTGGCCAGCATAGCTTGTCGCAAGGTGGCATCAGTGTTGGCCTCATAGAAAGCTTTGGTTGCAAGTGCGCGGACAGCTTGGTCCTCCATGTAGGCCTGGCGACCTTCAACTCTGACACGTGAAGGCTCATCACAAATGCCATCATCTTCAGGTGTGTAGCCCAGCACAAGTGCTGCTGGGGAAATGCCATGAATTGATCTCAGCCTGTTGCGTTGAGAGCAAGCGATGATCACTGCCTTCTTGACATCCAAGCTCTGATTTTCTTTCATCATTTTCATGAGTTGTCTCCTGCGAACAGCATGAAGACTTTCAATGGTGCCCATGCGGTTGGTTGTGTGAGTTCTTCGGCACGGGCATCAAACGGATACCATAGTCGTCGCAAAATGCTTGCATCTCTTCGCCCATATGTGCTCCAGAAGAGTCAGTCCGAAGTCGGCGAGGCACCCCCGCCCATTGCGTCCATTTCTCAATCACTGCCACTTCCTCTTCCAGAATCTCTCTGTTCAGCGCTTCGTTGATCTCATAGCGAGTGTGAAGATCCATCAGCGCAAGAACCTTGACCTTGTCACCTCGCCACTTCAAATGAAAAGTGTCCATCTCCAAGAGGTCATTGAAGCGCGTGGTCTGCGGCAAAGAAGTTGGTCGATCCAGCTTCCTTGCAGCATAGGACTTGCAAACATCACACCTGAACTGACGACCACACTGAACCACGCTGTCATCAAACTTTGCATCTCGAAGTGCTCTGACAAGACGATCATTTCCTGGATGTCCAAATTGGCGGTGAAGTTTCTTCACCACATTGAGAGCTGTTGGGCCAAACTCTTTTGAAAGACGCCGATCATGGTGAGTGAGACGATGTGGCGCTGCTTGCTTCTTCTTCTCTATCTCTCGCTCTTCGTCATCCATCTCGTCAGTGACCAAGACTTGACTGATCTGTCGCTTTCTCCAGTTGTTTTCCATGAGGTTGTAGATGATGGGCGCTGCAATGGAAACAAAACCGGGCTCATAGTTCTGCATGTCTTTCAGTGCAGCGCTCTTGCCCACGATCTGCACATGTGAGCCAGGTTGACACTCACATGAAAGGAAAAGCGCTTCTGCAAGTTCGACGCTTCCAGTTCTGATTCTAGTGCTCTTTTTGACCATGCCCTTGAAGACTCCATTCTCATAGTATGCCAATCCCGTGCGGCATCGATCGCACTTGGCATCATAGTAGTTGTCCATGGAATCCCAAGTTTCTGTTGCCCATGACGCTGCTCGATCTGGGTTTTCTAAGCCCGTATCGGCCACGATCTCTTCAGCCTTGTTGTGGACGTTCTTGCAATGCAAAAGGTGTTGTTTCTCCTCAAGCTTTCGCATCTGTCTCAGTCGCTTCTTGGAGAATTCATCCAAAGCGTTCAGATTCTGCATAGTGGACCACAAAGTGCACGGTGGTGCCAACCAGATGAAGTGCGGCTTTTCCTGTTCCATCAGCTTCATGAATGCCAGACGAACTTCTCCTTTGCTGAAGTCCCAATCTGGCAGCGAAAAATTGGAAACTTGTACATCTGGATATTTCTCGGCCATGTACTTTGACAAGTTGCCATGGTCCGCATAGAGCTCACAAAACAGAAGCTTTCTGTTCTTGAAGACTTTGTTTGTCGCTCTTTCGCTTCACTAAAGCCTCCTCCTTGTCAATCTGAACGTTGTTACAAGCTGGCGCATCCAGCAACTCATACTCCAAACCAGGTTCAATGCACCAACTGTCATTGTCCTTCTCCGCCACGAGGACAATCTCACCCCCAGCAAGAACCGCCTTGGGGACAATCTCGCCTTTTTCGTCAAGGTGATGTACTTCGCATCCATCCAGTTGCTCCACCACATTTGTTGATGCGGCAACTGGCTTGAAGTCCATGAGGTCAAGGATGTAATGCTTTTTCCGATCTCTCTCAGGCTCAAACCACTCGGAATGCATCACCTTCATGATCTTTGAGTTCTCATAGTCCTGCTTGACCTTCCATTCTTCCAAAGTAGGACGTGCCAACAAGAATGGAGTCGGACCGGGAACCACAGACGCACGCAAAGAAAGTTTCTGGCCTTTTGACATACACAGGGAAGATCACCTCGTAGTTGGATCGCACAGTGTTTCCATCTCCAAATCTGAAGTCCCCTGTCGCTTTCTCCATCTTCACTGTCTTTGCATCCTCAAATCGCATTGCATCCATCCACTTCTTCCAAATCTCCTCACCAACTATTGTTCTTGCTCCAGAGTCGATGATTGCCTTGCCGGTGTCAATGCTTGCAAAGAGACATTCTTCTGAAGATACCATGTCGATGGCATGTCGCTGATTGATCTCCTCCACCATGCTCACTTGCTCTTCAGGAATTTCTTTGACACCGCTGCTTTGAACACGGTATCGCTTGAACCGAGGCCCATGCTGCCTAGTTGATCCAGACAAAGTTGACCTGAAATCACTTCCAGGGGCTGTGCTTGTAGAAATGCTCGAACGGTGGCTTTCTCAGCCCGCTTGCCGGTCTCCTCGTCCATGGTGTCTTGCACAAATTGTTGTATCCTTTGCTTTTTCCTTTGCCTTGTCCGCCTTTTGACTTTCTTTTTCCCTTTCCACCGGACTTGCCCTTGCCTTTCTCCATGCCATCGGGTGGAAGTGCTACCACCGGGTAAAATCCCCGGGCAAGTGCAAGTTCTCGCATTCTTCTTCGACTCTCGACATAGCTGACAAACTCATCCTCCACCTGATCAGCCGCATGCTCGATGTCTTCTGGGACTTCATCCTCGTAGTAGGCCCTCGTCCTCATAGTATGCATCATAGTATGACTCATCGTAATCTTCCTGGTAGTAGAGCTCGTCATTCATGTCCTCGTAGAAGACATCATCACGGCTGCTCTTGCCGATATCTTTTGGGTTTGGACGATGATCTCCGCCAAACATCCTCATCAGAGCTTTGACCACTTTGTCATAGTCCAAGTCACCTCCACACATAGACTTCACCTGAACATGCGTCCAGCGTGGAACTCCTGCTCGAGTCAGCAAATGCCCGCCTGCCAAAATACTTGGGGATGTCTATGTTGATCTCGCGCATCTTCTTCATCATGGTGCTGTGCCTCATATTGTATGCTTGAAGGTCCTCATTCTTCAGCCACATGAAGTCCTGAAAGAACTCTTCACACCTGCTTGGCACCTCGATCAAATCCTCATACTGGTACAGCTTGTCAAAAAGGATGAAGATCGGTTTGAAGGTCTCATCTTCCAATTCCACCTCATCTAAATCTAGCTGCTCCGTCGCTTCCCATGCCGCATCCTGTAAAAGACTTACTGCAAGAGAGGCACCCTCAATCGCTGTGTCACGCCCTCGACGGCCACATTGCTTTGCAAAGAGTTGCAGCCGTCGACGATAACTTCCGTAGCTCTTCTGATTGAGTCCCTCTGCTGTCGGTGCAGACATCGCCAAACCAGAATCTAAGCCACGCTCACGATGCTGATGCCCTTGTCCTGCTGCCCCACCATTTGCGGTCTCTCCTGGCTTGCCAAGGTTAAACACAAAGATGTTCTCACCCCTCTTCTCAGTGATCGCTGTGAAGTCCTAGGCAGGGAAGTAATGGTGGCAGTTGTCACTCTCCTCGATGTTTTGCCTCACGCTAGGGGTCGCGCCGCTAGTAGCTCAAGGCGCCTAACACGCCACAGTGCCGATATGGCAATGGATGGTGAAAATGGGGCATGATGTCATCAAATGTGAATGTCGTGCCAATGCATTCTGACACACCCTAAATGACACCCTAAATGAAACGACACCTTAAATGAAGCCCTGTATGGAACCCTAAATAACACCCTTAATGAAAGCCTAAAGGACACCCAAAAATGAAACCCCCAAGAAACCTTGCAGGACATTCAAAATGAAGCCCTCAAGAAACCCTACATGAAACCCTATATGAAACCCTGAATGAAACCGTAAAGGACACCCCCAACATACCCTGAATGATACCCTAAATGAAACCCTACATGAACGCCCAAATGATCCCCAGTAAAACCTTAAACAACAATTAAATGAAACCCTAGAGGATACCCAAAATGAAACCTTCAAGAAACCTTACATGAGACCCTACATGAAACCTTAAGGAAACCCAAAAGAAACACTAAAGGAACCCTAAATGAAACTCTAATGAAACCCTAGAGGAAACTTAAATGAAACCGCTAAATGAAACCCCCCAAACTTCAAACCCTAAAGAAACCTTAAATGAAACCCTAAAGATACCTTAAATGATACCCCAAACCTTAAAACCTAAAGAAACTCTAAATGAAACCCTGAATGAAACCGTGCAAAGAAACCTTGAATTGCACCAAAAAAACGACTTTAAAAACCTTTAAAGAAACCCTAGATGAAATTCTAATGAAACCCCAAAAAAATCTAAACGAAACCTTAAAGAAACACTATTATTTAGATAAAACCCTGAAGAAACACTAAAGAAATTCACATGAATGTTTGAAGTACCAACCTGTAGCAAATATCATACGAAATGAGAGGTTCAAGTGCCAACACGTAGCAAATACCATGCAAAATGGAGGGTGAACATGTCAAAATGTAGCAAATATCATGCAACATGGAAGGTGAACATGACAAAATGCAGCAAATACCATGCAAGATGACAGGTTCAAGTTCCAAACTGTTGCAAGTACAAGGCAAATGGCACCAGGAAAGAAATCAAAAAAATCCCAAACTTGATTAAAAAAACAACCTTAAACTATTCTGCACCCATATATTGAGGAATTGAGGACAAACTATTTATTTGATGGGGACTCACTCGCACTGGCGAAAATACCCATAAGGTTTGTCTTTTTTCACATGAGTGCAAATCTGAGCTTACCGGGCTATAACGGGCTTTGCTGATGTTTGCTTCAAGAACAATGCACATCGCGTCTTTATTTGTTAGCTGTTCGGTCCTCCTGATCGTGGAGAGATGGAGCTATTCCGCGAATGAAAGCGGGATAGTCCAGAGTTGTGATTCAAACCTGCGGCGGCTGAACCCCTGACATTGTGTGGCCACCCGTAGCTGCACAAAAGCTTCCGGTAGCATCATGATTCCGAGCCTGGCTTTTTGTAAGAACTGACTCAGCGCTGCTTCCTTCTGGGAGGCTAGCGAGCGGCAAAATCAGGACCAGAGCCTGCGGGCTTCTGGCTTACCAAAGGCATGGCGGGCAAGCTGGAAACGAGAGATCCATCAGATTCAAAGAACACCCAATCCATTGCAACTCCGTCTCCTTGCTAAATCTGCGTATCCATTTGTTATCACTGATTTGCTCATCTCTGAAATTTCAGGCTTGCAGCGATGCTTGGAGAAAGAGAACATGATGGTGCGGTTGAGTGGAGTATGGCAGTTCATGGCACGGTTAATGGGACCGTCAGGTATGATGTAAAATCAAGCGCAAGCGCCAAGTTCAGGTGAACGTGAGCATCCCACACCAGTGCCCCCGCCAGCCCGACTCGCCTCACAGCAGCTCCGCTTGTACCGCAACATATCGCCAGTGATCCAGCAAGACACGCACGGGGTTATTGCTTAGATCACTGTTTCAGATGCTTCCTGTTTCTGGCAAAGTTGCATCCAATTGAATCTTTCAAAGAGTTGTCGTTTCCTTTGTCCGGATGGTTGTTTGGCAGCTTTGACACACAAGACGCTGCTGGCAGTTCTGTAGTGAAATTCCCGAAGCTTACGTCAACGTCGTCAACCAAGGCCTCAGCCACTGAACAATGCATTCAGTGAGGCCGGAGCAGCCAAGCGCTGTCACACTTTCCCTTCGAGAAACATACAGTAGAGCTTGACTCGATCCTATATCCAAACCAGCCACAGCACACAATATGGGATTCTAAGTCGCCATGGCATTTGGCGAAGATGAACTAGCAGACAGCTACCAGCGAAGGTTGGCAGTGTTGCTGGCCGACATGGCTCAATTCTTTTTGATGATCAACACAGTTGCAGCGGACTGCGGCAGTGTGATGCAGTGTGGAGTGATGTGGGTTTGAGGTCAAGGAGTTTCCAATAAGCATCGAATGTTCAGCTGCCTCCTTTCACGCCGCAGGAAAGTGGAGGAAAGGTGCCCACGCGGACTGGAGGCCTAGTGTGCCGCAAGGTGGGGTGAAAGGAATGAAGGAATTAGTTTGTAGCTTTGATTCATGTGTGGCCATCATAAATTGAAATAAAACGAAATCAATCCAACTTGGTTGTCCAACCTGCTGATTTTCATCAAGGGCCAACCATGTCGGCACACTGCTGATGCAAAACGAACTGCTGCTGCTTTTGCAAGAGCCTGTATTTTGCAGAGCACAACTGAGGAGTCCTAACATTTGTTCCTGAAGAGAGGAAATCTATTTGATACTCCGTTCAATTTGATGATGACATTGGAAGTTAGTGACATGACACGGCAAGGAAAAGAGGCCGCAAACCATCTTCAACAATTCCTTTTTCCTTTCGAAGCCACTGCTTGAAATCTCTTTTGCACTTGCGTGCGGGGCATGTAGGCTCCACGAACTGAAGATGCTGATGAAAGCAAATGAAAACATACCTTGGAGGCTGCCAACACGAGAGCATCATGGACGTGGTCAAAGTGAAGGAGGTTTCGCTTCAAGGCGACAATCTGAAAGAAAACGCACAGATGTACTACTTGCACACGTCATAGATGTGATACCGATCGCGCACACCCATGTGCCTGCCGCGCCTGCTCCTGTCATTGTCTACTGTCATTGTCTTCATTTGATGCGCGGCCTGATGTTCAAGGCCAGACTTCCAGCTGACATGGCTTCCTGGCGACGCACATGATCCAGCGCATAGACGCGCACAAGAAACGAATGGTGCATTTTGGATGTCAGGATGCATTCAGAAACAAACCGCGCGACGCGCCTCGAAAGGATTGAAGTGCCATGGAGAACCTTTCAGAAGTTTTGCAAAGAACTCCGCTGACAACATGTTCATTGCTTTCCATGCTCTGGTTCTTGCAAAAGGTTGCGGGTCACTCTGCTTGTTCGGTAGAAACCAGAAGCTGCAAGGGATGTGTAGTCTGATCAGCATTTGGATCATCGCAGATCATTTGTCAGTACAACAATCTCTAGCACTCAATGAGTCTTACTGACTGCTAGTCTTTTCGTATAAGTAATTGCAGGCAAGACAAGATCATCAGAGCACCCACTCTATCTGAATCTCATTAAAAAAGTTTCAGAACCTCAAGAGTGACTGTGAACTTTGCCATTCCTGGGATTTGCCACCGGACAAGATCGACTTCGCGCTGACAAAAAAGTGACAAAATTGGCAAGTCAATCAGGTCAGTCAGGCTAGGCCACCGAGTCAACGTCACTGCCATTTCTGGATTCTGTTCTTGGCGCTGATTGTATGTTACGTGATTTTTGAATTATGTATATTGATTGTATTCATAATGTATTGTGTTGTTGATCCGACATACCAAGAGTGTCGCTGCATCTTTGAAACGTGGGTTTGACAGATGCCGTACATGCCATGTGTGAATCCTTCTTTTTGTTGCCTGCTGGAGATAGGAGGCCCCCAGTTCAGAGATTTCTGATCTTTTTTGTTGTTCTTGGGATCACAAAAGCGCCCCATGATTAGGGATTTCAAGAAAAACATATTGCTAAACAGTACCGGCGCGGCGCTAGCAACAGGTTTTGACACTCAATTTTGTGGCATTGACCCAAGGATGAATGCGTTTCGAACGGCCTGTGGTTGGCCTAGTCCTTTGGTGGAATCTGACATGGTAAGTAATTCCCTGCAGCTATATGATGTGATTGAAATCAAAGAAACGATTCCTGGAATTTCTGGAGGTACCCGAATCTTCAGTGCAACCCAAAGAATTCCTGCAATCCTGCAATGCTTGATTCCTGGCACCAGGAAACAGCCAGCGCCCCCCCAAAAAAATCAAAAAGACATGGTCAAATTTCGACCCTGATGAATGCATATGTCTGACAAATCTATTCTCAAATCCAGAACCAGATAGCCCTGCCATATGAGTACAGCAGAAATTACCACATGAACAGGTGAGTAGAGCCCAGCGCAGCTAGCTACAGATTCTAGAAAGTTCCAGAACATCCCTGTGCTTTTCAGTGAGCCAACGCCTAGACGGGAGCTTGGCGCTACTTGTCTGAATTGAGGACTTCAGCAGTGTATCTTTGGGGAGGTGATGACTTGAACATGTTGGATTGACAGATTGACCATGTTTAATCTTCTTGGATTGAGCGTTTCAAGCTCATGTCAAAGGCCTGGCACCAAAGGCTTAGCATCAAGTTGTGGCACTTTCTGTTGGATGCCGAGCTGATTTTCGGGGTCAAGCTGCAAGTCCAATGACCCATTTTGAGTGCTTTGGACACCTTCAGCCATAACATGGAAGATGATCATCTTCACCACGCGTTTGTTCATCACCATAGCCAATGCTGCTCAATTATAGCTCACAGCTTCTCTGATTCGAGCCTTGCTTTCCTCTTTCTCATTCCATATAGATCCATATAGGTTGTACCGCACCGCTTGCGCGATGGGCTTGTCGCGATACATCGAATGTTTGGTTCTTACTTGTCTCGGATGGGCTCCTTTCCTTGCTGTGGTGACTTACAAGCTGCTCGATCCAATGACAGATCTTCACGCCTGCAGCAAGCCATGCTATTACCTTTACCATTTTAGGACCGAAACATTGCCTCAAACCCTTGCAGCAAACTTGCAGCTCCACCCAAGTTTTTTGCCCTGGGTCCCAAGCTTTGTAGCTGTTGAGAATGGTGGCAACTTCATCGGAGACCAAAGAGTTTCCCAACCCAGCGCACGTCAACAAGCTTGTGTGCGAAACAGACACCGTCCGGAAGCAGATTGAGAACCATTCGAACAAGGGCCGTGCCATTACTTTGTATTCGTTTGGCCTTGTCATGTGGACCATCATGACCATTGCCCACGATTGGGCTTTGCTGGCAGATGTAGCAGAAGAGCTTACACTACTGATCGGCTGGCTTTCGTGGGCTTTTCAGTTTCTGACATCCAGCGCAGCCTTTCGCTGGGCCTCTGCTGCGACCGGCGTTTTTGTCTCCAGAGTCCCTGACGGTACTGGCGCTTGCTTCTACCAAACGCAGCTTTTCGCAACAGTGACAGTGTGGGGCGCGCCGCTGTTCTTGCTATACCTTACCCATATCAAGATGAACAACTTGGTCCTATCCTTTGTGAAGAGTGACAATCTGTATTGCAAAATATTCAATGTGCCATACCGGGCAGTTGAGGGCGCAGCTGCGTCACAGCCCTTCCTGACCAAAGGATTGCATGGAGATTCTGATGTGCTACCTGCACCATATCAGCAGCTTGAATGTCGAAACAGGAAACGGCTCTGCATTTTTGCCAGAAGTCTTTATTGGTTCTATTTGTTGCTGTTTGGGCTAGCTCTTCCGTTCGACTTCTTTGGGGACCTCTTCCTGCGAGTGACAGAAATGGCTGTCAGCCATGCTTGGTCTTTGTGCCTTGTGGCTTTCCTCAAACTTGCCACTCTGTTAGCAGCTGCTTCCACTCCAGTCATTGGTGGCGCTCTGGCAGCCTCTATGCTCTTCGCCGTGATACAGGAGGCTCGTTCAGACTGGCGCAATCTTCAGGCCATTGACAAGCTCACATTATCTGCTCAACTTATCCTTTCTACCGCATTGCTTCTGTTGGCGTTGAGCACGTCTGCTGTGGCCTGGAACATCGCTCAGGCAGTCGTTTTGCATGGAGGAGCTGATGGATTGCAGCAACGTTGGGAATGGTACCATCATGGCAAAGCAACAATGTACTATGTTTTCTTCTTGCATTCAGTATGGTAGCCGATGAGTATGTACAGCAGGCATGCTGCTTTTATGGACACTGCAGTGAACCCGACGAGATGCTTTTGGAGGGATGCAGCACCATATTGCGAAACATATGGCGCAGGCTTCTTGTTTTGCTGCTTACAGAATAACGAGACTCTTTCTGGGGAAGCGAGACGGAAAAAAACACGACGTGTCTCTAGCTGTGTGGTGGTTTTCAGGGTGTTTGCTTGGTCTCGTGTGGTCTCGTGTGGTCCCATCATCATTCTAGGGTTTCCACTTCCTTTGCAACTGTCAAGCCAAGGGACTTTTGCGGTTGCCCGGGCCTCAGAAGCACATCCTGATCAGCCAAAGAGCTGCGCGAGCGGTGGTTTGCGGACCTGAGATGTAAGGTGATGAAATGATGTCGACAGCTCTTCGACTTCACCGTGCCAGAGAGGATGCGACGCCTTTAGCATTTGACATCAAGGCAGCGATCAATATCTTTGACCTCTGGAGGAGAGCCTGACCGTTTTCGTCAACTTTATGTCACCTTTGTTGTCAAAGTCTTTTGCTCACCATTTCTGCTGCAAGAATGTGTTTGCTATGCATCTGACCTTGTGTGCATCGGCTACCTCTTGCATGCATTTGCATTGCGACATATTGCATTACTTTCTGCAATCAGCCAGGGACCACTTTGACTAGCACATGTAGTTGTTTTGAGGATCCCAGTTTCTAAATGCTTTCGTTTCCAGGTTGACATCAACCATGCAGATATCTGCCATCCTGTCCTCAATGGCCCTGCCGCGGAGCAGCAATGCAAGGAGAAACTGTGGGACTTGGGAACTAACCTACTTGTCGGTTTGCAGCTCCACAACTGCAGATTGCCGTGTGTGTGTGTGTGCGCCCCCCAGTTTGGCCTGCCAGACAATGTGAGCTGTCAAAAATAGTGTGTTTACAGCTGGTATCGTCCTAGCTTTTCTTCTCTTAAAAACAAGTCAGCCGAGCATTCGGCCATAAAGGGATTCATTCTTTGCTGCCAGTTCTTCATTCCCGCAATCCACAATTCACAGGATTGTTTCTGCGAACTCCATCTTTACTACATCAAAGGAACATGTCATTTCTCATGTGAGTGTTTGATTTAGGCTGATTCAAGACGCATTCATTTTTTTGGGAAGTGCTGTGATGTCCCTGTTGTTCTTTTAAACGTATGAGATTTGCGACCGCCACAACGGCCTCGCAACGGCTTCGAGCCGTGCGAGCTTTATGTGTGGAGAATTTGATGAGCCATCATGATCTGAAACTATCCAAATCTGTCAAACAGACAGCCAATTCCACATTGAAGTCAGGGGGCTGGAGCCTTAACAGGAGAGACACATGATGGCGGTATCTAGACAGTGACAGGGAAATACCATGTCAGTTGAGGGAAACACGTTTGTTTCAGTGGTTTTGAATGTATCATTCAAAGTCTTGAAGGCCAAAGTGTGTACAGGACTCACTTGTGACAGACTAACGACAATGACGAAGGTAACAGGTACTTGGAACCCTTGGGAAACCTTGGTGTGTCAGAGGAGAACATGAAGACAGAGCTCGCCGCGCTTCTAGGAATGCCCGAGGACATGATTACCATCACTGCAGTTCGACCTCGCTAGGCAAGGTCCGTTTGTTCATTTGCAAATCACTCTTTGCTGTGCATCTCAAACTCAAACTAAATGCGCAAGCCACAAGCCGCCAAAGGTTGAGATACACCAGGTTGTGCAATGTCGTTTGCCTCGGCGTACAACCATTCTTACTTTTCTGCTCACCTCAAATTGGGTTGCAGATCGTGGTTTTCAGAACAAGGGCAACTAACGCTGCGCAGACAGAAGTTCGATATCCTCAAGGTTAGAATCTCACCTCGCCCAACCCAACCTTTTGTGCGGCGCGAATGCCCTTTCGAGTTCATTGAAAGCTGCAGTTTGCCCCACTCTCCACCCAATCTGTAAAGTAACATCAAGCGCATGTGCAAGTTTCACATGAACGTTAACATCCCACCCCACTGGCGCGGACCCGCCTCGCGGACCCGCCTCGCAGCGGCTCCGCTTGTACCACAACATATCGCCATTGATCCAGCGAAACACAAATGAGTTGATTGCTTGGATCGGTGTTTCAGATCCTTTGTGTTTTTTGATTTCAATCTCTGGATAGTTGGATTGTCAAAGGAAGTTTAGGAAGAAACTTCCGAGTTACGAACGATTCGATTGCCTCAGTCATTCCATCACATCACATTACTCGTTACATCACATCACTAATTACATCAATCACTGCATCACATCACTACTTACATCAGTCATTACATCACATCATGCAATACATCACATCGCTCAGTACATCAATCATTTCATCACATCACTAATTACATCAATCACTACATCACATCACTACTTACATCAGTCATTACATCACATCATGCAATACATCACATCGCTCATTACATCAATCATTACATCACATCACTAAGTACATCACATCGCTCATTACATCAATCATTACATCACATCACTAATTACATCAATCAGTACATCGCTGCTGGTTTGGTTTCAAGGTGTGAGAGGTGAGTTGGATGTCTCCGTGCCATTGGGTTTTGTGAGGTAAGGTTGCAGATCGCCGTGGAATGCTGGTGCAGCAGTCGTTGGAGCTACTTCGAGGAAGTGTAAGTGACGCCACGACATGCTGTAATTTACGGCACATGGCGCGTCTGGCGGCGAGAAAGGGGCGGCTCGTAAGTCGGCGGTTGCGGATACGCGCGCTTCGCGTTCGGATTTATCCGCGCTGTTGGTGGGGTTTCAAGGTGTTAGAGGTGAGTTGGATGTCTCCGTGCCATTGGGTTTTGTGAGGTAAGGTTGCAGATCGCGGTGAAATGCTGGTGCAATCTCTGTTCCTTGGAAGTGGCCCCTTGTTCTTGAGCAAGTGCCCCCTTGGATTGTTGTATGGTTTTTGGTTAAGTTAGTTCTGTTGAAGTAGGTGGGTGTATGTGTGTGTGCAAATATGCACATGTGCAAACAATGGAAAAATTGGAACAGTGGAACAGTGGAACAGCAGCAGCGCCGGAACGAAGGCAACCTGCCCAAAAGATATCATGTTGAAATGCAGCAGCTTACAAATAAAGAAGCGCATAGCTCCACATGTAAGGGTTCCGAACCATCGCATCACAGCCCAGCACACATCATTCTTGCAGTGCAACATTTTTCACATGTGCAGCTGAAGTAAGCACAGCCGAAATTTCACATTGCAGCTGAAAGCACAGCTGAAGAAATAAAATACAGTGAACAGCAGACAGCGAACAGTGAAACATTATGAGTCACTGCTCCAAAAAATTAGCAAACTGCCGCTGTCACAGACTGCCAAGGGCACCAGTCACCGGTGTGACATCCAGCCTACCCAGTCATCTCTTTGAGTCGGGATCCCAGGCCCGACACGAGGCCTGTCATTGCGCACCACAGCGTCACCCCATGCCACTGAGTAAAGGCCATCGAAGAGGAAATCATCCACATTTGTCGTGGGATCCATGGTCGACAGCAGGCTTGTGTACAGGCCATCAAAGGACCTGATCTGAGCATGGCCATATTCTGTGTACTCACATGTCGCCTCTGTGGTGATAAGGCTGCTGGAGATCATCAGCCTCCAGGAATTTGCGGGCCCTATCCAGAATGCTGGTCACTGTCGCCTCCGACTCGCCGGAAGCTTCTGCGTGTCGCCGGAACAGCACTAGCACCGGGACCTCTTCAGGCTCAGGGCCAAGCCAACCCGCTGCCCGCATCATCTCAAAAGGACAGAGAACAGCAAACAGTGAACAGTGGACAGGGCAGCGTTTTGAGCCCAAGACATTTCTGAGTACCGCAGGGGTGAAAATTACGAGAAAATAGCCATCGCTGCGACCCATTTCAAGAGATGCTTCGACCATCATGGATGCTTTCCTGTTGACCATTGTGTTTCTTGCGCTGCTAGTCAGCTTTCTTTTTAACACCCGCCAGTGCACTCTGTAGGTTTGCCGTGTTTGGCATGAATCATCACTGTTCTTTGTCCTCGGTGATAACAGAGAACACAGGACAGCAAAGATTGTTGCCAAACAGTGAACAATGGAACAGTTGCTCTCTTTCCTTTCAAATCCTACTAGAAGAGAGGCAACTCAGGGCCTGGTGTCAGCACGATCATCCTGTAGCCGCCCTGCACCAGATCTTCGACAAAGCATGAAATCATCCTAATTTCTGACACTTCTCCAAAGCTTTCATTGAACACTGGCGGCAGGTGCATCTTGAAGTAGTTCTTCCCTTGCCATGAAAAGACCTTGTCCAGAAGGTAAAGGCGGCAGCGACCACATTCGGCAAAGGCTGCATGCATGGTTTCACGCTCGTACCTGATGCAGTGAGTTGAGCAGTGTCAACTTGAGTTTCTGCGCAGCAAATTTCAACAAAGAAACCGTGCAAGTTCAAAGCCTATTAAACCTGGACCAGTGGCAGGGCTGCCTGGCTTCACATCTTCCATGCTCACGTCATAGTCCATGCCACCATTCTCCTTCTGGTACTTATGCGGACTGAGCCAGATATGTGTCGTCAACGGCACTTTGGTAAAACCATGCGTCGTTGGCAGCACGACAAGGTCCGACATGGGCAGGAAAATACAGTGAACAGCGAACAGGGAGACAGCGAGAGGGGCCTTCAAATAGTGCACTGGTCAGCCAAAAATGATTCAACAGCCACATGCTCAGCATAAGCTAAAAATTGCAATCTGCAGGTGACGGCTGACATAGCATGTCACATGTGTGGATTCAGCGCTGCACTTTTGTGACACTGGGCATGCTGGGTCTTCCAAGCTGCCTAAATTTCGTTGCCAGACAGAAAATAGGCTTCACACGGCCAGCTTGGTGCATCCACATTGATCACATTGCGCCAGCTCGTGTCACAAGCTGCTTGCACCATCAAACTCTCTCCTTTGCTACTAACCATGCAGGGGCAAAGCAAAAAGCCAACGGAGAAGCTTGCTTCCATTGGTTCAACTCTGCCCATAGTCACAGTCAATGGTCCACACTGCCCAAGGCATTGCCAGCCAGCGGAAGCAATCAAGCCAGCTGCCACATTGGCCACTGGAAACAGTGCGGAACGGGCTTCCTTTTGAGCCATAAACAGATGAACAGTGAACAGTGAACAGTGGCTTACAATGCTTGCTGACATCCTCGCTGGAAGAAGAAAAAAGCTTGAAAATCGAATTTAGAAAGGAAAAGTAATTGAATTGACCGACCCCTCCTCTGGTCAATTCCTTTTGTAAATGAATTACAATTCTTAGAGAGCCACTTGCCATGGACTGCCATGGACTGGGTTTCTGTGGTTTCCAAACCCTGAACCCTAACGCGCGCTGCGCGCGCTGCGTGCCATAGCGGTAAACCTTAAAAATTTCCAAACCCTAGCCCTAAACCCTAACGCGCGCTGCGCGCGCTGCGTGCCATAGCGGTAAACCCTAAAACTTCCAAACCCTAAAACCTAATGTGCGCTGCGCGCGCTGCACGCGCTGCGAGCCATAGAGGTATAACCCCGGAATCACCAGCCAACCGCATGGGCTCTTGCCACCAACAAACCTGCATAAATGCAGGGGGCAGCAAGGGCCAGCAAAATGCAGGGGCAATTCCATGCAATGAAATGAAAAGAACATGCTCTGTTCCAATGTTCACTGTTCCTGTTTTTCTGCGGCATGAGCCCCTTTGCCATGGAATTGGCTCTTTCAGCCATGCTGGCCTGTTTCGATATTGGGCACTAGGTACTTTCATTTTTTTATTACTATAGATTAAAAGGGATCACCAGCAAACCACATGGGCCCTCACCACCAACAAACCTGCATATGTGGGGGCGATTCCTTTTTACCTAGGTTACTCTTGGCTGATTTGGAAGATGAGGTGATCTTCATCACCATTGATGTTTTGGCATGATACATCTGCATGTGTATGCGCATACAGTTACAGGAAAAAATCATGCCCGAATGTCAATTTTTTCCTCGTGGCATTTCAAGCATCTGTGATGGAAGTGAAACTTCAAATTTGGCAGCAGGTGCAGTGGTGGTCTTTATCACTGGCACAGGAACATTGGCGTCTGGCTCTTGCGGAGGGTTTGCATTTCAATGGCTTTTGAGCTGGATGTTGTTGACATCCAGCTCAAACGGCCGAGCCTGAAACCAACTCATTTTTGAGCAGTTTGCGCATGTTTGTACATCAGGTAAAGTTTGTTTCCTGATGCAAATAACTGACGTTTGCGCTGAGCGCCCTAGAAATCTTGCGCTCAAGTCCCCATGCCCCGGACGACTGCCAAAGAAAATCTTAGGAAACGTGATTTTGCGCCGGGCGCCGTTCACATCCACCACAAAATCAACGTCCCCATCCGGCGCAAAAACTGCTTCAGCCTTTGAGATCCGGCAGATTTTGCGCCAGATCCCGTTGAAATCCTGCACAAAATCAACCTTCACCGAGATCCGGCACAAAATCTACCTCAGCCTTTGAGATCCGGCAGATTTTTGCGCCAGATCCCGTTGAAATCCTGCACAAAATCAACCTTCGCGGTCGAGATTCGGCACAAAATCTACCTCAGCCTTTGAGATCCGGCAGATTTTGCGCCGGATCCTGTTGAAATCCTGAACAAAATCAACCTGGCAACCGAGATCCGGCGCCAAATCTGTCTCAGCGTCTGAGCTCCGGAAGATTTTGCGCCGGATCCCGCTGAAAAAAATGAACTGCCGTCGAGATCCGGCGCAAAATCAGCTTTTGTAGTCGAGATCGGGCGCAAAAATCTTGTTGAGATCCCGCGCAAAAAGTTTTTGCCTTGATATCCAGCAAAAAACAACAAAACACTAAAATCAATGAAATCATGTGCCACAACCAGCCTTCAGGTGGATGCGAAATTCGGCTTTGCGGTTCCGACCTTCTTCATCATTACAAAAAGCATGCAGAAGGTCTATCTCTGCGCAGAAGACCATCCTACTTTGCAGCAGGTGTGCATGCAGCCGCTGATAGCTTCAAGCCGCTGATCGCTTAAAGCCATCAGGATCATCACAGCGCTTGCCACCTGCGCAGGCAGATCCCATACAGAGGAGCGAAGACCTTGAAAGTGCGATCGCGAAATCCGCGATCGTGTAATGCAAGGCGTGACACAAGCTCGGAGGCAATTACCCCATGAAGGAGATTTGTTTCTCGTTACGCTTGACAACAGCGGCCTTCACGCTGCAACCTTGGTGCACTGACTGTTTTCGGGATCTTGTCGTCTTTTCCCTTTCTAGAATTGTCGGGCCGACGCTTTCACAAAAAATTGACTTGTTTTGTACACCGTCTTGGGGAGTGTTTTGAGCAGCCAACATGAAAGTGACATCTTTCAGAGCACGGTGGATGGCGCATCATGTCCACTTGGTTGGGTATATGCAAGGCAACAAACAGACATGCACGAATCAGAGCAAAGTCCAAACCAACATGCGCAAACCCAAGTTAGAATGAGGAGCTTGATTGATTCAAAGTTACGGCGCCGAACCTATAGAGCGTACCCGACAAAAACGCACCGTTGCCCCCAAAATCTGCCATGATCTGCCATGGCCTGCAAGCCATCCAGGGCTCAACCTTGCCAAGTAGTAAGCCTTCAACAATTCCTGCTTGCATCCGAAGCAGCCTTCAGGCAGCAAAACTTCACATGAGCCGCGCAATGCCCACATAGTGACATATAGGGTTGGGCGTCTTACCTGTGTGAAAAAGAGCAGTTCAACAGAGACGCTGGCAGACGGAGCATAAGAATGCGTCGACATGCGCACGCCGCTCACTGTCAGAGCAATCTACGGCCTTCAGGTTCAATCCGCGGTTTTACCAAACAGTGGAACGGACAACAAATAGTTTGGATGAACCATTCCCCCATATTCAGTCATGAAAGTTAATGCCTAAAAACATTTTAGATTGTTTCGCTGAGACAGGGGGTTAAAGAGATTGCCGTACCGTTTTAAGGCAAGATTTTGCATTTGTCCCCTATAAAGAACGGAACAACGCGCTGTTTAGTGGCCATCCAAGCGCAGACATCTTTATACCCAGAAGAAATATTAGGCACTTTTTTCATCTTTTTTCTGCCTGCGGCGCCTAGGCAGCTGTATAGGCATAGGCGCTTCCACCCAGAAGTTTGCAAGACTTGGCAAATTCTAATTGACGTAGGCATTTTTATCGCACGATGTTTTTTGTGCCCCCGCATCATTTTGCGCCTGGGTATTTTTACCC
Source organism: Symbiodinium sp. clade C Y103 (assembly GCA_003297045.1). Taxonomy (NCBI): domain Eukaryota; class Dinophyceae; order Suessiales; family Symbiodiniaceae; genus Cladocopium; species Cladocopium sp. clade C. Next base: position 149,780 of record BGPT01000112.1, read on the forward strand.
GGAAGTTGGGCGGAAAAATGTGGAATCTAGGCGGAAAAAAAGTGAATTAAGCCGATTTTTCTCGGAAACATTTTCTGCACCGAACAACATGACAAGACCAGACCAAAAAATATCAGGCTCGGAATTTTTGGTGGCCCTCGGTATTTATGCTAGGAATCGGCAGGAATAAACGCTTACAGGCAGGTTAGGCAATTTTTTTTGCCTAAAAGAGTTTGTAGGTATGCGATTGAGCCAGACTCGATGGAAATGCAAGCGCTCAAAAATTCGAGCAACCTTTTGGCTGAAGGTTTTGGCCTGAGCGATGAAAATGCCATCGTGCTTGACCGTCTGATCAACCCGTGGCTCAAGGTTCGGCCCTGACTGTGATGCCCTTATCGAGAGCAGCTGTAAGCCATTTAACTTGATGTGATACTGCTGCTGTAGCATGGATGAGCATGGATGATGGTCTTAGTTATGATTTGAAAGACTTCAAAGTGTAGCCGCAGGCCGCAGGGCAAGAAAAAACACACCCCAGAATCCAACCCCAGATGCAAAACCCAATCCCGATTAGGGGGAAAAAGTCTTTTTCGCAAATCTGGAAAAATTGTAAGTTCAACATTTTTCCTTCTGTTTTCGTATTTTTTTTAGTTCTGACATTCTGGTCAATTGGTGTAACATGTTGAGACTCAGTTTCCGGAATACCACGATTCCAAACAACCACTTTTCAAAATGATGGCTAAAAAAGAGAAACTAAAAAAACAGAAAAATAAATCAAAAAATGAATTTCCAGAATGATAAAATGAAAAATGACTGTTTTTACTATTTTTTAGAACCAGGCCGACGAAGGAACTTGCAAGTTTGTATAATGATTCTTTGAGTTTAAGGCGACGATTGGGCTCACTGCATGGAGCTATTCCAGATCCGAGCTTTTCGTCTGAAGGTGTTTCTTCACAGTCGGGCTTGCATGGCGAGGCTTCTTCACCTTTGCATAGCATTGCTGCGCCGGCTGCTGCGCCTATGGGCAATTCTTCCACGGTGAGTCCGGGCTCTGCTGCTGTTGTTGGTGAGCGTGAGCGGGCAGTTTCAGGTGGAGGCAATATAGCCCATGCTCCAAATAGGAGGACCCACCAAAGAATCCATGGAACCAATTCCAGAAGGAACATAAGGGGAAGGGATTGTCAAAAAGGACAATGTCCCAGATCTATCAGTAATTTTCGGAAGTCAAAGAACGTTCCCAAACAGATTGCCTTGAGCCAACAAGCAACCATTTTTGCAGAGACGGTGAGACACATTTTGGGCCTTTACACAAAGACACGAGTGTTTCAAAGGGCCTGTTGGTAGCCTAGTTCTTCAGTGGATACGAGCATGTAAAGAACGTGTAGTCAAAGAAGCGAGTCGAAGTCATCTCTGCACAATCCCTGGATATTGAGCGCAAACCAAACAACAAATTTTCTGACAAAATGAATTCCTGCATATTCCTGCAATCCTGCAATGCTCGAATTTTGGCACCAGGAAACAGTCAGCCCCCCCAAAGAACAAATAAGACACGGTCACCTCCTACGCATGGTGAATTCATTTGTTCGCCTCAATCTCAAATCCACAACCAGGTAGCCCCACCATCCAAGCACGACCCTAAACCACATGGACAGGTCAATGGAGCCGTGTAGAGCCGAACAGAGGAAAACGCAGGTAGCTATGAAGATTCAGTAGATTCAGTAAGTTCCAGAACGTGCTTTTCAGTGAGCCAACCCCTGCCATCGAGATGGGCGTTTGCTGCCATTTGCTGCCACCTGTTTGAATTCAGAACCTTAGGAATGTGTGTCTTTGAAAAGCTGATGACTTGAACACGTTGGATTGACAGATTCACCATCAACTCTGTTTAAATTTGGCATTTCAATCCGATGTCAAAGGCCTGACATCAAAGGCTTAGCATCAAGTTGTGGCACTTTCTGTTGGATGCCAAGCAGATTTTAGGGGTCACACTGCAAGTCCAGTGACCCATGCTGAACGCTTCAGACATTTTCATGGCATGGAAGACGATCATGATGCTCACCACGCGTTTGTTCATCACCATAGCCAATGCTGCTCAATTATAGCCCACGGCTTCTCTGATTCGAGCCTTCCATTCCTCTTTCTCATTCCATATAGATCCATATAGGTTGTACCGCACCGCTTGCGCGATGGGCTTGTCGCGATACATCGAATGTTTGGTTCTTTCTTGTCTTGGATCCGTTCCTTTCCTTGCTGTGGTGACCTACAAGCTGGATCCGATGACAGATTTTGATGCCTGTACCAAGCCATGCTACAGCATTCAATATTTTAGCACCAAAGCAATGCCTGAAACCAGTGCAGCAAACTTGCAGCTCAACCCAAGTGTTTTGCCTTGGGACGTCCCACGTTTTGCAGCAGTTGAGAATGGTTGCAGCTTCTCGGCTGTACATCCCCAAGTCGACTGGCATCGGAGACCAAAGAGTTTCCCAACCCAGCGCACGTCAACAAGCTTGTGTGCGAAACAGACACCGTCCGGAAGCAGATTGAGAACCATTCGAACAAGGTCCGTGCCATTACTTTGTATTCATTTGGCCTTTTCATGTGGACCATCATGAACATTGCCCATGATTGGGCTTTGCTGGCAGGTGTACCAGAGGGGATTACATTGCTGATCGGCGTGCTTTCGTGGTCTTTTCAGTTGCTTGCATCCTGCGCAGCTTTTTCCTGGGCTGCTGCTGTGACCGATGTTTTTGTCTCCAGAGTCCCTGAGCGGAACGGCGCGTGCTATTACCAGCTGGGGCCTCTCGCAGCACTGACAGCGCTAGGCGCGCCACTTTTCTTGCTAGGCCTTACCCATATCAAGCTGAATAACGTGGTCCTATCCCTGGTGCAGGGCGATTATTTGTATTGCAAAATATTCAATGCGCCATTCCGCGCAGTCAAGGGTACAGCTGCGTCACACCTCTTGCTGGCAAAAGGTTTTTGCGTGGATTCGGATGTTCTACCGTTACCTGCGCCACATCAGCAGCTTCAATTTCGAAACCGGAAATGCTTGGCCATCTTCATCAGGAGTTTGCTATATGTTTATTTCGTTCTTTTGTTTGGATTCATTATTCCATTCGCTTTTGGGAACATCTTCCATCGCGTGACAGACATGGCTATCAGCCATGTTTGGTCTTTGGGCCCCGCGGTTTTCCTCAAACTCGCCACTTTGCTGGCAGCTGCTTCCACTCCAGTCGTTGGTAGTGTTTTGGCAGCCTGGATGTTCTTGGCCATGATGCAGGAGGTCTTTTCAGAGTGGAACGGTCTTCGGGCCATTGAAAAGATCAGTTTGTCTTCTCAACTCATCCTTTCTATCGCCATGTTTATGTTGGCTTTGAGCACCTTTGGTGGGGCCTGGAACATAGTCCAGGGAATTGTGTTTCATCGAGGAGCTGATGGATTGCAGCAGCACTGGGAATTGTACCTTCACGGTAAGGCAACAGTGTTCTTTGGTTCTTTCGCATATGCTTTTGTCGTCGATGAGCGTTTGGAACGGTTGTTGTCACGCATTTGACGGGCATTGCAGTGAGCGAGAAATGTTTTGGGAGGGCAGCCTTTTCATCCCTCATGTGTAGTGGGTTGGTAGTGCGTTCTCTGGGAGGTGATTCTCTGCATCGCTCTGGCACGGTCAAAAGGAAAAAACAACACAATCTGGCTCTTGCAGCATCATGCAATATCTTTCAGGTTTATAATATTTTATAATGGTTTTCGAAGTGTTTGTTTGGTCGCTCGCGGCCACCTACGTCTCTCGAAGCTTTGGTTTCATGAAAATCCTGGCGGTTCATGCCCTTTTCTTGAAACAGCTTGAACCTGTCAAGCACCGAGGTAGCAGTTGCTATTGCACAGACCTTAGATGCGCAGACCTCCCAGGAAGAGAAGCGCAAGCAGTTCACTGTGGACACTTGCATCAAAACCAAATCATTTGACAAGTAAAGGCAATATGAAAAACAATTCCTGTATGGACTGCTGTTGGATGAAAATAATCGGGATGCCCTCGAATTCTTCTTGAGTGGCGCCAGGGCGGAGGAAAATGCTGCTGCTGGCTCTGGGTTGATGAACCGGAGGTCAACACCATGTGCAACAGCACAAGGCGCCATTACTTGTCTGAGCTCACAGAGCGAGATGTTTTGCACTTTGCGGAGTATCGATAAGAAGGCTTTTTGTTTCACTTCACACGGATATTGATGATATCAGCCACATGCCCATTGCGCTGTGAGCACGCTAGATTCGAGTCGGTACTTTGTACCGAAGGTGGGAAGGCCCACAAGCTCCAGTCATCCCGGCGGCAGCGCCGAGTCCGTACGAAAAGCCAGGCTCGGAGTCATGAAGCTACTACCCCTTTTTGTAGCTATGGCGATGCTGTCGGGTGCGCCACGTTCACAGGTTTGATTCACAACTCTGCACCCCATTTCATTCGTGGAATAGTTCCATCTCTCCCGGAGCAGGGGAACCAAGCTGCTGACAACTGAAAAGCCATGTGCATTGTCGTGAAGGGAAACATACAGTAAACAAGCCCGCTGTAGCCCGTGGAGCTTGGCTGGAAACGGGAGTTCCTTCAGCCTTGACAGAGATCCTTCGCAAATGTGCATATGCGTTTGATTTGCTGATTTTTTTTCCAGAATAGCAAGGGTTCCCGTTTCCCTGTGGGGGTCTGGGGGTTGATGGTGTGTTCGCTAGACGTTGCGCCGCCGTTCGCAACTGTCCGCAACCGTTCGCAACCTGTTCGCGTGAGGTCGCTATGGCTGTCTATAGCGACTGCTGCAAAAGTTGACATTTTCGGAGGTTTCAAACATTGCGTAACCTCGTTTCGTGTGGCAAGCGTGGCACTTCGGACACTTCGTGACATCCCAACTTTCATAACGTGTCAAAAGTCGTTCTGCGTGACAGGGGCAATACTTTTGCGTCGTTTTCAGAAGATGAGTTGCGTTTTCCGTGGCAAACGCAGCTCTTTGGAGACCTCCATGTTCATATTTTGCCTCGCAGGAGCAACACTTTAGACGTGTGGCCTTGCGCGTTTCTTTTTTTCGCATCGCATTGTCAGGGCTGCGTCAAGTGGTGAAAACGTGGAATTCCGTGGCAGGCGTGGCATTTTGTGATAGGTGATGCAACTTGACGGAAACCTCGCACAAAATGTTCATTGTCAGCTTCCAACATGTCTCGTCTCGATTCTCTCATTTTCTTCTGGCGTCGCCGTGCCTATGGGAAAAGCTGCAAAACCTCTCATTTTTTGAAGGTTTCACAAGAAGTTAGTAATGTGCCACGAACTTGAAACGTACCAAAAAAAAACTGTACTCTTGGAACTTTGAACGCAAATGTGCGCAAACAGTGCGCAAATCTTGTAAACATGCCAGATTGGCCCATTTGGATCAACCGTTCAGAAATCAAGTGGCGCAAGAACTTTTGGTCATCATTTAGACAAGACATGCGTAAACAAGATTGCATATGAAACTACGTTGGGTGTCAGATCGACAAATTCTGTTCCATGAGTTGGAGACACCAACATGTCTTGCAACTTTTTGAGACAATATGCACACACACACAGAATATACTGTAGTGTTCCTGCTCACTCGCCCCACCATTCAGGCATGGTCCCATTGCCCTGCCCGTAATGACAAAAATATATTGCAACTTTTCCTTTTGCATGGCAAAAATTGTAGGGTGTTGATCCCCGAACGAAAAACCCACAAACGTAAGCAATTTGCAATTTCTGTACTTTTTGTTTTGGACGGACATGGACGTAATTCGAAAAAATGTTTTGGCGGGCTTACCAACCAAAGCTTTCATTGCACAATACGCGCAAGACAGAGGACAAACAAAATGCTCGTATATTCTCGGCTTGGTAAGAAAACACGATCAGATTGGGACTCAAATTACAATGCATCCATCCTAGCTACCAGTGTGACGCTATGATATGACCTTTTTAGCCCGAGTTCAGTGGTGTAATGGCATGGTGTGTGTGTGTGTGTGGAAAAACCCATTCAATTTTGTTTTGAAACGTTCCGTTTTAGCGGGGAAGGTTCAAAACGGCCCAAACGTACAATAGTCCACAAGCACACAAACTATTGAACTTTCGAAGGTCCAGTTGGTTTCATGTGGCATGCGTGGCATTTCGTGAGATTCTCACGTGTCAGAAAAAGGGTCGAAAGTCCTTTTCACAAGATGTGAATTGCATTTTTCGAGGCAGTCGCAGCACTTTGGAGGTCTCCATGTTCATTTTGCGTGGCAGGCGCAGCACACTAGATGTGTCCCCTTGCATGTTTTTTTGCAAGTGGCAAGTGTCAGGGCTGCGTCAAGTGGTGACTACGTGCACATCGCGTGGCAAGCGTGGGACATCATGACAATGTCACTTTGCCTTGCAGGTGCAGCATTTTGCGAAGATCCGTCGTGTGTGGAATGCCATTTTGCGTGGCAGGCACAGTATTTGGTGCGCTTGCAACTCACCACTGTAGACTTGGCCCTCCCTACTCTCTATTCCACACTTTCCACACTTAACACTGCAAACTCTCCACTCCCCACTTCACACTCCACACTCTACACTCCACACTTTACACTCCGCACTCCACACTCCACACTCTAGACTTCACACTCGAAACTCTCCACTCCCCACCTCACACTCCACGCTCCACACTCTACACTCCACATGTCATACTTCACACTCCACACTCTACACTTTGCACTTTACACTCCACACTACACTCCACACTTCACACTTTACACTTTACACTCCGCACTCAACATCTATGAGGTTTTCCTCTCTATTTGTTTGGACATTTGTACCATCAACATACGTGTGAGCATTCACGTTCGTGGGCTGCATCTTGCTTGCGAACTTGCAGCAATCCCTGCAGAAAGAGATAGCTGATGTTGAGTGGAGCATGGCAGTTTTGGCAGTTCAGGCATGGAATGGCGAATCGGAATGTCAGGTATGATGTCATCACGATGGCAAGCGGAATCAATCTGCCACTGGCCTCGGCCCTGGACCAGAAAGCTGTGAAAGCATTCTCTCAGTGCAAGAGATTGTTGTGGTTTTTCACAATCACAGGTGTCACAGGTTTGCTATTAAGTTTGCTGCTGGGCGCTTCTACTTTGCGCTCAAACAAAGGACTGTGGCAAGAAAACGCACCAGCTGTATTTCAGCACCGTCTTTTGCCCTTCCAATTCCCACGTTTTAAGGCGAATGCAGAAACCAACGTGGTATGGGTGATGCTCTTAGCTACCTTTTCAAGTGCTGCAACGAGTGTTCAGCCTCTTTATATGTTAGTGATTGTTGCAGATGCAGCATCTGCTCATAAGCACCAACAATAAAGTGGCTGAACATCAGGTGCAGCCAAAAGACTTCGCAAAGTAACGAAGGAAACCAACATCGGCAGCAATGCAAACATTGGCCAGATGTTGGAACGTGAGAGTTATACAAGATCAAATTTAAGATTGCAGGTTGCTGAGCTCGGCTGAGATACCAAAAGAATTTTGTTCATCTTGGACAAATTCCTCGGGAACATGCAGCTCTTTGACCTTACCGTGCATGAGAGGAAGAATGCGAGGCCTAGGGCGTTTCACATCAAGGCAGCCCAAAATCTTTGACCTCTGGAAAAAAGTGTAGCCGTTTTTGTCAACTTTGTCAGACGTCTTTGCTCGCATGTCTGGGGCGAGAGTGTTATGATAGTGTTGAAGTTGATGGATTATTTACATCATACTATACAAAAACTGAAACTGATAATCTATTTACACCTTGCTATACAAAAACTGAAACCGATGATTTTTTCACCCCTTACTTTACAAAAACTGAAACTGATGGTTTATTTACACCTTACTATACAAAAACAGAAAGTGATGATTTATTCACACCTTACTATACAAAAACTGAACTAGATACATCATTAAGTAATAAATTAACTGTGAGCAATCCAGAAATTACAAAATTACAGGTATTTTAAACGGAAATGAATTTGATAGTAAAATAGTTTATTTAAGGTACAGTTTAAAACATAATAATGGTATTTATTCAGAACATGATTATGATTATGATACTTACGGTGGTTTAGTTTTAGGAGGCGTGCTGATAAATAACCTGGTAGTTTTCTTGGTTTTTTTCCTGTAACTTCCTGTAATTCACTTCAGTGACTGTTAGCTGATGCTTCTGAATACAACGCTTGATGGGNTCCGGGGGGGTGGGTGGGGTGGGGTGGGTGGGGTGGGTGGGATGATAACGTTCATTTGCCTTGCAACACAGAGGTGATGCTACGCTACTGCTACGTTCTTTTACACTTCGGCACCTACGTCATGCTACGCTACTGCTACGTTCTCTTTCACTTCGGCACCTACGTCATACCATCCTCTTTTGAATAACAAAGACTGGTGCAAGGGTGGTTTGAATCAAAAACGGATTCTTTACATGCACGCCTTTGTTTGGCGTTATCACCTGCCAGTTGGCACAGACTTGAAGTCTGAGCTCGGGAAATTGAAGTGAAAAGGAAACGTGCGGAGATTGCTGATTTGACCTCCTTGGCATAATGTACCACGAAATACAGANCACAGACTTGAAGTCTGAGCTCGGGAAATTGAAGTGAAAAGGAAACGTGCGGAGATTGCTGATTTGACCTCCTTGGCATAATGTACCACGAAATACAGAATGAAATGGCGTCGAAACCACAAATGATACCAGGTTAAATACCAACACGTGACCTNTTGCTGATTTGACCTCCTTGGCATAATGTACCACGAAATACAGAATGAAATGGCGTCGAAACCACAAATGATACCAGGTTAAATACCAACACGTGACCTAGTTTTAGGAAAACCATTCGCATTAGCATCAAGTTTAGATATACCATTGAATAGTAAATTACTTTTTCAACGTACCGACAGTTATATAAACGAACCCTTGAACAGTGGAAACTTTTTGAATTTTGTAATGAAAGAACAAACGGGTCAAATTGATTTTTATGTAGGCGACCCCGCTAATGATTCTAATTTAGCCATGACACTTCAAAATAACTTTATTACTTTTCATAAAACAACATCACCCGCTATTGGTGGTGGGGGTGTTGATGATACTAATTTAGTAAAATATACTGGTGAAACATTACAAACAATAGAAGGTGATGTAGTTATAGGTGGTGGTTCTCAATTTAGTAATTATGCTTTCGCAGTTAATGGTTCTGCTTTTTTCACCAAGGTATAGAATTAACATACAGTGGGGCAATGAGTTTAGGAAATAATAGAGGTTATATTCGTAGTTCAAATTTAGGAAGTGGCAATACAGGTTTTGATTACAGCATTTTTAGTTCTGGTTCGTTACATAGATTTTATGTTGGCGGTACCCCATTTCCCCAATATTTAAAATTTCAGTTATCATCTACACAAGCATATTTTGATGTTGATGCCGTTTGTAATACTGAATTACAAACAAACATTATAATTACAAAAACTGCCGAGAACAGTGATTTAATATTCAAAAGGGGTGATGTAGAATATATGGAGGGACGCTACAAGCAGTAGAAATAACACAAGGTGCGGAATCAAATACTTATGATAGTATCGGTAATGCTGATGTCAGTTTTAGAAGGAACACCATTATTTTTTTTATGTATTTTAGAAATGGTAATGTCGAAGTAAATGCGGGTATAGCATTACATTCTCAAAGTGCTAAATTTGATACAATTGATACAGCAAGTGATACTGATATGTTTTTTTGTTAAATAGAAACGGACAAGCATATGTAACATTAAAATGTTCAAGTGGCATTTTAGATGTTGGTTCGGGTGTTGCTTTATCTTCAAACTATCTCTACCGTAATTACATTTCACAAAAGACAATGGCAAATGATATGATTTTTCAACGTTGACAAATGCCATGTAAAATAGCCATAGGGCATCCCTCTTATCATCCATTGTAACTAGTCCAGTCTTTCCAATGTGAAACACTCATTTTGGTTCGCCAACTTGACTTTTGGCTCAAGCACTGCGTCAAAAGGAGCTCCGTTTTGGGACCACTACGCGTGGTGCTTGTGTGATTAGATTACTATCCCTGAGATAACTGGTTAACAGCCTCAGCATCTGCCTATCGAGCAGAATCCATATTAGGTAATTGTAAGCTCGAGCCACTTGCATTTACCACCCCGCTGCTTAAGTACCACCTTCTGACCCAAAAGCTTATATCGAGTTGCTAGCTAGGGTTTCTTGGATCGGTGCTTAAGTGTGACCGCAGCCCGCCTCTTGCACCTGCTCGAGGTTTGCTGCCTGTGAAGCCACACCGAGTAATTCTTGAAGCAAGGACCGCTTGGTGCTGGGTGGGGCGTCAGCCAACCGGCGACACCACCNTGCTCGAGGTTTGCTGCCTGTGAAGCCACACCGAGTAATTCTTGAAGCAAGGACCGCTTGGTGCTGGGTGGGGCGTCAGCCAACCGGCGACACCACCCTTCGTAGGATAGCATCCGACTTCCATATAATCAATTACCAATTGCTGATCTTCGTGTTTGTGCAATTGACATTTGCGTGTCCCTGCCAGAGCATAACTCGCATTTATTGCATAAGTGTCATTGACCTCGTTGATTAGTGCCCGGAGCGTTGCGAACNTTGCGTGTCCCTGCCAGAGCATAACTCGCATTTATTGCATAAGTGTCATTGACCTCGTTGATTAGTGCCCGGAGCGTTGCGAACCATTGCAGCACCGGAATATTTCGTTCGAATTCCATATCGAGTGCTTGGTAGTGCATTTTGCCTAGCATCCCTTAGCTTCTTAAAGAAGTCTCAAGTGAGATCCCAAGCAACAATCAAAGCCAAAAGGGTGAAACAAGAATGTGAGTTCGGTGTGACATTTGCTGTCAAGCTACGCAAGAGTTTCACCGCGACCTTTTGATTTGTTTCACTGCTACGCAAGAGCAACCACGGCGCTACCTGGTGAATGCGATCTGCGCCAAGTGACAGACGCCGCAGATCGAGGACTCCTCCCATTGCGGTGACCAGGGAGTCGGTTCGGGTTGCGATCCACAGGTCACAGGTACTGGAAGGTGAGGAGTCAAGATAGAGCTGGACGTATCTGGAAACGTAACTTCAAGGTAGCTTGTTTGACATTTCTGGAGTGGTTCATCTTCTTGTGTCATTCGATCATCGCTGAGGGTNGTAGCTTGTTTGACATTTCTGGAGTGGTTCATCTTCTTGTGTCATTCGATCATCGCTGAGGGTGGAGCTTCAAGGGAAACTCATCGACGCTTGGCACAGCCGGAAGAGAGGCATTCTGCGATCAAGGGTGGCAATCTTCCGGCCCGCACAGAGCCGTTGATTGAGGAGGCTGACAATTTGTCTGAACTGGACCAGAGGTCGGCGAAGCTCATTATATCGATTCTTCTGACGAGGAGGGAGAGAATACTGAGCTGACCGGAGTTTGGGCAATTCAAGGGTCTAGAAGACCTGATTTTCCACCACAACCAAAAGCGATTGCTCCTTGGCGTCGACCGCCACCTCCTGATCATCCACCACCGGATCACAGGTCAACAGGCGCACAAAATTTATCAGACGTAGCAGTGACTCACAACAATCCTCTTCTCAGGAGAAGAACAAGGACAGCTGATATTCCACGAGGTACAGACGTGTTCATTCAATCNCAATCCTCTTCTCAGGAGAAGAACAAGGACAGCTGATATTCCACGAGGTACAGACGTGTTCATTCAATCTCAAACCAGGGCAACCGTGGTGCCAGTTTACGAAGGTCCAAGGCCATTAATTTTGCTGGACTATCATCAAGTGTTGGACCACGTACGTTTTGGGCGTGAGAGGGAGGATCTCTACCTTGAGAACGATCGGCTGCACCATCACGTGGCACGGATTCTTGAAAGGGTTGGACGATTTTTTGAGATCTGGGTAGTAAGCTAGTGTTGCTCACAGTACTACAGGAACAGAGTGAGAGCCAATTGCGCTACATTGCCAGGGATCGCACGTGTTATCGTCACTTCTTCAAGGGCCGGTGCTGGGGGAAAGTTTGATTCAGTGCGTTGCCAAGCTGGTGACATTCTTCGTACGGCGTTCATTGTCGACGACGACAAGAGTGTCTGTGAGGAGTGGCTGACTACCCTGAGTCTCCGAAATTAGTAAATTTACTTCCCAAAAAATTTAGGTAAATTTTGGGATTTAGGTCGAAAAATTTAGGTAGAAATTTACTTTTCANTACTTATATACCTAATTTTTTTGCCTTTTTTTGATATAAAAATGGATGTATTTCAGCATATTTTTCCTCACTTTGTCATTGTTTTTTGATTTTTTTCTCTATGATTTGTTCCATTTTCAATGTAGTCTAGTGCTCACAATGTAGGATTTGGATGTGGATGTGATATTGGAATTTGTTGGGAATTGGGCATGTCAGCTCATTGTGGGACAGTATGTTACTTGAGATTTTTTTTTTTTACTTGGGGATGTCAGTTTACTTCTGACTGTGCATGTTGTTGTGTATGATATTTGAGAATATTTCTGTACTTGGGATGTACTTGTGTCTGTGTCTGTTTTACTTGAATTTTGCTGATGTTGGGGATGTAAATTTACTTGTGCATGTG
>BGPT01000112.1:180076-230876 GCA_003297045.1 Symbiodinium sp. clade C Y103
ATGACATATGTCTTTGATTTTCGACGGAACAAAAACAGACTCATCAAAGGAAAAAACGATTACATCTTAACTTGAAAACAAGAAAAATACGCGACTGATTTGTACACAGGACGTCCCAACAAGTGTCGGAAAAACACAATAATCAAATATCCAAGACTCATGAAACNTGATTTGTACACAGGACGTCCCAACAAGTGTCGGAAAAACACAATAATCAAATATCCAAGACTCATGAAACAATCATTCAAATATGTTGGATTTTTTTTTTAAAATCTACAATTTCAAAGAGTTAATTTTTTTTTTTTTTTACAGAAACAAAGTTAAAACATTTACGAACAATTTTTAAACAATTCTTAAATGAATTTCAACAATCTTAAAACAATCTCAAACCATTGTATGAAAATTTTCAACGTTTTAAAACAACTTGAAACAATTTTATGAAAAAAAATAAAACAATTTTAAAACAACTTTAAACAATTTTATGAAAAATCAAACAATTTTAAAACAACTTTAAACAATTTTATGAAAATTGTCAAAAATTTCATAAACAAATTTAAACAATTTTATGAAAAAATAAAACAATTTTAAAACAACTTTAAACAATTTTATGAAAAATGAAACAATTTTAAAACAACTTTGAAACAATTTTAAAACAATTTCAAACAATTTTAAACAATTTTAGAAGCAATTTTGAATAATTAAAACAATTTTAGAAATTCCCTGGAGGGTCCGGAAGTTCAGCATTTCTAAAAACACCTAATACATATAGATATTGCGTTTTGTTTGGAACCGTCGTGTGCATTCTGGAATCAGGTGGCCATGCTCGCTTGCATTGGTTATATCGTACCTGAGTACGTGCGATTTCCAGGCCAGATTTCCATACTGATGTCGTCCATGGCCAGAAGATTGGGGATACCACAAATTATGGCAAATGTATTTGTGAACGCTGGCAAACCATTGGATTTTGGGGTTCAACATAGTGAGACAAAGCCACATGATGTAAGGGTGTTTATAGTAGTTCATGGGTGTGGCTTAGATTGTTCAATGCTCTGGGAACCACTGATTGATGAAGGGATAAAGGGTCCAGACCAATGGCACACGACTCCAAGTAAGTAGCAGACGCACGTTTGCCAGCTAAAAAAGATACCTGAATTTTACCAATACTGAACGTCTCAACCCCAAAGTAATAAACCCAGGGTGATTGAATAATAGGTACCAGTTTTATTGTAGATTTAAAAGTGTGGGGTTATCAATCCAAGGATAGGGCTACAGTGATGAGGATAACATTAGGGGGTGCTCCTGCTACGAAAAGGATACCCCCAAGGGGTTGACATTTACAAGGTGTGCATCTATCGGAGTTGAACGTACGGAGTGGTTTTAACTGGAAGACGGCTTTTCGAGTGACATTTCAAGCGATTACTTCCATTTTTCTATCGGCTTGGCATTGTGGGATGGGTCAAAACCTGTGTTTTTTCATGAAAATAGGGGATGAACATCTGCAAGTTCCAGTTACTTTGCTGTGCCTGCAGGATTCCAGAGTGAATTGATTCCTATCAGGATGTATGATTCGTGGGGGCTGCATGATTTCATAATATATGGCTATATCATCATATTTATGTTGGTTGAAGCCCCTTTTCGGGCTGATATTTGCATCTTTCGGGGGATCCATGTTTGCAAACATTGGTGTTCACCACTTTTATCGAAACCAATCACTTGGAAACTGGTTTGTGTCCAAAATTTACAAGGTAGTTCAAGGTAGTGCCCCGCCAGTTGTAAGTTGATTTATGATTTGTAAAACCCATATCTACAGTAAACATCAATAAACCATAGAATTCACCTAGTTATGTTCATCAACTTAGCCAACAAACTGGGGCACCACCTTGTAGGAACCCCTCATGAAATCATGGTTCTTGGTTGAATCCCCAGCCAGGCTACTGTTCGCCTTCCATGAATTTGGCTTTCACTGACATCCCCAATGGCCTCAAGGGCGCAGCCATGGTGCCATTGGCAGGTGCCGTTCATGGCCGGGCGATCTCAAAACAATGGGTTAGTCCAAAAATTAAGGATGAACATTGATAAACTTAAATGTTGTTTGATAATGTTTACCAATGTTATAATGGTAATTGTTAATAATTTCCAAAATGTTTTATTGATTATGTTTGACAATGTTTGATAATGTCTAATACTATCCCCTTAGATCAGACTGTATAGTTGCACCGCAACAGAATTGGAGGAGGCGGCAACATTGATTCAAATCAATCCAAATGACGCCAGACGCCAGGATGGTTGCAGATCATCACATTCGTCCCTTGGCTGCGGAATGATTCATGATTGTGTTTGAAGGTTGGGAGAGTAGTGCCCAACATGTGCCCTGCGGTACACGGATATTTCCCCGACTTCAGACCACGGCAAATTGGTTCATGATCAGCAACTTCAACCGTTCATCATCTCCAATATGAGTCCAATACATAATATGTTTTTGGATATGTTTGGATTTAAAAACGTTTGGCTTGTTGCATTGCACGCCTTTTAAATCTAGCTAGTGCTTGGTGCGTGGTTCCAGTCATGCTTCCCCAATCCTGTTTGTGCGGAAGGCGCCAAGTCAGGTTCCCCCCAAAGGGAATGTCATGAACAGCTCAATCGATCTGAAACGTTGTTTTTTTCTGCCAACATGTCCCAGATTTGCAATCAATAGACAGGTTGTATGGACGATGACCCATGAGTGGAAAGAACATCTAAGTACGGCTAGAGATCTTGTGAACTGGTCAATTTCACCCGTCTCAGTGAGATTGTTTGTCTTGTGTGGATCCAAAACTCTTCAGAAAGGTGCTTGACCCCAGTGTACTTCTGCATAGGGGTCGAATTCAATGAGTACTTGAGCATTCCAACATGATGCCGAGGTAGGAATCATCGAGCTTCTCGGTAACTGGTGGATTTGGAGCTTGGTCTTCTGGAAACACGGAAAACTATCGAAATCACTGGGTGTCCTGAGTGTCCTACTTTACATTATAGAATGTTATACAATGTTATACAGGCTTAAGATAAAACACATGCTTCAACCAATTCCAGGAACGGCTTTATTATGTTTTATTGTTTTTCTAATGTGTTTGATTGGACTTGAAGCTGCTTCTCTCCAAAACAGAACTGGTTCACTTTCAACATGATTTCATGGCTGCAGCACCTTCCTGGGACACTGGGCTTCTGGTACTGCTGGGATGAATTGTGTATCGGACTTGAATGTCTGGCATGTATCAGACTCATGGATTAAGGGCAGGTGGATGGGACTTACCACTTTTAAATGGCTAACAAAGGAGTTTGTTGCTTTTTCGTTGGAGCTTCGATTGACGGGCAAAATTGACCCATAGCCATAGCCATTTACATCCATTTACCCAGCTTGCGAGCTCCGTGTCGAAAACCTCAGAGAATAGGGAGACCATCAGGCAATCTCCAGATTTGTTGCTATTTCATGGGGCTGTAACTACCTCGAACTTGGGTCTTGCCTAGATTGATATGAGATTCATAGATTCAATCCTCAGGTACAATATGGTATATCTTTGTCAAATATCCAGAATAAATTATAAGTAGCAACGCTACGATTGATTGAATACGGTATCGTTGAGATTCCACATGTATTTATTATCACCTGGTCATTTCGACCTGGAGAGCCATCCGTTTAGTAAGTGGTTGGTAGCTGTGATTAGTAGGCCCCAGCAACGTTTCATTTCCCAGTTACAACTGAAAAAAATATCTATGCATCATGGAAACAACTTGGATGAATAGCCCAGATTTGGCGATGGTCATAAATCCATGAATAGGAGTTAATGAACTCATTGTAAGGAGACCCTGGTCGGATGACAACAATCCATATCCCATGTCTTGAGCACCACCCTCCCAACAAGGAAAGCCCTGCTATGTTTCGGGGTTATGAACCAGCACCAGCGCCAACAATAGGGCAGATTTAAATAGATTTTACAGGATTATTTTATGTTTGTGTTTTGCATGTTTTGTTGGGGTTTGACCTGTAGGGGAGTAAATAAAAAGCATCAAAAAACAAAAAAAACACATCCATGTCACATCTCAGGGTCCTGAACCTCCAAGCAGTCCAGAGCGATGTGTTGGGCGATTATGGTCTCTCTGTCAGCACTGGGCAGCGATGACTGGTGTGCAACTAATCGTCGATCCATTCCCTTAATAAACACCCCCAGAAGCCATGGTTTGGCAGGGAATGGGGCTGTTTAATATTTTCACCGGGAATGTGATGAGAAGCATCAGGGATGATACCCGGATGCACACAAAGTTGGTGACGATTTATAACCAACTCGACCCGGTAATGTTGAACTGCTGGGTGGATTTGATGATGGAATGGTGAGAAAAGTGCACGTGCATCAAAGACGAAAACAAAAAAGCGTGCGAATTAGAGTACAGTTTTTTTCACTGCAAATACTGCCGGTCTCAGAGCAGCTTCAATGATTCATTCACAGTTTCTTCTTTGCATTCCAAATAAGTATAGTGTATACATTCGCTCGAAAGTTTTGGAGTCAGCGAACGAGAACAATCAGGAACCAATCTGTCAACATGTTCTTGGAGATTTGAAGATCTTTTTTTTTCTGGGCCAATACAGCCTTGAAGACGTCAGACTCTTTTCGTTTAGAAACCAGTGACTGGAGACCCGAAACAGAAGAAGTTTGGCGAATTTCGTGTTCTGAGTTGATTTCCTGACCAAACGGGTTCTGCAATCAGCACGACGTGGCCGTCGAAGAGACACAGGGGGGTTGCACCTAGTTCGCTCACAGCAAGAGCTGATAGTATCAAGCAGTCGTACAAACAGATGGGTTGAAGCGGGACGCTAGAATTGAATGCAACAAATTTGATGGAGATCAAAATTGTGCGTTTTCTTTTTGTTTGTTTGTTTGTTTGTTTGTTTGTTTGTTTGAAAGCAGGACCGTCCAGCACTTTTGGGTAAACCTTGGTCTATCTCTCTCTGTTTGTAAAGAATATTTTTGTAGCTGCTAAAGCTGGTCGAACACAATATCTATCCAATCCAAGTAATGCAATATTCTTTGTGGGGTCCGGTATCTGAGTTCAGCCAAGATGTTTTTTGTTCACGTATTATGTACTGTATGTTGTCTCAACCTGATTTGTAAATTTCCTTTGACTATTTCGAGCCATATTTTCAGATGGCTTCAAACCCACCAATCCATACCAATCCCAAAACTGGCTTCAGAAATGTGCAGGAACCAATTTCAAATTTGGATGGTCACAGCATCTCAAACCCTTGGACTCTACTGGACCTAGTGGTGCCTAGCACCTGGATTCGACCTGAACGACCTGAGGTTACGGAGCCTTTGGCATCCCTTACGGCAAGAAGATTGAGGCGTGCTTGGTGAGTGCTTGGTAGGTGGGTTGATCGGTTGATCAGACATCCCAATGGAGATTATGAGATGATCAGTTTCCCCCTGACCTGACCCAGTAGCTGACATTTCTTCAGCTTCAGCACACCCGAAGGACTGGAGGGTGAAGCCATATGTAGTGTAGGGTGAACTGACCCAGAGGCGTGACAGGTTGCAGGTTGGTACTTCCCTCAGCCCTTAGCATAAGAACTTGCAAGGCTAGGCTTTGCTTAAGAGTTGAGAAGGTTTCCAAGTCCCTTGAAATCCATTGCTCACTTGCACTGCAACGACTCAACTAGCAGCCACGGTTCACCAAGCTGCTACATGTCAGGACCCAGAGAAGAAAAAGAAGAGCCTCACTGCTGAGATCAACAACGGACGACTAGCTATGATGGCCATCATTGGTGCCTTTTCCGCCCAGCGAAACAGTGGATGGTGGCAAGTTTTGGGGATCGATATCGCTGGCATAGTGTGGCAGGAAATTGGATGGCAGCATGTGTAGTCTGAGGGAACACACAGTTCAGTTGTATTTGGACAGAACTGTTGGTATACCCTTTGGTAATTTAACATAGCTATTGAAAATGATTTATAGTTGATTTTCCTATTAAAATTGGTGATTTTCCATAGTTATGTTAGTTTACCAGAGGGTACCTGGATTTGCCGAACATGTTTTTTCCATAAATCGGGATGGTAATCAATCCATGAATACGTTGTTTTTTTATGTTTTTTTTTCGCACCAAGCGACCCAGTATGGGATAGATGACCATACCCCATCTACAGTATTTGAAAATTATGGTATATTGTTGACTGGTTGAAAGAAACAAACTGGATCCATGGAACTGAGAATATCTTATATTATCTTATATCATCTTATATCTTTTCGGAATACAGATTTTAAATGATTTTAATATATTTTAATCATACCGTTGGGGTGGAACATGGCCCAAGTTGAGAGCAATGCTGGGGTCCTCAAGGCCAATCTTCAACTATCATGGTCTTTGTCCATTGATCTCAATGAATTTGATCTTGACCTCACATCGTGACGTCACTGGAGTGGTGGTTTATGTTTGGGGAAATCATCCACGTAGCTGGCCGCATGATTTTTTGGCTACTTTCAGGTTGGTAAATTATCACAATTCATCAAGCTAATGCTTAGCACCCCTTAATCAATGATCATATATATATATAATTAGCATCCAGTAAACTAACATAGATGTGGTAAACCCTCCTTTTGTAGATCATTTTCCTAGGGAAACCAGTGGTTTTTCCACATCTATGCTACTTTACCCTACTGGTAGCGTAAGAGGTCAAGCACTACTGCAACCACCGCCCAGCGCCAAGGCATGTTCTACCAGGACGGCTTGACCGGCTCCGCCTGGGGTGACTGGGCCAACTACACCGACTCGCCTCTCCGTGCGGACGCCGCGGATTTCTCCAAGGAGCAGATGGGAAGTTTGCGGAGGGTTGCCATGGCCTTGTTCCCCGTTCATGAATGGAGCCATTAAATAAAGGGTTTCTGTTGGTTTCTTTCATTATTCAAACTGTTGGATATATGGTTGATAAATAAGTAACATTTGATGATGTTGGATGGAGTTTTAAACAAGCTATTGTTTTTCAACCAACTTGTAAGTGCGGGTGTCTCTTCCTCCAACAATCGGGGTTTCATCGCTCCTATTGGTGGGGTGGATGGTGGTTTGAGGACTCTAATGTTTCTTTGACAGCTATGCCAGCCATTCAAGACCAGCTGCAGCCCTAAAAGTCCAGCAAGTTGTTCCTGGTCGAATCCAAACCTCAGCTGAGATTCTTGCCAAAGTTGAGGAGATCACCAACACTCTCCGGACTCAAATGCACACTGAGTTCCATTCTTTGCAGCAGCAACACTGGCTCACTGTGCAAAAGTTACAGGATACGGTCCAACGCGTTCAAAAGATTAAAGCTGCTGCTGCTACTCGTCTTGACGAGTTGAAGCAGCAGAATCAAAGCACGGAGGACAAGCTCTTGGCTGCAATTTCTGAGAAAAAACAGTCCACCACGGAAGAAGCAGTCTTGAACCATTGCCAAGCATATGCGTTGTGCTGAATTTGTTCAAAGGCTGCCGGGAAAAACTATGAACAACTCGAATACCCAGTACACACCGTTGCATTCATTTAGCCTGTATTTTTCTTCTCGTGCATTCTGGTCCACAAGTTTCCTCTGATGAAATTGCTGACGGCCCTTTTGATGACATTTCTGCCAATGTGACTTCGTTGCGGAAAAAATATGAAAAAACTGGGATCTCGTCTGTAGTTTGTATGACGACATGTATTTTCTACAAGAGACCACTCTAAATCAGCAAGGTCAGAACTCAATGGCCAGAACCAGTTCAACTCATGGACATACTGTCCTCTTTGCAAAAGCATGTGGCTGGAAATTCAACGGTTCCCAGACTAC
This sequence comes from Symbiodinium sp. clade C Y103, assembly GCA_003297045.1. Classification (NCBI taxonomy): domain Eukaryota; class Dinophyceae; order Suessiales; family Symbiodiniaceae; genus Cladocopium; species Cladocopium sp. clade C. Next base: position 187,897 of record BGPT01000112.1, read on the forward strand.
GTTTTCTTTGTGGAACGCGAAATCCGGTGGACTTGTCACTGCCAATTAAAAATATTTCTTCAACTGCCACGCACAGATTGGAAGATGCAACCACACTTGGATACCTAGCACAATAGCTCACAGAGGTATTTAGGTGTTCCATGGTTTTCCACATTTATGATTAGGCAAACTGACACATGGATTCATTATACATTCATTTAGAATTTCCAGTATATAAACTCTCAAAGAGTTTGTAACTGCTGATTGGAACAAATAGACGCTTGGTTTGTCACAAGGATTTCAATCTTTGAGCTATGTGTATATGCATGGGGGGCTGCGCCTTCAGTTTCCTGGTATACAAACACCTTGGACCGTAAAAAGCAGACTAAACGCCAGCTTTATCCTGGCATATTGCCTAAAATTGGTGCCAGAAAAAGTTCAAACATTTTTGGCGTTCACATCGGGCAGAACATCCAAGGGATGGCTAAGGGATGACTTCCTAAATGCATCTAAATGCTGCGTTTACATGCGGGAATGCACAAAAGGGACGCACAGGGTGACACTGTCCTCTTCATGTAGTTCTTTTTGTCGAAAAACAAACACCTTTCAAAAGCTGAAACTGTTTTGAACAAATGTTGCGGAAGCTCTTGCGGAATCTCCAAACATATTCCAAGTAGATATACTCCCCGGCCAAATAATCAAGCAGCACGGGTCGCACGGCATGCCCAACCATAGGAGCTTGGTGTGACTCCTCCTTTGGGTTTCTGGGACCCCTTGGGCTTCAGCAAGTTCGAGAACACTGAGGCCGAGTGGTAGGTCCTCAATTCGGGTGTTTCTTGAAATGGGGGACCCAAAGTTAGAATCCAAAAACTGTGATTTATGATTCATTGCAAAGTTATAGATATGGGGTTGCCCCAGTTGAAGAAACCTTCATGTTGCATGCTACTTTCCTTGAGGTAATTCAACGGAATGCAATTTTCTTTGTTTGCGCATGTCTACGCTGGTTGAACTGCAAAAGTTGCTGCTTTCCTCCCAATACGTGCCCGTTTCCCTGCAGTTGGCCAAGCTGCAGTTCAAGCGCCGCAGAATTGTGGAGATTCAGCACGGACGCGTCACCCGGCTCCAGGTATCCTGTGAAATTTGGGGTGCTGAGTTGCAGGAATTGCCAGGGATCAATAAACGCTGGGTTACAAGATGCTTATTACCAAGTTATAATCCTTGATTTGCTGAAGGTTATGTTTCATTTTCCCATTGGTCAATCCACCATGTAGGGAATCGTGGGGCACTTTTTTAATATTTCTTAGATGCCCCTCAAACAAATCCAAATTTACCGTGCTATTCTCTCTGGCTCCCTCTCTCTCTCTCTGTGTTTGTTGACCAGTTGGCTAGTCCAAGACACAGATATGTGGCACCTCCATTTGTCAGGGCGATCAATGTTTTCTTTGGGATATGCCAGTCATATTTGGCCGCACCATGCAGATTCATCGACTATGAACTGGATGGGGGCTTCTTGATGCCGCTCTTCATTTGCTTGAATTAATTTCAAGAGTAAATAATGCATTGCTATATTCTGCTATATCATGATTTTCTATGTGACAGTGTTCTAAACTCTCTAAACACACCGTTGCATGCACAGATGAAGTCGTTGAGACCATCCTACAGTAGAGCACAGCCCATGTGCAATGTGAGTTTTCTGGTTGGGGGAAGGTCTAAATTTGTATTCTAGATGTTCCATTGACTCCAGGGTGGTGCCGCGTATGTACAAACATGTAAAATACATTGAAATAAAAAACTGTGATAAAGCAACCATGGTAAAAAACAAAAAATCATGGTCACCATCCCCATTCCATCACCATTTTGATGGTTTACATTGTTTACCATTTCCAGTCATGGTAGATTGGTTTATGGCAGCCAGCCTGGCCTCCAACTTCACGTCAGGTCAATGAGGTATAAATTACCCTGATGCTTTTGATAAAGATATTATATTATGTGTTTCATATGTGTTAAATATACAACTACTATGTATATATATATTATATATTATTATATATATATATTATTATATATATTATTATATATATTATTATATATATTATTACAATATATATATATTATTATATATATTATTATATATATTATTATATATATTATTATATATATTATTATATATATTATTATATATATTATTATATATATTATTATATATATATATATGTATGTCAATTGAACAAAAACCTATCTTCATCTGTATCCTCATATATCATAAATGTTGACCATATTGCTTTTATTTTACATATGTCTCTCGTATAGTTTGATATAGTGAGCCCTGGAAAGCGCTGAGGTGGCCATGCTCGCGTGCATTGGTTACATCGTTCCGGAATACGTGAGATTCCCAGGCGGGCGACGGCGACGGCGACCTCGCCGCTGGCCATTGAGGCCTTGAAAAACAGCAGACACCAAGGAAACCACCAAGTTTTGAGTGTAGCAATGTTTGCTTTGTAAATCATTTGTTGCGGAGTATTTTGATAATTCGTTCATGGTGATATGTTGATGATCTTGGAGTGCTTTTGGAAGTGATTGGAAATCAATATTCGTCCTGGCATGTCCCGATGGGGGGGAAGTCGAACTAGTCAACACAGAATTGTCATGAGTGTTTTTGGTTGGAAAATTCAACAGTTGTAATTATGAGCTGTATGCCATGTTGTATGTGTTTTTGTTCGATGGAAGATGAAGCACAAGCGATTAAACTGGAACATGATCACTTACCAGGGGTTATACAATGTCATACAGCGTAACGCTCCATACCTGTACATATTTACGGGATGTTTGCACCGATATCAGTCAACACATCAGAACTGATGCGAAGAGATCAAGACTGTCACCTTTCAGTATCAAGCCATTTGCTGCACCATTTTCAAGTGAAAAGTTGGTCTTGTAGCTTGAAATACCTTAGCAAGGTTTCCTCTACCCTATGGATTTCGTACTGTACACGGTGGTGCCCCCCAGTATGTTTGTTGGTTTCTAGAGCCCATTATAAAACTAGTTCGATATGTCTAATATAAACCCTATAGAAATATTACTTCTAAACCACCTTCGCTAAGGAACTGGGACACCCGAGCAACGGAACAGGCTACTGCTCGCCTTCCATGAACTTGGCCTTCACCGATATCCCCAACGGCCTCAAGGGCGCGGCCATGGTGCCATTGGCAGGTGAACTCATGGGATATGCAGCCGATTTGTGGGAGATTGACCAATACAACTGAGGTAAACCCCAAACATCCCCAAACTATTAAGTACCCAACTTCATCTGATTTAAGGGTAATAAATCACATTGGATGATTCTTTACGAACAGACAAAAATTGGGCATCTACCAGCAATGCTCAGCATAACCATCAAAGATGCTGGAATATTTAGGTGGAAGTGGCGCGATGGAAGTCCCCGTGATGAGAAATTGGAGCAAAGTAAAGTCAAGTCCGGGCGCCCCACATCCAGGGCTAGAAATAGAAATTCTGGGTTGCATACCCATCCTTAGTATGGGGTGACTGGAGCAGCTGATTTCTTGCAGTCTCGCAGTGAAGAATTTTGGATTGTAATCTTCCTCTTTTTGGAATTCAGTGCAGGTTAGGCATTTTCTTGTGTGGAAGTGCATCAAACTATGGAAAGCACACGTTCTCAGAGTCTCCTAATGACTACTGGTATTTTGGGACATCGCCACCATCATCACCATCATCATGGAGTTGACTATGATTCATGGTTTGGCAACACCATGCTTGACCTGACCACCACCACAGAATTGGCAGGCTGGCTTCAGATCATCACTTTCGTTGGATGCTCAGAGATTTGAGATCTGGTACCAAATCTGAGGCATTGATCGCCGCCAACCCAAGTGCACATCAATATAATTTGAACTAATTATATAATTTGATGTACTGTACACTTAAAATATGTATGAATCATATTAGATTACAATCTATGTTTGATTTGAGAGACAAATTCATGGCACAAGCAATTTCCGGCCATGGAAAGAAGTCCCCGCAATCTGATTTCAAGTGGCTTGTTGGCCTGTCATTGGGGGTCACCTTTGGAGCTGGTTGAATCACGATGAGTGGGTTCGGATCAGCTATATGCAATGAATGCGTATAGATATTTGTGAATCATATCTATGATCACCTATGATCACCCATGATTGGATGTATATGTCTGGAGAGCCTTCTGTACTCGCTTCTGACTTGGAATGCACCTGTATGTTTCTCCGTTCACTCATTAAATCTCATTAACATATCTGCTGTCAATCTGCATTAAATGGATGGCGACAGTTACTGCACGAAGCAGATTTTGAGGTCGGAATCATCGAGCGACTCGCATGCATGGACTGGGCTTGGAGTTTGTAAGCAGATTCCTGAAGGAATATGTGAACAGTTCAGGTTTGTCCCCTGCAAACACGTGGGATTACTATACTTAATCGGGTAATTACCACCGGATTTAGGATGATACAGGGGCTCTCAGCACCATTGACTGAGAATACTGCATGGTATAACTGGAAAATCTACTGAGCAGCAGAAGAATAACCAGCAGAATCCAGCAAAACAAAGTGCGGGGTATCCACGGCCATGATACTTGCATCTTTACATGTGATGGAGAATATGAAAATACACCTGTCAGAATTTTATCATGGTGAGTATTGAGTATACGGTATATACATACAATATCAATATATATATATATATTATACACCCAGTATTTTGCAATTGATCTGCAATATAGATGGCTTATGATGGCTTCCTTGTTTCATTTTCTTTGCAACATGTATAGAAACTCCCAGGATCATCCAGTGTTTGCAGATATCTTGAGGCGATCTCACAAATCCCAGCCATATCCTAAGCCCACCATCTCAGTTACCTTATCTACAGATGGCTGCCATACAATTTTCCCCTGTGTTGAAGTTCACCAATCCTTGAACAAATCACTTTACAACCCCCAACATGATCACTGAATATCCCCGTCCTTTCATGAATCCCCTCTTTTCCAGGTACCTGTCAGAGTGGTACCCAAGCCGAAAATTATAAGCCCAAACCCCGGTGATTGCCTGTCTCAGAGGTGACTGGACGGTTAGGGATTGGTTGGGGTTCTTATTCCCTATCCGCAAGCCATAGCCGTAATAATAGTAATCCTCTTCTTTTGTTCATGCATCCACATATTGTGCACAATGATTGTTTTATGTTGTTATCAATAATCCCCTCATAAATTGATTCTTAGATAAGTGCTCTTCATCCCTGCATCCTATTCCCGTATCAAGTCCCTTGTTTTTGATGTTCAAACGGGCAACGGCTGCAACTGCCCCAGGGTGCTGAACCTCCAAGCGGTCCAAAGTGATGTGCTCGGCGACTACGGTCACTTGGTCCGTTGTGAACGGATAATTGAAAATTCGGGCCCCAGTCGGCTCAGTCGAACCAACAAAAATGATGGTTTAATGGCCCCCAAATGGACTTCTTTCAGCTAATTATTTTGAAGTTATGTATATATATATAATTATATAGTGAATTGTTCTAACCCAGCCACAATGATGGTTTTTCATAGGGTAACACGGTTATTTCGATGGAGATATGAAGGGGATAACCGGATAAGCCGCAATCTGGGACAAGGCTTGATGGGATGCTGCTATCAAAGCCCTACAAGACTGAGGATTAAATCAACAGATGGATGATATTCTGGATACTTATAGGTCCTACAGGTGTACAGTCATGATAACCCACCAGGATTTTTTTAACGAAGGGTGTAGCAATTTTATCAAGCATTCAACGCTTGTTTGGTGGCAACCAGTTTTCATAATTGTAATCATAGTTTATACAATTTGAATCATCATTTTGATAGGTTTTCCACCGTCAAATGTCAGCAACATCCTGCTAGCTCAACATGGCTGTACAGGTAGCTGCCCAGTGAAGATTGGCGTGGCAGAAAGGGACCAGAGCCCACATTGTCTAAAAAGCAATGTGCTATGTCTAAAAAGCAATATGCTATATATATATGCTTCGGTATAGTACGTTTAAGAGTTTCAATGTGGGACTTTTTGGGAGGCGGTTGAACAAGAACGTTGTTAGGTGGCTTGCGAAACGTGCATAACTTCCATGAAACGTGCATAACTTGGATGAAACGTGCATGACTTCTACGAAGCGTGCATAGCCACTAGACTATTGTAAAACACCGTAAACAAACTCTTGAATGGACTATACCCATATGCTTTTATATGCTCCTGTTTCTTGAATTGTTTAAGCGTATTCTGGTCGGATGGTATGATGTTTGAACTACCATTCACTTCCATCCGGAATGAGTTGTTCAAGTCTGTTACTTTACGGGCAGCATGAAAAGTCCTCAAGCTGGCTGGTACTGTGATTTGCACTTAATACATTCAATCCCAACCAATACGATAAAATGAGATGGTAATATCCCCAATCAGCAAACTGCGAGGCTACGGAGCCTTTGGCATTCCATACGGCAAGAAGATTGAGGCGTGGCAGGTAGACATGGTGACGAGTCGGGCCATGCCGAAAAACAACGAGCTCGTGTGCTTCTGATAATGGTCAGACAAACGATATGGTTGGCATGGGGCCAATTTCCCAAAGTGACCATGTTTTGGCTTGGTGAATTCGAAACTTGCCATTTGCTGAAGGTGTTTTGTTTTTGTCCCATTGGTGGGCTTAGGGCACCCTTAGGCAAACGGCAAAATACGCCATGTTTTGGTTTCGTAAAATTTGGCCGTCGTTTCGACTCAGATCATTAGTGAAAACATCCACAGCACATCTTTGGAAGCTCACCTAAAAGGACCAACTTCGCGATGATTGTTTCCCGCTCTTCGCATAAACTGAGGGTAAACCTGGGTCACGCCGCTAGAAACCTTTTGCTCTATAGGTTTCCAGCCTGTCCCACATCAGCAGCCGCTTTACCGTCCAGGATCCTGAGAAGAAAAAGAAGAGTTTGACGGCAGAGATCAACAACGGACGCCTGGCCATGATGGCCATCATCGGTGCCTCAGCCAGACGTTGGGGAAGTTGGATCACAAAGATGGAGAGTTGTAGGTCTAGGACACGGGGATTTGATGTTGATGTTGTTGATACATGGTGATTTTTAAGCTCCTTGATGGATATTAAATGATATTAATGGGATTTCGCCAAACATATTTGGATTGGCTGGAAAAAGGCCAACAAGTTGATACAAATAACTACTCAAACAAGTTGATACGAATAACATCAAACAACTCTATGACAATTCCTTCCTTGAGTTTGTGTTCCAGCTTGCCTTCTCTGGGGTGCTCCTATGGTGACATTGCCTTCTTGGGCCTGGTACTTTTGCAGCATTTTGTATCATTTTGTCATGTGCTGCCCAAGTATCCTGCACCAGTGCTTACAAAATCATGGGGGTCAGGGTTGCCTGGGTGACCTTCCAGACTTTGTTTTCCATTTTTGTTGGACCTGGTTTTGGAGGCCCGTACACATAGTAGGCCAAACCTAGTTTAGGTGGGTGGGTACCTTGCCTTAAAACTTGGGGCCCAACAAATCCAGCGCATTATAAACATTGCTGTTTATTGTCCATTGATGATGATACGGAACATTTAATTCACCAGCTATTCCCATATTTATCAGAAATCTTGTGGATAACATAACATACATAACATAACCATCATAACATATCATAACTATATATATAATAAATATATTATGTACATTTGACATCTATAGATTTAAGATATTGGATTTGTTTGGAATTTCAATAATCCGCAAATATCCCAGGGTATGATGGAAGCTAGAGGGTCATGCCCCCCGATGTTATTCTGCTTGATGTCATCAAACAAAGGGGTAGAAAATCCGTTGAGTCTTGCCACCAAAGGTCCATGCTATCTCCAAGTAACACCTCGACTCTCTCACCCCTTTCCACCCTGCCCTGGCTGGTCTACTCCTTTGGCTGAACTGGTTGAAATCCCAAGGGGTTCTAAGATTTTTCAAGTTACTCCAAGTACATCCACCTAAAATCCAAAGCACCTGGATAGCATTGGAATGTGAGACCTTGGATACCACAAGTTGATGGATATTCAAACCTTGTGCACCTGGGATTTCATTTGTTCTGTGATCCTGATGGAACGCTGAGAACATTCCAAAATGAAATTGGCTAGCAGATGTTGGAACCCAACTATGTGCATGCATTTTTGTCTTTCCCTACATGGCTGGGTACCCCTGATTTTACTTCTAAATATATTTTGCTCTTGGTGGTTTGGCTGTATGTCACTGCCTTTGTCTTCCTTACCCGTGTCAGCTTTCTCCTGTATGGAAGCAACTACCGGTGTCCGTCCTCGATGCGCACTGTCGTCGAGGAGCAAAGAAGATTTGCTTGGCAGTCAAATGGATTGTTTCGAGAAAATATAGAAATGGGAAGCAGAATGCCATGAATGGCAACATGACATGGCAGGATTGACTAGAATTTGTTGGGAACTCCTGTGAGTGAGAATGGCCTCAACTTGAGCCATGTTGACGAGCTATCGCTGCCTCCGAATGCTGCAGCGATCATGTTCAGAGCTGACCAAGTCGCCAACGCTGCAAAGGGTTTGGCGTTATGTAACACCACTTTCTTACCTCCCAAGCTCAACGTCACGGGCGGTGAATACCTTTGTTTGATCGTGACAGGCTCGATGGGCTCAGACCTGAGAATTTTTTCTCAGAACGTCCGACCAGGGCTACTCGTACATTGCTTTGAATGCTGCGTCAGGATGAAGATCCATTGCGAGGATATGAGAACTGAGTCAGAACTGAGTACCCTTTTGTGGAATCACATGGAATCACATGAAAGATATCATGTGGGTTTTGCTATGCAAAGACTGTACGGTCACTTTGTCATGTTTGGCCCGTGGCACATGATCCCGAGTGACCTCCGAATGAATCTGTTTGGGAAGTGCGCTTCCCCGCATGCCCACAGAAACGTGACGTTTATGCAGGAAGTGATGAAGTTTAAAAAGGTGAACCAACATCCAGTAAGTTGATATAAGTTGCACATACCAGTCATTTGTTTTCATTTGTTTTATTGTTGGTGATCATCCCCAAATCCTCAATTTGGGTGGTTACATTTGGTGAATTCACATTCTACGTATTGAGGTTTAAAATGTTGATTACCGAGTTTAGTATCCATCAAAACTGACATTTATATATATATATACTGGTTTAGTTTGATTGTTTCTTTTGAATAATGATAAGCCCTTTGGTTAGCCCATTGGTTGTTATATGATATGTGTAGCTTTGAAACTATATGATATGTGTAGCTATGAAATCAAAACTCGTGGAAACAATTCAATCTGACCCAAACCATTGAACGCCAGGGCATTGTTCATCACTTTTACCAGAGGCATGTTCTACCAGGACGGCTTGACCGGCTCCGCCTGGGGTGACTGGGCCAACTACACCGACTCGCCTCTTCGTGCGGATGCCGCGGATTTCTCTAAGGAGCAGATGGGGAGTTTGCGGAGGGTTGCCATGGCCTTGTTCCCCGTTCATGAATGGAACCATTAAAGGGTTTCTGTTGGTTTCTTTCACTATTCAAACTGATGCATATATGGTGGATAGTTTGATGATGCTGGATGGAGTTGTCAACCAATGATTGGTTTATGACCAACTTATAAGATCCTAAAAGTGCAAGGGTCTCTTCCTGCAACAATCCGGGTGTAATCAGCTTCTATTGGTGGGGTGGATGGTGGCTAGAAAGGCCTGTAGAAGGCCTTTGCGTAGCAGCACCCAACCATGAAATACCTTGGGATTTCCAGAATAGAGGGAAGGTAGTTCAGTCGATGGCTGGATGTTTCAACGGACTTGACTTGCAAGAAAAACAACTTCAGGAAAACATAGGAAAACTGGGTCATAAAATGATCACAATATTGCTTGAAGCAATTCTGTGAAAACGCTTGTATTTTGTCATTCCCCACCTGCCAGGTGAGGGTTGTTAGATTTTATCAGAGCTCGCGTTCTCCTCCTCCTTCTCCTTCTCCTCCCCGTCCTCCTCCTCGCCAGCTCCAGATCGCAGTGGGCACTGCCGGACATCAGCTGCCAGCTCCAGGTTGCAGTGGGCACTGCCGGACCTCATCTGCCAGCTCCAGATCGCACTGGACACTGCCGGACCTCAACCGCGAGCTCCAGATCGCAGTGGGCACTCTCTGTGGGCACTGCCGGACCTCAACCGCGAGCCCCAGAGCCCAGTGCTCAACCGCGAGCCCCAGATCCCAGTGGGCACTGCCGGACCTCAACCGCGAGCTCCAGATCCCGGCCGGTGGGCACTGCCGGACCTCAAGGCCAGATAGAATGTCAGATAGAATGCCAGATTGAATGCCAGAAAGAATGTCAGCTAGAATGCCAGAAACAATGCCAGAAAGAATGTCAGATAGGATGTCAGAACATATGTCAGATAGAATGCAGAGCATATGTCAGAGAAAATGTCAGATAGAATGCCAAGAGGAAGAGGAGGAGAGGACAACTCTGATGAAATCTAGAGACCGAAGGCCTCTAGATTTGTATCACACTATATGCCAAATAAAGTCTCATGGTGGGGATCACTCGAAGAAAGTAATTTTTTTTCGGCATCCACCGTGTTGCTTCATACAGAGGTTACTTTGAGCAAATTGGTTAAGCATCAATGGCACGCTCCAAAAGCTCAGGCCATGAAAGCTCTGGTGGATTTGCAGCCAAGCAGCCAGATGTTTGCATCCATATAAAATGCCAAATCAACGACATTCCCGTTCGACCTTGGGCGGTGCGCTCACTCTTGGCTTCCCATCGGCTTTGGATGTCGAGGCTTCCACGTTTTCACTATATACGCTGTTATGGGTGCTGGATCTCAAAATCCGCATTCCTTTCAGCTGAACAGACGCTATGGAGCCAAACAGGTTTGAGGTTTCTGAAGTGGTGTGGCGAGAGGCCTTTGCGAAATCGAAGGAGTCCGCTTCCATGAGCACTTGATAGCTGGTGGCCAGTCATATAATCTTTGCAAATAGTTTGATTTGATTCGCAAATCCCAACATAGTTTTTAAGGAGCGGTTGTTGTTTGAAAGGCCGAGTCCAGGTGTTTCAGTCATCACCCGATCGATTTGCAGTGTGCATCCAGACAATGTATTGATGAGAGAATTGTGTCCCGTAGTTTGAAATGTTTCAAGTTTGCCACTTCAGCAAGTAGGGCGAGTGAGTTGTATATATTGTAAATAAATATACATATATATATATATGATTATATGTATATATATATATGTATATATATATATGTATATATATAATACTATGTAAATTTGTTGACATTAATATACAAAATATGTTGTTTTTTGTCGGGTGATGGCCACAACTAAATTGTTCAAATTGTTCTTTGAGGATGGGACAAATCAAAGGGACAGCGCCTCAACATTCCACAAAAAGGCCAAATGTGACCTAACCTGCCGAAATGTGCTTTATGTTTGTAGAGGCACCCTACATATGATCCTTAGATAGAGAGTGTTTGTTGAAATTGCCCTTCAATGCAGTCAAATGTCTCTGAGTTCATCTCGCTTCACTGTATTCAGTGCCGCGCGGAGGAGCTTGGTGTGACTCCTCCCTTGGGCTTTTGGGACCCCTTGGGCTTCAGCAAGTTCGAGAACGCTGAGGCGCACATGGACAAGTCATGACTTTGTTTGGGTTCCAAAAAAAAAATTGCCCATTCTTACCTGGATAGATTCTAGCTGTAGAATTAGAATTAGATGACCGCTGAGCTGCAGCCGAGGGGAGATCAAAGTGCGAGTTTCCTTCCGCACACTGACTCAGTGCAGGTGATGCTTACCAAATCTGGTCTGAATGGCATGTTCGTAAAGAAGCGAGAAATGGAGGATGGCACAACAGAACTTGAATTGTTGTGGCTTGAGGAGGGCACAACAATCGAAGAGGCGCTTCAGTTGGCATCACACAAACCTGCACTCGGTATTGCTGAGAAAGGGAATGCACATGAGCCAATGTACGCAGTTCGCTTCAAGGACATGAAAGCACTTGAGGCTTTTGCCAAAGAAAAAGGCTTGACTTCCAATGTGAATGCTGCACATTTCAAAGTTTCAGGTCTCCACGCAGCTTGTGGAATACATGGTGCATTAGCATTCTTGACAACTCAGCGTAGAATGTGCAAATCCAATGCAAATCCTATATCTCACTGAACAGAAGCTTGTCTTCGAATCAACAAATTTGGGACACGCAGAACCGATGTATTATTCTCATAATGGCATTCAGAGACAGATCAAATTTAAAGCAGCCAACTCAAGAGCTCGAGAACTCCAAAAAGCTGCCAGTCAATCGGCTTCCGCTGGCAAGCCACACCAACCGACTGTATTTAGGACTGCTCAGGGACGGGCTCAGCAACAGACCTTTCTGGACTCGTTGTGCCAAGGGGTCCAAAAGGTAACATCTCATCCATCATACTGTTGTTTAACCACTAGCCAGAATCGGTTCTGTTTGACTGCAACTTTGTCTTGTTGAAGTTAAATAATGCCCCCACGACTGGTGACATGCCTTTCGTAAGCGGTTTTTTTAAGGGATGATTGATTTAAGAGTGGTTGCGGCGCGAGTGCCAGCTTTAGCATTTAAATCATTGGATATGGAGCACAAGCTTAGACTCATCGGCACGTGCATTTGTGGGTCATGTTAATAGTTGTATAGCTTCACGCATGTTCGGGCCAAACCCGACATTCGACCAACTCCAAGCAGCACACCCAGACACTATTATATATACATCTACATACCTGTTAGCGGATGATGCAACACTAACTATGCGCGGCAACTTTTGACTTACGCTTTTAAAGATTAAGTTTTCGGATCAAGGAGTTTGTGGTTTTCATGGCTTGGGGATGTTTAGGGTTTCAGATGGTTTGAGGGTCTTAGGGTTGGTTGCTTTGGACAGTAGAAACACAAAAACCCTAGATCAAAGGATATGTGGGATCTGTAGTGATGAAACGCAGGGTTTGTAGCGAACATGTTTGGTGCCCAGCTTTAGCTCCAAGTGGCAAATTCTTCGGCCACTTTTTGAATAGATCCTTTTCACGGCAAACGGTTTTCACCCAGGGTTTCAATATAGCCAGATATGAGTTTGTCTGAACAAGGGGTATGTTGAATAAAGAAAAAATAATGATAGACCATCAAAATCCGTTTTTCCCAGTCATTTTGAAGGAAACATCCATATTTATTTCGATATTTGGCACATTCCACTACCATAAGACTGTTTTTTTTCACTGATTTTGTTTGGCCTTTCACAAGTATTTAAGTTGCCTTTGAATTCCTTCAATCACAGCGCGATTGCACATGCGCCTTTCCAAAATGGCTGGTCGTTTGATCAGATGGTTTGATCAGCTGATCTTCCCGATTTCCGAACTTAACTGGGTGAATTCGAATTGGGTAATTTCAATAGCAAAGCGATAGTAAACCAACCCCGATTTTACCACAAATGGGTCCTGGGTTGTATATAAACCATCAAAATATATTTTGCGTGGTTTATTATTGCGGGATTTTTTAGTGGAAATTGTTTTCTAGTATTAGAAAACAACAACATGGTACTGATTCAATAGCTGGTACAACAATTTTCCTAACTTGGTAACATGTCCGTACTATTGTTGTAATTCTTGGACACCAATGAAAACACTACCAACCAACGTAACATGTTTTTTGTTGCATTGGTCCTGGCATTTGCAGTGACATCCAGCCTTGTCGCCAGTTGGCCAAGTTGCAGTTCAAACGCCGCCGCATTGTGGAGATTCAGCACGGACGTGTGCCCTGGCGGTGGAGGTGGGAAGCGCCCAAAACTGGGTAGCTGAACACCCCGGGTCAAGGTGGGAAAGCATGAATTCATGTTGATGGAACATGTTGATGTTTTTATCCTGGCAAGCACTAAAACTACTAGCTCAAGGTGCTTAGATGCACTGCATGTGCACAAACTGATCCATTTGTAGCAATTCCAGTTCTATGAGAAACAAAAGGTTTGGATCCAACACTATCCGGGTAAACAGCATACATACGCGCAACTATAATATATTGGATTTACAACTATATGTCATGTATTTAGAATTTGCATAAAGATATGCCACTTTGACAGAATCATATACAATCATATGTACAATGATAGGTAGTAAGAATAAACATATATATATATATATGGTATGTATTCGTGTAAAATTTATGCACAAAACATGACTTGATATTGGAGCCGTTCATTTGTGTAACGTCCTTGGCGCAACCATCCGGCGGTGACCCGCACGCTGCAGCCTTCTCAGGTTGCCATGTTGGCCTGCATTGGTTACATCGTCCCTGAGTACTTTCGATGGCCAGGCGCGTTTGTGGAAGGTTAAAAGGAACAACATGAGCCATTCAAAATACTTTGGTTGATCGGTTACTCTTTTGCTACCTAATGTTTTGGGGATTATGATAACCCATAGTCGGGAAACTTATCAACCAACTAGTATTTTATGGGATGGGATAGGGGTATGTTTCATGGTTCACATGGGATACGCCATGGGGATACTGTATGCAACGTTTGATGATCTATATCTATATATACATAGTACTGGGATATTATTTCCTGATTCCTACTATAACAATCATTGGGACATCTTCAAGAAACATGTTGTGTATATGTCTATTATACATACATGCATGCATGCATGCATGCATGCATACATACATACATACATGCATACATACATACATAGTTTCAAATCATAAAATATCATGGGGATAAATGCTAGATTATTTGCATTTTACGTGCAGATAATGAGGACTTTGTTTTTTTTGTTTTACTGGTTGTCATGATATTGGTGATATGATATACCCATCAACAATGGGAATTGGAATATGACATATATAAATACATATACATATGATATTAATGGGGATGGTTAATTGGTTTATCATCTGGGAATCGTTAAGATCCAAACATCGTAATGTTTGTGGGAAGATCATGGCCAAACATCGTAATGTTTGTGGGAAAACATGGGATATACAAGGGAAACACTTGGTAGGTGGTGTGGGTGGTTGCAATCACACCGCAAGTAAACATTTTAATGCAACGGTAATTCATACCCATGACTGGGAACCATCGAAATGCTGAGCATGTCTTGCGGATGGATTGCAAACACTGGCCCAGCAGAAATCCACTCGGAATGATTGCCAATGATACTGACAGGGAATAGGCTCAATTCAACATTGCATGACAGTATCAGATTTGTTGCATTACATATGTATCTCAACATCAATATTGTTGTTCTGTTTGGTCTTCACAAATTGGTTGATCACAGAAAGCAACAATGCCTTTTTCATTCTTCCCATTGTCATGGCCATGAAGTAGGTAGTGTTGTTTTTGAAGCCAAACGCGTATGTTGGCTGTTCCATTTCAGCAATCATACTGTACGTCTTATCAACAATATGTCAAAAAATAGTGCTGATCCAAAGCTCATACAAATGTGATGTAGCTTCATGTAGCTACATATTTATATAGCTATATATAAATATATATTTTATACACTATCCAGTCCAACCTATTTTTTCAGCATATTTGGATATTTGGGATGATAAGTCCTATGATCCCCAGGTTTCCTCTGCTTCTCTCAGCAAAGTTCCAGGCTTCTGCTCTCCTTCCATGAACTTGGCCTTCACTGACATCCCCAATGGCCTGAAGGGTGCAGCCATGGTGCCTCTGGCAGGCGATGCTGCTGGGATGCGGGATTCTTGGGAGATGGGGACACTGCCCAGTCTTATGGCCAACAATAGGGAAAATGAGGGTTTGACCATATTTGAACCCACTTTTTTGGCCGAACATATGGAAAAATAGGTTTCGAATCATGGTTTTTTCTTAGGGTACTCCATGTTTTTTTTGTCAAAACATGTATGATGCCTTCAATGAAGGGTGGCTGGTGCTGCTTTTGTTCCAACTTGAAATGTGTGTTTTCTTTGTTTCATGATTTTGGCCCCTCTCTGACAATTTTTCTTTGGTTTCGCGACACAAATAGCTGGGATGTTCCCTGTTCCCCCCCAGATTCTGGTGGGAATATCACACCACGTCTTGACTCATCCCCAAATGAAAAGATCAAGTCCGCCTGCGTTTGACTGAGGATCATGTCTTCACTAGGATGTGTAGCTCCTCTGAACTTAAACATATACCATATGTGTTGTGAGAATGAACAGTTATTTTTTTGGTACAGATTATCCAATCAATGTTACACCAAAGAACCATTGTCTTTGTCCCATTCTAGATTCGTAAACATGCTTATTGGTTGCATCCTGTCATGTTTGTTCATAATCAATCGTATGAATGTTTTTGTTTTTCCAAAGTACTGTAGTCTTTACAAATACAATTTGTGTGTATCTGACAATGGCTAACGTATCCAAGATGTATGACAATTGACAGGAAACATGCGGTTTTTTAACTACTGGATATTGTTGTGGTTTTCCAGTGCCATGGCAAAAGAAATCTTCATTTATAAATAGATGAATTCCCATGTAAATGCATGTAAATGCCAATTTATTTTGAATTTCCCGTTGTCGGTAATCAAACATAGCAATTTCACACTATTTCACACCCACCATGATGATTTGTCCAAGCGACAAACCTTCATGACACCTCCATTTATGGAGGATTCCCCAGCCATGTTTAATTTCTGGCTTGGTCCAGGATGGCTTCAGATCATCACCTTTGCATCGTCCTCAGAGGATGACGAATGGCGGGAGACAAAGATTCGAAGGTCCCAGGAATGGGTTTTGATTCAACAAAAATGGGGGACTTAGCCGGCGAAAATCGGGATTTAGATAGGACAATTATGGAAAATTGGGATTTAACTTTTCAAAATGAGGAAAGATGTGGATTTAATTCCAAAGAATGGATGTGTGTAGGATTTATTATAGGTAAGTTGGTGAACATAGCTAGTAGATATATAATGATATACAATATCTATTCTTGGATGAGTACTTGGACGGTGGAAGCCGTCTGGCACGAGAGCATCGGCCTTGAAACCGCCCTGGCCTTTCCAACGGCCTAGAAATGGGAACAGGTGGACGTATTGTATATGAGTGACCAGCAACTGGTGTTTTAGCCACCAATCTTGGGAATTCCTTTCCCATGCAGTACATGTACCTTGGATTCCCTTGTCAACTGAAGTTCAAGGCCGTGAACAGTCATGTGACAGCACTTCTGAAGGCAAATGAGAAGGCGAGCTGCAAAAACACAGAACCAGCCACCATCTCCCTCAGAAGCTGAGAAGTACACCAGAACCCAAGAACCGCCGTGAGACCTAACAGCCAGCCAGGCTGATGAAAAGATGTGTGCAAGTTTCTGCTTTCAGGCTTCTATCTGGACTATTTCTCGGAATTCAGGAACAGACTCATGCACAGTTTTAAATGGTAATTCTATTTCATTCTCCCAAAAAGTTGTGCTATCAAATAATTAATCAATAGAATAATGATGTGTTAAAGGTAGGTGATCCCCAAACGAAACAATGGTTCCAGAGATCAAGTTTCGACTTGACAACTGAGGTTGGATTATCGTCAACAAAGAGGAATCAACTATGACCTCAAGATACCTCAAGGTTCTCCCAACGCTGGTTAACGCTGGTTTAGTACGGGATTTAAACACATTTGGGACCTTTCAGGGGATGTAAAATATTAGGGGGATGGGATTGTATGACATTCTCAGCGGTTTCAATATCCAAGATGTACCACCAAAAAAGAAGGAATTGGCGCTACCCAATTTTGGCACCCATTTGTCGTGCAGCTTTCTGAGTAAATCGAGTGGAATCTAATGTCCTGCTGAAGAAAATGCAGGGTATCTCTGGTTATCCATGTTCAATTGGAACAAAACACCTAAACTGAAGTAGTCAATGGGTTATCCCTTCCGCACCATGGTACTGAGGTTGGCATCATTGAGCAGCTTGGCCGGGGATGTGTTGTGCAGCTGTGTGATACACTACACGATACCTCGTGGGTAGAATTGAGCAGGGGCCAAAATCGTGTTTCCTTAGTCATCATAGTGGCAACATCATCCCAAATGTGTTAGTGCACTGTCATACTTTCAGTGGGGATTGGTAGCCCAATCTGAGCGACGCTGAATTTCTGTACTGGAAGCAGCAAGGTTGTCATGAAGCAAGTTTTTGCTCTTGTCCTCTTCTCAGCCAAAGCACACAGTCTTCAGACTTCAGGTTCACCGTGTTCACTGGGTTGGGTACGGTACCATTTACATGAAACCAAGGTTTGTACCAACAAACATGATCTATACCAGCAATTCCGGGACATGTGATGAGCCCAACTCCAGTCTTTGTGAAAACATTCGACACCCAGCCAGCTCGACTATAGATAATTTACCCTTCTGGTGCCATGACTGCCTACTGTACCTATCAAAGTGGACCTTCATGCCCATGGCCCATCCAAAGCGCTAGCTGTTTGCGCATGATCCAAGTGCACAGATTGGCCGGGAACATCATCCCCATGTTTGGCGTACATCCTTTTCGTCCGGTTCAGTCATAGATGGTTCTCCCATATCCCGTCAAATCCACATTGTGGTTGGTTGTATCGCCCCATTCTTACCGAACAAATCACCATTTATTAGAGCAGCTGTTAGAGCAGACTACGACGCTGCCGTCTCTTCCGTGACTAAGGGTGCTGAATCTCCAAGCTGTTCAGGAAGGCGATGTGCTGGGTGATTATGGTTCCTTGGTGTTGAGCACATGGCGAGTGTGTTGTTTCGAAAAAAACGTGCCAACCAAAACCAAAGAGATAACATATGTACTATAGGGAAAACAATACTGCAATAGAAAAATAACGGGACATTCTGATACTCTAGATTAATATGAACAGGATTTTGCAATTTAGCGGGATGTGGTCGACCGTACAAAATACAATGCAGGGTTCCTGTACGACTGTACAAAAGCGATTTAGCAGGATGGTGAACTCTGTCCTTGTTCGAGGGTCTCCAATCTCGAGGTAAAGCCACTTCAGTTGGTCCTTCAAAGACATTAAAAACACCACGGAAATGACATTTCAGATGCTCCTGATAGAATTGAATTGGTGGCTGAATTATCACACCCTGCCTCTTGGAAACTGCATGGTTGTCTAAATCCGCTATGTATGGGCGCAATACTCCTGCTCACATAGAACAATTTGACTTCGTGTAAGATGAATGTTGTGTAAGGATAATGTTCATAATCTTGTTCTGTATGTTTTGTAGCCCTTGTCACTGGATTCATGTTTTTCTTTTCACAATCTATTAGGTCGGGTATGACCCCAAACCATCTGAACAAAAACAACTTTCAATCGAGAGTCTATGGACAGGTGACAAGTTCAACAAATCATTCAATTCAATGCACATTGGCATGGCAGTCCCAGAAAAAAAGAGGCCTGGCTGCCTGGCTGAATGAACGTATTGATCCATCTCCGTTTCGAAGACCGTGACCCACATTGGTTGGAGCTGGCAATCCGGGGTTCATCCCTTCCCTTCGGGGATTCAGGTTACGGTGCCTTTGGCATCCCTTATGGCAAGAAGATTGAGGACGGGTAATGCCAAGCAGCAAAGATTTCGTGTTGGGAGAGGGATGTTTGAACAAGTTGGGTACCCATAAGCCCAAAAAGTTCATTCACTATCATATCAATCAGCTAGATCAAATATGATCAAACATTAGTTTGCATTTTGATCGGTCTCCAGCGAGAAAAAAACAAAAGAACATGGCGCTACTGCTGGTTTGGGTTGGTTGGCTAGATGGTAAACATCCATAAATGAAACATATGAACATGTATAAACTATGTTCTAAGTTTGTGTTAAACGCACTTAAGCTCCAATGACAAGGGTAGGGTCCTCGATCAGCAGCAAAAGGCTGATACCCGACATTTCTCAGCACGCCCAACTGGTAAAGGGGTTGATTTAGGGGTTTCCTGAAATGGTGGTACCCCAAAATGGATGGTTTATGCTGGAAAAGGTATTTCGTTCCGTTGACAATGGGTTAGGTGATCTTGTCTCCAAAGACACTACAACAATCACAACCAGGATCATCAGTTTTTTGCTAGGCCGTTGGGCCCTCCTATACGTTTGCACTATCCACTGGCGAGTGCGGGTGATAAGCCAAGTGATGGGAGTCTATCTCCATTGCCTTACACATTTGTGATTTGGTAATTATCCTTGTTGGTCACTTGATGGGGTTCCACTATGGCTCACTGCTACCAGTGATCACCAGCGATGGTTAATCTCCGGAACTGCTGGATCTGCTATGTCCCAGTTGTTGACTGTCTACCTTGCGCAAAATTCAAAAATAATGCCGTAATGCCAATAATGCAAATAGTAGCAACATAATGATATAGATTATGATGATGATTGTGATGATTTTTCGATGACGATGGTGATGATAACAGCTACAACATGCAACACCAATGTTTTCATGTAGCGATAGATGAAGCTCAGCCTCCCTTTTTGCTAGACTTGTTGATCCCATCACTTGATCCACCTATTGGGATCCCAAAAAAGTGAGGGATGGCCCACGTACTCAAGATATTCCAACATAACGGACATGGCCCAGTTTGCTCTACCAAGTTGGGTGATTGTTGGGTGATCATTATTTAAGTTGGTAGTGAGACGTAAGTGATATGACTGAAATCCAAATTCCTATTGGCCTCCCCATTCTCAATGGTTTCTGTACCAGTTAATCTAGTCAGTAAAGTGACATTAGCTGGGCCATCATGATTCTCTACAACTAGACTGAATATATATTATATTACTTATATATACTTATATTTTTTTATAATGTAAATAGGAAAATGTAGAGAAAAAATAACATAACATACATATAATAGACATACAGTACATAATTACATAATATACATATACCTTTACCTATATATACACGAATCATACAACTATGTACCCAGCAAGGGATGCAAGCCAATTGATGTATACATACCAGCTCCAACAGGACAAGGAGAAGAAACTCAAGAGCCTCACTGCTGAGATCAACAACGGACGCCTGGCCATGATGGCCATCATCGGTGCCTCAGCTTGGGCAGTTGGATGTAGTTGGATAGAGCTTTCCAGTAGCAACTGGCCGTTGTTCGTTTGCCACTTTGGCCTGTTGCACTGATATTTCATGATATTTCAAAGACATCAGAAGGCTTGCAAAATACTTAGTTGCATGATTTTGATATAGGTTTTGAATGGTTTTGATGTGTTAGTTTGTCACTATGATTTGAGAATGGTTTGGTTGCACCGTTTCATGTGATTTTGTTGTGGTTTGCCTGAGTTGTCCATCCTTCTGTTTTTTTCCACTTTCTTTTTGGGTATCTCTTGAAATCATATTGTGATATCAGAATCATATCCAAAACGTATTGAAAACCGTATCGAAAGCATCGTATTGAATTGAACTATTTTGAAAACGCATCGAAATCATGTCAACATATGTTAAAATTGTATAGACATTGTATCAAAATTAATATCCAAATCGTATCAACACTGTAAACACATCGATATATTGACCAAGAACCTGTGCCAGTCTTTTTTAGTTTCCCTTTTCTCAGCACAAGCCACCAAGAACATACAACAATCATCTCACGAAATAACATTCCATCCAAAACCAAATATACACGTAGCATTTTAAAGATGGATCCTATAGGTTTTTGTTTATACTTTTGAAAGGATGAAGGTTCATCATGGTCCATTGATAGTGCGGGAAAATTAGAACTGAGCAGCAGTATGTGGAATCCCAGTAAGAGAATCCTGTGGGTTTTGTAGACATGAAAAGACAGCCTCATCACCACCTGGCCAATGCAGCACCGTGGCCTGCACTGTGTGCTGTTGAGCAAGCAGCCATGACGGGCTCAGCACAGACCTATCACAAACCTTCGTCCTTTGTATACCGCTTACGCAGGTTGCAGATACAAGCAGATGGAAACGTGGCGCGAATACTGGCTCAGCAATTGCATGTTCGGAGCCAGACAAAAACATGAAAACATGAAGTCCATGAATCATGTTCACTTGCCCTTCATCTCGAGCTGAAAGCTGCTCAGGGAATGAATGCGGCTGGTATTTCCATGGACAGAGGGAAATTCTTCGACTTGCCCGAATACAACGTCGCTTTTTGGCTCCTCGAACAGCTTGGAGCTCCAAGTCGTGTGTTGATCGCTGTTCAGAATTTACACTCCAGACTTCGGCAAAGACATAAGCCGCGTGAAGCCACATAGAGTTTTTTGATGTTTTTTGCAGAAAGGAACCAGGTTTTGCTCAAGGAGATAGTGCTTTTCACTCCAAATAGCTCTTGCATACATAAACCCTCCAAGTACCGTGTAAAAGTTTGAAAGTCCCAAAAGAATTGGTATAGTATATGGTACATTACCCTGTTTTTGTTTAAGGTAGTCAGCCTGGTAGTTGATGGTACTTGGCATTTGTGGAAACGATTCATGCTCACTGATCCTAAGCAGGATCGTTAGCTCCAGACCGCTGTGGCGCAATCATGGTTGCCGGGAAACAATCCTTGATGTTTAATGCCTTGAACTAAACTCACAAAATGGGTACTAAGGGCTCGACCCATACCCAACATATATAATCATCAATAGTGGATATGTCAGGTAACACCCTCCAAACTGATCCAAACTTCACAGAAAAACTCTTCAAATGGACCCTGAGAACACATCTCAATGTCGGCAGTCTTCCAAGCCTCAACTCAAGGAAGGGTCTATGTTAGTCGGAAGGAGTGCAGCTTACCCATTTTAACAAAAATCCACTGGCCAACCATACGCTAGTCAGTTTTGAATAGTTTTGATATTTCATTGGCCCACAAACATGCAGCAATCCAGAAACTTATTGTTTTAAACCAACATATGATTGGTTGGGTGTTGTTGTTGTTGTTGTTGTTGTTGTTGTTCCTATACTACATGTTCCCTGGTTCAATCCCTTATGCTTGGTAAATTCGAAATCACATCATCTTGTCTGACAGCAACACAAACCCATGTAATCATATGATTCCCATCTATAACCTCTAACTCTGACCCACAAATTCCAATTTGCATAAAATGGATGATTCTATCCCAATAAAATCCCATTTCCTGATTCAATCACAAATAAAGGAAAGTACTTCAAGCATCTACATCGTATTTCAACACAACCCCATTTAACTAGTTTTAAGATGTTTTAAGCATACTTTAGTCCTATCCATATTCTACAAGGTAGGGCCCCCTGGTGATTAGTTGTAAACCCCATTGATTAGAGCTGCATGGTACAAAAAAAAAATAGTTGCTTGTAAGCCAGTTGTGAGTCAACTTAGTTATCTTGGGGGCACCTTGTACTACACATACCACCACTGAAGCACCAAGGCATGTTCTACCAGGACGGCTTGACCGGCAGCGCTTGGGGCGACTGGGCCAACTACACCGACTCCCCTCTCCGTGCATTTGAGGTGCATCGGTGCCGTGGTGAGGGGCGTAGCCGGGCCTGTTTGGAAGTCCCAAGTTGCCTTGTGTATAGTGTAGTCTGTAGATAGATATATAATGATTTATATATATATATAATGCGTATATATATATATATATATATATATAAGAATTCACATATAGATATCTATCAACGTATGCATCAGAAGAACGAAAATCACCAAGTGTATATATATATATATATAACTACATATATGCCACAGACAAAGGATGCAAACTTTAGTTCGGACTGCTCGTACGAATTAAAGGTGGACATGTTGTTTCTGATGGATTTGCACACAAATGGTGGACTGCAGGTGGTGTATGGACAGCAACCGGTACTGTCCATGTGCAAACAGGAGATGTATACAACCCGGTTGGCTCCGAGCCAGCTGACACTGAAGCAAAGATGCAAGCCTTCTCAATTCGCATAGTGCAACGGGCGGTTGGCAGGATTCTACACTCCGGTGAGCTCCGTCTTTGGGGAGAAATGCCAGCACTATGCCCACAATGGTTGCACCAAGTGTGGGACGGTGACTTCAACGGTCACATCACAGCAAGGGAATTTGAAGCGGACAAGGTGGGCCACTTGGGCATTCCACAACAGACAACTCCTGGCGGTCGTCTTCTGAAGGAATTCTTGAGAAGAATGGATTTGGCACAGGACTATCGTCCAGCTGTTGACTCGTTGACATCCTTTCCATTCTTTGCTGCAGGCCAGATCCCTGCGATCCACTCGATGGAACTGCCATAGGAAGTTCCCCGCTTGTTTGATGTAGCACCCCAAACGATAGAAAATTCAGTGGAAAAAATATCTTTATCCATGCATTTTTGTTTGGGCTTCCGAAAGGCAGATCTTTAAACGAAAATCCTACGTGACCAGCGCTGTGCCAGACAACTTCGGATCTCTCAACCCCAAAAAGAATCCTTGTTGGTTTGGATGGCCAGGTTGGGGATGCTGAAGTCAGGAACTCTAAAGTTGATGAGCCCCCCCAAAAGCGAGATATTCTGATGTTCCCTTTGGGTTTCGATACCAAGCCACACACCAGAAAACCCAAAGCCATCGTGGGACGTGGAGACACAACCATGGAGAACGTGCTTGGTATGAGCATTTACTGTTTCTTACAGTAATCACAGCACACACTTGCACTCGGTTAACAGTTCTTTGTCTACTTTCCCGGGTATCGCGGATCGCTTGGGTAAAGCATGTTTTCTTCACTTGGGGGGCCTGGAGAACAGACTGGGTTTATTGGTATAAAGATATTACATACATGTATATATATATATATTACGCGATAGTATACATACATGATTGATTATATTTATATATATGCCTGATTATATATACATAAATACATATTACATATCCATGCGTATTCATATTTACAATTATCTACATATTCATATTACATACATATATAAATATACATTTAAATATACATATACCTCTATACATGTACACATGTAAATATACACATGTTTTGTTATTGTGTTTAATAGCAGGGTGCATTCACCAATCTGATTGTGAAGTGTGTTTGGTGCTGACCAAATCAACATTTGAACACAATATAGGATCCCCCAAGACACAAATTCAATGTTCTTTTCATGTGATGAACCTGCGGACTTGGTTTGTTGATTTCAAACATGGTACAGTGTTCCATTCCTAGATGTCAAACATTTGGATGTCACCCATCCAGAAAGGGACATTCAGACATGTTTTGGTTTCATCACTACTTTTCTGCCCATGAAAAGCAGTGAGAAATGCATTGTGCGTTGAACAAAATATTGAGAGCACAATGGAACATTAGAGGCAAGTTGCACACATGCATGGGGTCCGCCTGCAGGCAATGCACAAACAAATGCAAACAACATAATTACCAAAACGTAGTGTGCATATGGAGCAAAAACAATGGTTATTTATTCGGTATCTCTAAAGAAACACATATTAACATGAAGCCGCTAAAAATGGGGCTAGAAGATGTTGAAATAAATAAACAATTTTGTATATAAATATATATGTATATGTGTATATATATATATGTATATTCATACATATTGTATCATATTGTTATATGTTAGTTATCAAGGCTGCATCCACAGTTGGAACTTGGTGTTTTGCGCTCTATATCTTGCCAGGAGGAGTTGGGTGTCCAGGCTCCAGTGGGTTTCTGGGTGTCTTGGATCATGTGATGTGGCTTTCCAGTGTCAAATAGTTTCGTATGAAAAATCCATGGACCTAGGTCAACCTGGGATGGCTAGTTTAATCCTTTTCTATCTTTTAATATCCTTTAATCTTTGCTATAAATATAAATATGTACTAACCAGCTAAGAATTCTTCATTGTGTGCAGGGTATGATTGGTGAAGATCCGAAAACTGGGAAATGGTGGTCCAGAAGCTTGGGATCTCAAAACTGGCTCGTGGTTCGTGATTCTTTCATCTCCATCCTGGGATGATCCGTTGTGTCATAAAGGGTCGCTCACCACTTTCGATTTTTGCCACCAGAAACTTTGACTGAGGACCCAGTGGGCTACACTCGTGATGGTCTCATGGCGAGATGGTCGAGATGGTGAAAGCGCTGAAACAGTAGCCCCCAAATTTTGAGTCATCCCCAACAGGATAAAAAAGTAAAATCCTACTAAAAGGAAAGGATCTAAAAGGTGTGAATAGTGACCTAGACCCACCTAGAAAAATGGAATGATATATACACTATACTTATTGTGGGACCTTCACCTATTTTTAAGGGTGCAAACCGAGGGTCTACGGACCGATAGGCCAAGCGGAAGTCAACGGCTCAGGATTAGCTATTCAAAACCATTATGTTTAAAAGGTAAATCCCACATAAAAGGGACCATTATCCATAGCTAATCATAGCTCTGTTGAATTCGTAGAGGGTATGTTTGCGTATGTTCGGGTTGCGTCTGGATGTGGGATTGTTTTTACATGTTTTTACTTTCATTCTTTCTTGTTCAAAGCCAATCTCTCATCATTTCTGTTGGTCAAAGGCTGTTTCTTCTCATGTTTGTTGGTAAACCGATTACAACCACTTCTCATCAGATACATCATTGTTCTTGAATGGTTTCTTATCCCATCCCCAACTGACCCCAAGGCGACATTACCACCTTCAAGCGCCGCCGAGAGACGGAAATCAAGCACGGCCGGGTGGCGATGTATGCCACCATGGGTCACGCGGCAGAAGTGGAAATACTCAGAAAGCCATATAAGTTCCACCCATGAGTTCTTGTTGGTCTCACAAGTTTGAGATCATTATGCCAGTGGCTGGCAGATCTGCCCATTTTCTGCCAATTTTCTGCCCATTTGTTCCCTTTACATGACTTTTGATCACTTTGTCCTTACTTGCAAGGGTTGGGAATTGAGCTGTGGAGTCTTCATTCACATCAATTTTGGCTTAGACAATTTTTAGCATAGACTTTCCCAGCTAGCCCTGTTTGAGGGTACCGGAGGGTATCCACAAGTGTGACGATCTGGTGAAGGTTGCATGACACAGGCGATTATCAAAGGGTCGTATTTTGGGCCAATAATGATCAACGGGTCAAACTTTCAATAGGGGCAAGATTTGAATTTCCCCCAATCCATATATATATATATATATACATATATTGCTCCATATTCCTGCCCTTGCCTTTCTAGACTATTGAATACAAATCAGGATGGTGTCTCATTTTCGAGTTTTACTTGTCCACAGCCTGTTCACATATTGTTTCTTAGGGCATTGTTTTGTTTGTTATTTGGCAGTATCCATCACCGTTTGTGCCGCGGGCATTTGCATCTTGGTGTGAACAGAAGTTGGTTGGCCCATGTTGCGACCTATTTATTATTCTCTTAATTCACTATATATACTAGAATTGTCTTATCAAAGTAAATGATATGTTTCAGAACAGTCCAAGGTTAATATTTATACTTAAAGGCCAGACGTTTGTGTCGTTCATAAACAGTGATGTGCCCAGAAGGATTCCCCAAGAAAAGTTGGATGACCATTCCAAAGTATCCCCAGTATTTTTGTTGAAGCATGGGTCGACTGCCTTAGAATCTGAGGTTACATTGTTCCTGAGTACTTCAAATGGCCAGGTTCGATGCGGGTTTTCGGAGGAGAATACTTGAATGATCCCTGAAGCTAGTAAATGGACAGTAAGTTGTTTGGTACTAAATATATATATATATATATAAATTCCCATTTATATATATATATATATGTGAAATATATATCCCAATTACATGAAATTAGAGCCCACTTGCTAATTTCAGTAGGAGATCGGGACAGTCGATCTCATGTCACGATGTTTGTGCTTTCCAGCCACCCTGGATCGGTTTCTCGAAGCTGGAGATGGAGCAGCCATCTTAAAGCAATCAACCTTTGCCCATTGCAACGAAATGAGCGGAATCACTCATTGCCTTTTTTTCTTAGCCAAGAATCAGGCATTCATACAAATCTATACAAATCTTATGTCGAAGAGCCACCTTAACATGAATCCTAGTGATCAAATCTTTTGCACTCTGCTTGCTTCCAAAACTGTAGGTGCCTCGACTGACTAGATAGTTGTTTGATCATTGGTGGGGAGTTTGGCAGAGTTGCTGTAAGTCAAGAGAAATTGTAATGTTGAATCAAAAGATGGTGACTATGACTTACGTCAGCAATAGCTATTGCCTATCACACTGTAAGGTATTGATAGTTGAAACTGCTTGTGTAGTAGAATAGGAGGCTTTGGAATGCTACATGTTCCTTTTGAGACAAGCCAACAAACCAGAAAGGGATTCGCTCCACATCATATGTTTGGGTATGTTTGGTTGTTTCATTTTCAGACTGTAGTTTGTCTCTTTCTGGGACGGGAAGCCTAGAAATCCTATAGGTCTTATGAACTGATGATTGTTTTGGACCATTGTTGACTTTCACCTGTGGTGAATGTATGAGTGGTAAGGGGATACCTCATGAAAATGCCTCTACGGATGACAGGCAACCCCTGGAAAAGACGGTTGCAATATCGCTCATCAGCACTGTGTTCAATTCAAGCGTTGCGATGACGTGTTGCAATGAAGTGTCGCAATAAAAGTGTTGCAGTTATGCGTGTCAACACCTATGCAATGAAGTACTGTATTTCGTGCAATCAAGATCAACAGACACAAAGTACGGACAATTTGCATCAGCACCGCTCCATCATCAGCCCACTGTAAGGTAACCACCTTAAAGAAAAAAACCACAGCCCGCCTGCAGGATACCTCTCCCCATCTATGGGATTGAAGTTCTCAGACGTGCCAAATGGTTTGGCCGCCATCACCAAGGTGCGATGCACCAGTGGGCAATGTGACATTTGAGCACTGTTCAAAATTAAACAATAAATGGGATGATATCACGATATATCACGATTATGATCCCATCATCATGGGATAATGGGACAACAATATACAATCATGGGATGATGCGATGATGGAATGATTATAATCACTAACCGGTTGGATAATCATGGATAATGGGGTCACAATGGGATGGCAACATGTATCGTCGCATCATTATCCTGTAGCATTTCCAGTATGGCAATGGTAGATGATTGTAACAGTGTGGGATTTTAGCTGTAGATGGGATTTAGCTCTGGTTTATAGGATTGACTGATTGAACCATGAAACCTATGAGGATATATACTCATGTACATTCATGTACTATGATGTATGTGATGATCGGCTGATGATATTTGTTGATGATTATGCGGGGTTATACTATCCAAATCTATCCCATATATTGGGGATTGATGGGACATCCTACTACCCAACCAATATAGTGGAATGAGATAGCATAGCTGCGGAAACCTTGGGTAGACCAACCATGGTATTGGGGATATGTTTTTGGAATTTCATGCATGGTAATGTGGATATATTCTATATATATATAATCCGAATCTAGGAGCATGATATAGCCTAAGGGAAACCAAGTGGCCTGTTACTTTTGTTCCTTGTTTTTTTTTCAGTAAGTTGAGATGATTGATTCTGTAATTACTAACATGATTAAAGAACATCACACATGCAGGGTACACAAGATTGGCCATGATAAGATGCGAGCAGGCAAGAAGCTACAGCTACGTTCACTCTTTACTGTAAGTCAGTTGGACCGGTTGAAAATGCAGATGCATGCAACTGCCTTTACCGGCCTCTCCTTGCCAACTTGTTTGAAGAACTGTGTGTCTGAAAGTGTGGATCAATCTTCATACAGAAGTCGTCAATTCAGCCTATGTTCTGTGGAATTAACTCTTTCTCTCATCATGGATCCTCATGGAAGCTATTGCTTGATTGATTGCTTTAGGGCATTGGTTTTCTGGTATTCAAGGGATATGAATCCAAGATGGGTCAACAATTATATCATAATGGTCTTAGGGCCCAGGTCATCCGTGACATGGCAGTAATCCTTCCCAAAGTAAAGGCCTGAACATTCCCTAGCCGTCTCAAGAGAATTGGCTGATCATGGCAACTACCCTCCGGTAATCAAACATGGCAATGGAAAATCTACCATTTGGTTCGATGATTTTCCCATTAAAACCTCCATTTAGTTCGAGGATTTTCCAGCCAGCCACGTTTGAGGACACCGGAGGATACTCTATTTGCGGCTGTGATTTCAAAAATGGTTCATGAATGTTCATGGTCCATCAAGCACCGGATGATAGACCAGCTCCCGTCATTCCTTCCCAGAGTTCAACGGTCATTTGAGTCTTAAATTCATGGATCACACTTTAGGAATGTCAGGTGTCAGGTTGGATACTTTTGGGCCCAGACATGAAATTTGTTTATAGATAATTATGTATATATATATATATACATGTATGTGTATATATGTATAACTATGTATATATATATATGTGTATGTGTGTATATGTATATGTATATATATATGTATATATATATATATGTATATATATATATATGTATATGTATATGTATATGTATATATATGTATATGTATATATATATATGTATATGTATATATAGGTATACATATGTATATATATATATATATATTTGTATATATGTATATATATATATGATCCCGTCCCCAGGCCACCAGGCCCCCCCCCCCCGAATGGGTTGGGTCCCCCACCCCTCCCCCCCTCCCACCCCCCCACCCACCCAGAGGGGGGAGGGCGGGGATACTGATACTTATATATACTGTATCTATACTCTATATATTTTATAGACATTCTATATATATATATATAACATATATATATATATATGTACATTGTATATATACTCTATATATACTCTATATATATTATATATATATATATTCTATATATAGCTCATAGATGATCACCAACCCCCACCCCATCCCACAGGGGGGGGCGGGGATACGCATACATACATTCATACATACATACATACTTACTTACTTACTTACTTGCATACATACATTGATAGATACATATATTCTTCCATTTATACATGCATGGATGCATACATACAATCACATCTACATACTGACCCCCCACCCCATCCCACAGGGGGGGCGGGGGGCATNACAGACATACATTCATGCATACATACATATATACATGATATACCCCTATATAGCCTGATATACCCTGGATCTGTAGACCCATACCCATTGGGGGGGGGGCCTGGGAGGGCTGGACCATATATATATATATATATATGTATATATGTATATATTTGTATATGTATCTATGTATGTATATAAATATATATTTATATGTATGTATATATTTATAAATGTTGAGACAACAATCAACTAAACGTATCCAGGTCCAGTTATTATACTACATAATTATCTATACTAATACATATCATATCTCGGAACGTGGATTTTTTTCATCTGGATACTTTGTGCAAGGAGGCCCCACCAGCTTTGTAAGTTGGTTTATCTTACCCCATCAAAATACCCTCTGGTTATTTAACATAGCCATGGAAAATTGCATTTTTTTTGATGATTTGCGCATTAAAACCACCATTTATAGGGGATTTTCCATGGCTATGTTAAATAACCAGAGGATATAGATATTTCCACTGCAAATCCTGTAGTTTGCCTACTGCAAAAACACAATCAACCAAAACCTATCGTTTGGGGAGCCCCTCCTGTACATTCGCCTTAGCAAAGCACGATGATGCATTTGGAACCATAGAAAAGGGACCATGCTGAAGTTTGTGAAGGCCAGCATTTTTCATGAATATTGGACAGCAAAGCCTACTCTGGCAGATGGAAGGTGACAGGAGCCCATGATTCGATAGGGATTTCCGGCGTTCTTGGTGGAGCAGCAGTGGGACGTAGACATGGTCTACATGGCAGAGAATCAGGTCGTCTATCTGGCATGAAACGTCGGAAACTGTGGGCCAATGCATCATCCTCATGGTGGCAATGTTGGCATCTCCAGACCACTGCAATTTCAAGCTTTGAACATATCTGTGTAAAAATACAACAAATGCAAGAAGTTCAGCATCGCCAAGGTGCAGCACTGCAGGAGTTACCAGCGAATCCCTTGTAACTTGACCATGGCGCAGCATTCCATAGGTCCCAGTATGATTCTCAATCCCATTCATCTCAGTCGTATACCATTACATGTCAGCAACATAGAAAACATAACATAAATTACCACACCATTTTACGCCCCCAGTTGCCCTTCTGTAAACTAACATGGATGTGGAAAACCCTTTGGAGATCATCTTCCCACCGGTTTTCCACATCCAGAATGGTTTACCCCAATTAAATGTAACTATATATATATATATACATACATACATTTCTGAATATAGAAAAGATGTGAGAATTTGGATAACCAATATTCACCCCAAAAAATCATATCAGGATGTTGAGAATCCTTTATTACATAGAACATATGATATCATTGGATTGGTTTAAGGGAAAATTCTCAGGAAAACCCGACTTTTCATGGGAAAAACAGCAGATTCTCCCCCTTCTTCAACCAATCAACGTCCCAGTTTTTTCAGGTGCCAGGCAACGGCTGGGCACAGATTGTGGCCTTTGCGGGCTACTACGAGCTCTTCGTCTACAAGTACAATGGTACCCCAGGCGCCTTGATGAAAAAATGGTAGGATTGGTTGGCATATGCTTGGTATACCCTCTGGTAAACGTTTACACAACTATGGAAAATCACCATTTTTAGTAGGTAAATCAACCACACATGGCCATTTTCAACAGCAAACTGTTAGTTTACCAGAGGGTATGGTTGGCATATTGTTGGTATATGGTGGTTAAAATATGTCATTCCAATATGTCAAATAGCTTGTGGGTATTTTTCATCCACCCAGGTGTGGTTTCAATCTTGACCCATACCATGATGATGATGATGATGATGATGATGCAGATGATGATGATGATGATGATGATGATGATGATGATAAATCTATTTGGCTGCCAGATTCAAGGAATGCCAGAAGCCTCAGAAAGCTGTTCTTCCCACACAGTGGAGTATTTAGTCTCAAGCTCTTGTTGAGCTAATGGGGTTTAATGGTGATATACTGGATTTGCTGAGTAGTTAGATTGCACAACTCTGGGTTTAATTGCCATATCTTGTTCTATTTCATTCCCTCTTTTTAGTTATATATATCAGATGGACTGTGTAGCCATATGGGGGATGCTCAACAAACTTGGGATTTGTCTTTCCATGATGTTTGGAACCCCAAGGAACCACGGTGTTTCCCTTGGCTCGTTACGTGACCCCCATGGCCCATGGCCTCGCCTTCCTGCCTCCGCTCCGGCAGGTGACTACGGCTGGAAAGTCCTCAGCTCGGCTGATCCGGACGGCAAGAAGCGCAAGCTGAGCGCGGAGTTGGCCAATGGCAGACTGGCCATGACCCTTGGAAGTTAAGATATATCCTATCTAGATAATATCTCTATATATATAAAATATCTATAGTATTCTATAGTTGTCTATAGTAAATAAATGTACGGACGCTTCGGAATTGATTGTTAGGATATACAATTTGTTTTCCATTGTGTATATCTACCTGATAACATCTAATTCTAATTCAAAAATACAACTAAATCTAAATAGAAATCTAGATTACTACAATCTACTCTGATCTAACATTTTTTAAATCTGGTCTTACTAGAATCGAATCAAATCTAATCTCACCCTTCTATCTCTCTATTTCTATATTTCTCCATAGATAGATCCATCTGCGGAGAAGAGTCTTCTTTTTGCTGCTGGTAATTTGTGCATTAGAGACTTCAAATTGCTTAAGCAGTCGTGCGTCATAGTTAGGCCATGTTAAGCGCTTTGAGAGGTGAGGCCAAGAAGTTGGCGAAGTCGGATGGATTCAGCAAATCTGTCGTTACAATGTGCCTTTCTTATGTTTGTTTCTATATGTGACCCGCCTGAGTATTATTTGCCACAAACCATAGTAAACCTAGGTACAAATCAACGGAAACCTAGGTACAAATCAACGGAAACCTATTTTGGGGACCCCACATTGTATGACATTAATATATACATTCATGATATATCCAGTGTCCACCTCCTTTCACCCCGGGTTTTACCTGAGGATGGCTATCATCGGCATGTTCTTCCAAGACGGCTTGACAGGCTTCACTGGGGGATTGCGAGATCAACAAAGCACCACGAATCTGATAGCGTGTGTGTAAAAGTATATTGTATGGCTCAAAGCATATAGGCCCAAATTGCTTAGCTTCATACTAGACATCACATTTTGTTTGGGCTCCATATGTACCACACCTGTTTCCTAGAGAGGTAGCCATGGGTATCCATGCGTTGGACGTGGTGTTTTTGTCAGGCAAGGTTATGACTCAGCCAAGAAACATGTCCTAGGTACGGGTTAAAGTTTGGTTGAGTAGGTCAATGTTCAACATTGTGTATATATAAATATATATACACAATGTTTGAGATCAGAAACATGATGATGTGATATTTGATAAAAATCCGGGATTTTGACTTGCAGAAAAGTACCTAGAGGCCGGATTGATTATCTATATTTATCTATAGTTTTTTTTGTGTGTGACCGTCCTTGAATTGAGAAAGAAAGGTAAGAACAACGGAGTGATCGAAGGTAAGAATGTACTGGAATGGTATGTATGAGCTATCAAGTAACTTTACAGCTGAAAACTGGACTGGTGAACATGTGAGAGCGGTGATCATCTTACTCTGAAGCACTTGACATGATTATATATATATATTATATGATTATATATACACCCGTTTGACGGTGGGTCATATTTTAAGACACCCATGACAGGCAGATATCCGACTGTGTTTGGTATCTGACCAGTTTCATGTAAGCATCCATATGTACATAGTTCCCTCGTGTGTTCATCAGGTATTACTTTCATATGTTCACCTTACGTTGTACATATCCATACTTCAAATATATCAATAAATATGATGTATCCCAATTTTTGGGACATATTCATCCATACCTTTTTTTTTCTGTTTCTATCTTTGTGGTCCTTCGGTTCAATCCCTGGGACTTGGTGAAATCGCCAGGAAGCGCCTGGGGAGACTGGGCCAACTACACCGACAGTCCGTTGCGCGCCTTTGAGAACGAGACTGGAGCGGCTTGGACTGGAACTTAGTTGGGTTATACCCCCAGTTTTGGAATATCCCCACTTAGATTAATGGGATGAAATATGGATTAAATTAATGGGATGAAATATTAGTTCATGGATTATAAACCACTTATCTGTATTTCACAGTCTACCCTCTGGTTATTTAACAGTTCGCCATGGAATAGCTAGCAAATTTTGGGTGATTTTCCCAGCGTTTTCAACCTCCATTTAGTTCATGGATTTTCCATGGCGAACTGTTAAATCACCAGAGGGTACCTGTATTTCCGTCCTAATTCTATGGTAGGTTCTTAGGCTCTTCGTGACACATGTGTGCAGGGATGATCCAAGTCCTTGAATCATACCACAACCCAACGAAAATCACTTTCATAACCGTGTCCAAGTCCTGGAATTCCATCAAATTTGATCATCAAATGATATAATTAGCAATACTTAGCAAGTTGAATATTTCCATTGACTAACCATTTCTATCCATTCATCAAGTGTCTACCAACCATTTACCAATGAATCGCACACAATTGACGAACCCGTCACGAACCATCTATAAAAATCAATATCAACTATTTACATCTATTTACAGTGTATAAGCCATGCACAAACCAAAAAAATAAACCGTTCACAATCCATTGATTGCCCTTTCCAATTTGGGAAATCCGAAGTCATTTGATCGGTGCCAAGGTGCAGCCTCCCGTGGGCTTCTGGGACCCCTTGGGCCTCTCCACCAGTGGCAACCTCTCGGAACCTTGGCTGATTGCTTCAGATTTTCAAGCTACACATCCCATCTCTTGTTGGTTCGACATGCTTCGATCAGTTCAAAAATCCCAAAACAAGAAAACCACAATCTCATTTTTCGATCTTTTGTTAGTTCAATCATTTTCAATCATCCAAAATCCCAATTCAAAATCTAAAATCACCTAAAATCAATTAGAATCATCTAAAATCTCATGTTGCTCAAATCATCTTTTGCTAGAAATCCCAATTTTCACAGCTGACTTCAAGCGCTTCAATTCCACCAGGACTACAAGCGCCGCAGGGAGGTGGAATTGAAGCACGGACGCGTGCCTGGGCCTGGCGGTATAATGAGCCGAACATCCCATGGTTTATATGGTTTATCATCATGTTTTCCTATTAAAACAAATGCCATTTGACGTGGTTATACGTGTTTTTTTTTCAACCATGTTTTTTCCCGGAAATCCATGGCAAAATATGTATATATATATATATAATAATATGATTTACCAGGTTTTAGTAATGATGCCAATGGAATACGGAATATTATTTTTTTGACCATCATGTTTTCCTATTAATTGGTCAGTTGGGGTTATAATTGTTTACACCATGTTCAAACACACCAGTATGGGTAGTGTCAACCCAAGGTTTTGCTGCACTTTCAGTTTCTTGGGGGGGTACCAATTTTGACACGTAATTTGTGGAAAAGAGCAGGGTTTATTGACCCGGGGTTGACATTATACTTGAACAGTATGGATTTATCCATACTTATCTCATAGAATTTAGCGAGTTAGCGAGTTGAATGAGTTTGTTTTCAGTTTCTGAAAGAGCATATGAAGGAGCATATGCATGGGATATGATCGGATCTAACCAACACTATGAAAGAGAAAATTGTTGCTTAAATGCCACATCTTCAGACAAACCGTGTGTGGGAGATGGGTGGCGGGAAGAACCGAGCAATAAATGTTGTAGGTCTCCCACATATATTTCAAGATTGGTTCAAAATGAAGGAACATCCAATCAATGCTATTGTCGGTTTAGTAAAGACCTGGGGATTGAATTGGTCAAAGCTGGAAACACACCAAGTTGATGGCTGCTGAAAAAACATCAAAACAAAGCATGTGTGATGATGGGGTTTTTCACAGAAAAACCCTCTATTTGACTGAGAAGAACAACATCAAATTTTCTGTAGATTCCCCTTATATCATTCCAGAGTGAATGTTTGAATCTGATAAAAGGGAAATTCACAACAACCCTCGAAACCCGTTGTTTCTTGTATATCCATGGGTTGCCTGTAAATATGTCCTTAAACTAGCACCGTGAAACAGATATATAAAGCTATGTAGAATAGTGACATCCATGGTGTTGGTTCCAAAGTTGCACCAACAGTTTCAGTGTTGTCAAAATGACATGACATCACCAGAACTAGCCTGACGTTTCCATTGGACAAGCAGGTCTACGTGGCTGCATCAGCCCCCGGCTGTTGATGGGAAATCCTGCAAATTCTTGGGCATCAGGAATAGATTGATCCATGCCCAGAATGGCAATATGTTTTCAAGGAAAGGAGCGGGTAAAGGGCGT
Source organism: Symbiodinium sp. clade C Y103 (assembly GCA_003297045.1). Taxonomy (NCBI): domain Eukaryota; class Dinophyceae; order Suessiales; family Symbiodiniaceae; genus Cladocopium; species Cladocopium sp. clade C. Next base: position 225,192 of record BGPT01000112.1, read on the forward strand.
CGCTGTTCTTGCAAGAAAGTCCACTTTCTGGCCTGCAAAAGAAATCAAATGGGATGCGGACGATGAGTGTTTCCAGTTTTACCAAGACCGTCGTCTCATAGCTGTATGTATTACGTATGGAAGAGGTGGAACGTCTATGATATGTTCTGCGGCATACGGACAGTCCGGTGCACGTTGGGAATCTTCCAAGAAATCTGACACACATGATCTCATCACTTCCCTCACCCGAGACAGAGTGCAACGTGGTCCAATTCCAGCGTTGCTGATGGGTGACCTGAACCTTCAGATTAGTGACAGTAAGATCATAACTGCCAGGAAATCTATGTCCGAATCAAAGTCCGAACCGACGACGATGACGAGAAGAAACTTCATGTTCGTCGATGTTTGTCCCAGACAGGATTCGGCGAACACGTGCAACAAGAAAGGATAGGAGAACGAGTGACCATTCCTGAGACAATGACAAAGATGGTATGTAAGGACCGAGGCATGTAAAGATGTCGTTCCACATCCTCCTTCTGTGTAAAGCAGTCAAATGGCTAGCTGGGAAACTCGCCCCAAACTGCCCAAACTAAATGGGAATCTGTACATGGAAAAATGATCTATCAATGATGGATTTCTACCATGTTTGATTACCAAAGGGTATATCTAATGAGATCGAGCCGCTGCGCATGGGGCAGAGAAGTTTTGGAGATTTCGATCTGGGGTGCAGACCCAGAAAAAAAAAAAAAAACTGAGGTTGCGATGTTCGCCACCATTGGCTACATTCTCCCTGAGTACTGGAGGTTGGGCAAGTTTAAACATGAGTTGCTTGGAGGTTGGGGGTTCTTCTTCTTCATTCTCTCGGGTCTCCAGTTTTGGATAACAATTACTTGGAAAGGAATCTGTCGAAACACCGCAGGAGCTACTTTTCTTTTTTGCAAAAGACATAAATGACGGACCAGACGATTGGGGTCTCAAAATGTGGGAACATTTGCTATGTTCAGATATGTTGAGGTGCAGTCTATCGAAACCCAGGTGTGGTTAATACTAGTGCAGTCTATGATGTGGTCTTCCCAAGGTTCTGCCAGGGGCACACTAAGCGATCGGTGCACACATTGGGGGCATCACGATGTCTCTGTACTATCCATCTTCCATTGGAGCCCCAGTGAACATTCTCCTGGTAATGTTCAGCAGTTGTACGATTGGTAGCCTTCTTTTGCAAGAAGCATTGAGTAGGATTCTACCTTTCCATCCTTTTCCATTACACCTTCAATCATATGTGTCCTTGCATCACATCATTGGTTGCACAAACTTTTTCTCTTGAGATACCAGTGACGGTTTTCGAATGTCTCAATCACTTTCCAAGACAGCCCAGCAGGTCCGGTCACATGTCCGGACTTCAGATCGGCAGGTTCCCGGGCTATTTGTCCAAGTTCCTGGACATCAAATTCTCGGAGGTTCCCAACGGCCTGAGCGCTTTCTCCAAGGTTCGGTGATGGGTTAGAACAAAAATTGGGATACCAAGAAAGGTCGCATTGCGGGCCCGTCATCTTTGGGTTCTAACCATGTTTGGTGCTTGGTTATCATTCGTCATTGTCTAATATTTATGGTTTGAGCCCATTTATGATTTAATGATTCGTGATTTTGAGCCGTAATTATATGTATGGCAACAATCATCAAACTTGGGACTCGAATTTGATGATATGTTGGCTGAAACGATTGGAAAACCTAAGACTATATCGGCATAGCATGTTTGCTGGGGTGAACATTCATTTCCGGCAATTTTGGGGTGTTCGCCGGACGTACAGGGTATTGCCCCGCAACCATAGACATGTTTCACTTTATGTTTCATTTGATAGTCCAAGACAACAATGGAAGATCGCTACGCAAAATAAGTTGACCAACAATCTGCAGATCAAGGATTTTTCTGTTGCCAAGACTGATCACCAGAGGGTATTTAGAACCGAATCACAGAATCACCTAGATTCACTATCAGTTGGCTGACAACGCTTGTCATGATGCTATCATGAGGCTATACTGTCCATAGAAATAGATAGACATGCTCTCTGTAAGTGGCTGGTCATCTCGGACTGGATACAAACTCAATTCTTTACTAATTGTTCACTACAACACCTTGTGTCTAAGAGAAAATCATGATTGTAAATGTAAAAGAAACAAGAGCAACAAAAGCAACTGGTTAAGCTTGGTGACACGGACCTGAAGTTCGCTGAGATGAAGCCCAACATTTGCCTGCCTCAAGACACCACCGTGACTGTTTGGGTACATGTTTACGAGGATAAATCTCCCGATGAATGGGCCCAGTACCTGAAACCATCGGTTGCTCACTCACGTGCCTCATCGAGATGTGTAACTTCACTGTGGAGCACAAGCCGAAATGTTGTGTGCTCCACAGTTGCATTCGAGTGACAGATGCTCAAATAAAACCCAAGTTGTACCATTGCAAGGATAGTTTCGTATTCTTCAGGCCGTTTGTTCTCAATCCAGCTACTTTGCAATCAGAAGATGGGTGTAGCGATCCTTTGGACATGATTTGAGACAATTCCCAACTTGCACATCTTGCAACGACTTTGCAGGGCATGAGAGGCTTCGTGACTTCGAGCCACGCACTGGGTATTCGTATTGAACACACACAGATCCCATGAATTTCCCAAACATTCGCCATAACAGCAGGTGGTGCCCCCCAGTGATGTTTGTTGGTTTATAAAAGCACATCAACTGCAATCACCATCAAACCCATCAACCCAACAGTTAATCTAGAGATATCTAGAGTAACCTCCAAAAAAAATAGTAAAAAGATATCACATTTTTTGTGGGATTTCACCAACTTCTATCTTAACTCTGCGGATTGCTATTGAGTTTTAAACCCACTTAAGGGTGGGGCACCAAAAAATGCCCACTGGGATCGCCAGGTGCCTTCCTTGGGATGGCTGCAGATCGTCGGCTTCGCGGGCATCGTGGAGCTCAACGCCCCTTGGAAGTTACCATCTGGCAGTGAAAGAGTTGGATGGAAGCCATAGCCCTGGAAGAGGCAAATCATGGTATAGATCCTCTACACATGAACGGGTTAATAGTAGGTAAATCTTCGAACGAAACGGATCACGTTCCATGTTTATGCTGCGCTGAACTACCAGAGGGTATGCAAAAATAGTGCCATGGCCAAAAGTGAGAAAACTATTGATCCATATTGACCTCCATTTTTCAAAAGTGAGTCTTGTCATGGCCGGAGGATTCTCACTGGTTAGATGACTACAATCCATGGATGTCCCATGTAACTTGACCATGGCACAACCCTTGAGTCTAATGTTTTTCTTCGGGATGATCTAGCACATGGATAACAGATGTATGTGCGTTTGCATACATTATTTATATGTGTACTAGTAGCAGTCATCTATCATGTGATATCATGTATGTCTTTATATATATGTATATATAATATACGTATAATCACATATAGGCTATAGAGTGTTATAAAGATTGTGCATACAAGGTATGTATAACATCGTGCGTTCGTGCCTTACCCCAAAATTCAACTGCTCTCTCGTCACAGTTGGGGATCCAAGGTGTACAATGAGCAGGTGAATGATGAGCCTGGCAACTACGGTGCGGGATTCTTGGGGCTGAGGCGCGCTCACAGATGGGGAGGACATGCGCGCTCCTTAAGAAAGCGGGGCCATTTTCTTCAGAAATATTTTTTTGGCTCAGAATGATTTATGGTGGTTGCAAGGTAAAGAGCATGTTCTTCCCTACGGAGAACTCAGCAATGGTTAAATGGATGGACGAAACATGTGCCAAAAGTCCAGACAGATTGGATCTATTCGTTTTGGGCTCTCATTAAAGGCTGTGAGATGATGACAGTGCTGCTACTCGGTGCTTTTTCCGGCCCTCCATAGACACCTGACAGTCCATCTAAGTATGACCCGGCCAGTGGCTAGGAGGGAGCGCTTCGGAGCTAGGGGTATCTTTATTCCGTATTAAATGGGGAGCCAGTTGGAGCTACGACTAGACTTTCCAAAGCACATGAAACTTCACCCGCCGGGAAGGAACAGCTAGTTTTGTTGGTTAATTTTGTAACCGCATCCAACTATACATCAACCATAAGCCATCGCAAAGCTAGTTCTATACCAACTTACCAATCATACATCCCGCTTGTTCGTTGGTTGCATCCCTGTTGTTTGATGTGAAGTCCCCGCCCCATCTTGCCTCCCTGTGAGGTCCGTTGGCTTCATGAACGCCGGCATAGCTGACCCCGAGGTCCGCAAGAAGAAACTGAACGCTGAGCGACTCGGCAGGGTTATTTTTCTGGTAGAAGCAGGGGCCAATGCCGGTTTTGGCATGGTTTGATATGGAAGTGTCCTAAAATGGGGGGGTACCCCCAAACCAACCATTGGATTTTCCATTATAAACCATCCATTTTGGGGTACCACCATTTGTGGAAACCATCATATGATGATTGAAATTGATTTAACGTATAGTTTTGTATGGTTTTGATATGGTTTTTGGATTGATATAGTGTTGATATGCAATTTGGTTTATATAAGCAAATGCAAACATCTGGTCTATAAATGGGGTTGAATGCATAATACAAAGGGTGGTGTTAACATATGTAGATATGTTATCTCGGGTGGATTGTGGGCCTCTTATAGGCGCTGAGAGAAACGTGAAGAAGACCTCGGGTTGCTATTGAGTTGTCACCGCGGCTAAAAGACCAATCACCGTTTTCTCGGTTGACCGGCATCTTTCTTGGGGAAGTTTGGCAACCGCTGCCGGAGGGGCAGCATGTCACGCGCCCAGGACGCGGGTCTGGGCGAGACGGCCATATGTACAGAGCCAACAGACAGCATAGATCAGCGTAGCATAACGGACTCGTTTCTCCTTTGCACTCTGGATTCACAGGGCCTATGGAATTCCTTGACCATCGCCAAAGGCTGCAGCATCTCATCATGAGTTGCAGTATCGGTGGGATTTACTCATGCTCACAGAGCTTCGATGTGACCAGGGAGTTGCTGAAGAGTTGCAAATGATCTATATGGAATAGTTTTTGTTTATCTAAAAGAGCCGGGCTGGTTTTTTTGTTGCTCACACTCGAAAGCTGTGGTTAGACCAAGGAGCCAGATTTTCATTCCAGCCACTCTCATTTCTTAACTTTACAACTTGATTTCGACTCAGTGCCCCACGCCTTCATTGCCCTCCATGATTTCACTTATATATATACATTGGGGGCCCTCCACGGCGAAGCCAAAGTTAGCTCCTTTTCTGGCCCCAAAAACCCGGGTCAGTCTTGCTGTTATGCTGCGCCACGGNTGCGCCACGGGTGCAGACGCCCTGGCCCAACTCCATGTGCAAATGCTTAAGCAAGAAGGGGGCAACGGCTCAGGTAATAAGCGGCAATCTAAGACACCAGATGACCAGATGGCGCCGATATAGGTTCGAACCTGTTGCTGCAGGCCATTTGCCGTGTAAATAACAGTATTGGGCCCGCCCCGCCCCGTAAAACGTGGGACTGTCCAGAGACGCAAAGCGCGATCCCTTGTAAATTACAGGCGCGGGCCCGCCGCGGGCCCGTAAAACGTGGAAATTTGAGGAAATTTGTAGATAACGGGACACGAGCCCGCGTCCCGCGGGCCCGCCGTGCCCCTGCGCGGGCCCGCCGCGGGCCCGCGCGGGCCCGTAAAACGTGGAAATTTG